>CM056050.1:205668793-206038793 GCA_029574335.1 Rana kukunoris | reverse complement strand
CACTTGCCAACTGGCCGCAGTAAATATACTGTGGCAGGGCGGCTCTATTTCCTAAAACAATGTACCTGTACATCATTTCATGCAATAGACAGCGGGGGAGGCTTGGGGACGTGCACCACCGGAGCCGTGCATGCACGCCGATTGTCCAGAGGGGGAGCCAATCAAAGCAGAATATTTTTTTTACCTTAACCACTTGCCAACCCGCCACAGTACATATACTGCGGCAGGTCGTCTCTATTGCACGAAAACGACGTACCTGTACATCATTTTATGCAATAGACAGTGAGGATGCATGGGGGAGCCAATCGTTGGGTCTGGCGGACCTGCTGTCTATCCCATGCTTGCTCCACAGAGGTGTAACGGGGATCTGCAAATGTAAACAAAGCAGACCCCCGTTCTGACAGGGAAGGACTGGGGAAAAAAACTATTTGAATCATGAATCGAGTTTCAGCAAATCGTGCCAGTCCTAAGGAGCTGCGGGCAGGAGTTTTTAGGCGAGGCTGTGGCTTCGGCCTAGTCTGCGAGGCCAGATGCCGTGGACTAGACTGAAGCTGTGGCCTTGCCTAAAAACTCCTGCCCGCAGCCCCCCAGGACCGGCGCTGACACCACGCTGGTCCTGAGGAGCTGCGGGCAGGGGTTTTTAGGTGAGGCCACGGCTTCCGCCTAGTCCGCGAGGTCGCAGATTTTTTTTGGGGAGAAAATCGCCCAGCTCTAGAAAGACACTAATCTCTATGTTCATCCAGTGAGTCCATCCCCCACACAGTTTGCAGCACCACCTAGGGACACGCTTGACTCCTTTGATCGCCCCTGGTGTTAACCCCTTCCCTGCTAGTGTCATTACTACAAGAACAGTGGATATTCGATAGCAATGTTCACTGTAATAATGTCACCGGGTCACTGTCGCTGATCACTGCCATTGCTGGTAAAACAAAATAAATAAAAATGCCATAAAAATATCTCATAGTTTGTAGACTTGATAACTTTGGGCAAACCAACCAATATACGCTTATTGGGATTCTTCTTTTTTTTTTTTTTTTTTTTTTACCAAAAACATGTAGCAAAATACATATTGGCTTAAACTGTTTTTTATAGCAGAAAAATGGCCTGTTCAGGAAATGGGTAAAACCTTCCTGGACTGAAGTGGTTAAAGTGATTGTAAAGAGCAGCCCAGATACTCTTCTCGGGTCTCCCACCTGGTGCTCCTGGCTCCCAAACTCCCGCAGAGTGCCCCATAGGAAACCGTTGTTCCTGTCTGCTGCCCCTCTTGTGCTCATTCCTAAAGAGTTGCGTCTAATTAATATAGAAAGCGTGTTACTGGCCAGATCACCAGTTGAAAACAAAGGGGAATAAAAGCCAAAGAAAAGAAAACTAATGCAGGCACCACATTTAATTATTGGCAAGTTGCGGTATATTTTTTTTGTTTTAGGTTTAATACTGCTTTAATTTATCTACAGCTTTTGACAATCAAAAAGCATTTTAAGGACAATTATGTATTTTCTATTATAGTGCTTGAATACAACATGGTAGTAAATGGTATATTGTTAAAATAGGCATTTCTGATTCCATAACATAATGAATTAAATATTCATGTGATGTGGGCACAGCACGATCTTACGAGAACAGTGCATGGCTGGCTAATGCTTCCTCTTTAGAATGGCATTGTTTTTCTTTCAGTGGAATAGATAATGACTGTACAGTAAAAAAAATATTAAAAATAAAGTAGAAAAGTCAAACTAGGTAGTTCACTTTTCTTCCAGTACTTTTAAGGGCAAAATATTTAAAATGATGTATCTTCATTCTGCAATTGATTTATCTGTCTCTCTGTCTATCTATCATTTATGTTTTAGTAATTACTGTTGCCTGTTAAAATAAATAAAGTACATGTCATGTTGAGACACATCTTGAATAGCATAAGAGATTATGTATCACATTTTTGATATTGCAAGGCAATTGTTTACCGGTGTGCGTAGTTACAATCTAATTTGGAGCTGAATCATGCTAAAAATGTTGTTGTAAAAATATAAATAAAAAAAAAAAATATTTCAGAATGGACACACAGTACAATTTAATTGTACCCATCGCCTGTATGTTATACATACCAAATACAGAAAAATGAATCTCTGCCCTCAGGAACATCGCGTCTCATTCTCTTTTGCTTGAGGAAATATGAATATTTTCTTTCCTGTCTTTTTAACAAATCATCATTATGCTGCTCTTTTCATTCTGATCTCATCCTTATCCTATAATTGACTCTTCTATCTGTAAAACAGAATATTGCTCGGGGATGCATTGATGAAAAATACTTTACAACCTGTGATACCCATTGTGTTTTTTCAGGAAACTGTTTTGACATCTTCCATGATTGTAGGTGTCTTGGTAAATATTATTCAGGACCGCATAAAAACTTTTTTCTGAATAGGCAATAATAAAAATAGCAGTTGTTTCAGTTTTTTAAAATAAAATGACTTATTGACTCATATATGTCAGAAATTGAGACAGTTCATGTCTAGCTTGTCAAATTTGAAGTGTACGTAAATATTTGTACTGTCTTCCAAGGTGTGTATACTGTAAATCTGGGATGGATAAGTCCTAGGATCAAGTTTTCAACCTTGGTATACAACATTTATATGGTGTGTGTGTGTGAAATAAAATAAAAATAAAATATATGTGTGTGTGTATATGTATATATATTATATACATATATATATATATATATATACATACACATAGACAGTGTGCAGTGCATATACAGCAGCCTCGCTGCTTAAGAACTATAATGGCTCTTTCACACGGAGCGCCCGTTCAGATCCACCTGCTGTTTTTTTTTGCGGACCTGAACGGGCGCTCCGTGCTCCTCTATGGAGCCGCGGATGTCAGCGGTGACATGCCTGCTGACATCCGACCTGTTCCGATCCGCAAAAGTGTGACAAAGGAAAAACCTACTTTTCCATCCGTCTGGCGGATCCGATGGACACGGACAGACGGTCCGTGTTCATCCGATCCCCCCCATAGGGGAGAGCAGAGAAAAGACAGGGCGGTCCCTGTACAGTGTTCGCGGACCGCCCTGTCACCCGCCGGCTCAGTGGGGGATCAACGGAGGTGCACGGGGCGGATCAGTAATGATCTGCCCCATGTGAAAGAGCCCTAATGCAGCGTACACACAATAATTTTTCGGGTTGTAAACAACGTTTTTTTTAAATGTAATTTAAAATGATCGTGTGTGGGCTTCTGAGCATTTTTCGGGTTCTGAAAAACGGGGAAATTTTTTTTCGCACATGCTCTATTTTTTCACAACGTTTTAAACTTTGTCGTTCTTAGGGTTGTAAAAAATGTTTGTGTGTGTGTGCTTTAACAACGTGAAAAAGCTGTGCATGCTCAGAAGCAAGTTATGAGACAGGTGCGCTTGTTCTGGTAAAACTAGCGTTCTTAATGGAGTAAGCACATTCATCACGCTGTAACAGGCAGAAAAGCGCGAATCATCTTTTTCTAACTCAAAATCAGGTAAAGCAGCCCCAAGGGTGGCGTCATCCGAATGGAACTTCCCCTTTATAGTGCCGTTGTACGTGTTGTACGTCACCGCGCTGTACTAGAGCATTTTTTTTTCACGATCGTGTGTAGGCAAAGCCGTTTCAATGATGAAGTTGAAAAAAACGTTGTTTTTTCTAGAGCCTGAAAAACTTTGTTTTTCACTACCCGAAAAATGGTCGTGTACGCGGCATTAGGCCTTGTGCACACTGGACATTTTTGATGCTGCTGTAATGGGTGTCTGAATTTTATATATTTTAAAGGCCCTGCATGTTAGCCTGTCTTTTTATGCATACATAGGCGTTGAGGCAAAAAAAAAATGCCACTGTCCGATTCCAGGAGCAGCAGTGTTTTGGCAGGAAGAATACTTGAGGCCTGAAAGTACACATTATTGCTGTTTAATGAATAGATTTAAATTATTCTACCCAATGAAATTAACGCCCAAGCGTTTGACACTCCTAAATACAGCCAGTAATGTTACATGCGTTTGCAGATGTCAAGCGTTTTATTTATTTATTTTCTGCCAAAATGCTGCTACCAGGAGGAAAGTCATCTAGGAAAGATGGCCACACGTCCAGTGTGCATGAGGCCTTATGTGGCACATGAGTCAGGGGTTGGCCGCTTCTATTAGGGCCTTACAACACAGGTGTTTTTGATTTCTACAAAATTTCTTTAGGCACATTCACATCATATGCATTGTGCTGCGCCCAGTGTTTGTTAGTGTCATTTTTAGGGTTGTCCCGATACCGATACTAGTATCGGTATCGGGTCCGATACCGAGTATTTGCGGGAGTACTTGTACTCCCGCAAATACCCCCGATGCCTAATCCGGATACTTTTTTTTTTTTTTTCTTCGGAGTTGGGGGCGGAGTGGGGGCGGAGAGTGGGCGGAGAGCGGGCAGGAACCGATCGCAGAGGAGACTGAGGGGGCAGCGAGGAAGGCGGAGTGGAGGCGGAGAGGAAGTTGGAGAGGAAGCAAAGAAGAAAGCGGAGAGCAGAGCAGTCCCCAGGTATGTATAAAATCACACTGGATCATTGGAGAGCTGCTGCCGCTGCCGCCGCCGCCGCCGTCTAGCTGTTCGGCGCTTAAGCCAGGGAACATAACAGCTTTCATTTGAATAGCTGCTGTTCCCTGCCGCGCCATGGCCCCTCCCCCTTGTCGGGCACTTTTCCCAGGATTGGACAGGTGATCTGTCTATCAAAGTGCCCGGACAAGGGGGAGAGGCCATGATGACGCGCGGCAGGGAACAGCAGCTATTCAAATGAAAGCTGTTATGTTCTGCTGAGCGCCGAACAACTAGACGGCGGGGGAGACATAACTGCATATGAGGGGGGAGACATGGCTTCATATGGGGGGCAGACATGACTGCATATGAGGGGGGAGACATGGCTTCATATGGGGGGCAGACATGACTGCATATGAGGGGGAAGTCATGGCTTCATATGGGGGGCAGACATGACTGCATATGAGGGGGAAGTCATGGCTTCATATGGGGGGAGACATGACTGCATATGAGGGGAAACATGGCTTCATATGGGGGAAAGACATGACTGCATATGAGGGGGGAGTTATGGCTTCATATGGGGGAAAGACATGACTGCATATGAGGGGGGAGTTATGGCTGCATTTGGGGGAAGACATGGCTGCATATGGGGGGGGGGGGGGAGTCATGACTGCATATGAGGGGGAAGACATGGCTGCATATGGGGGGGGGGGGGAGTCATGACTGCATATGAGGGGGAAGACATGGCTTCATATGGGGGGGAGACATGACTGCATATGAGGGGGGAGTTATGGCTGCATTTGGGGGGGAGACATGGCTGCATATGGGGGGGAGTCATGACTGCATATGAGGGGGAGACATGGCTTCATATGGGGGGAAACATGGCTGCATATGGGGGGGGACACAAGGCTGCATTTGGGGCGCATGGCTGCATTTAAAAAAAAGTATCGGTATTCGGAATCGGCGAGTACATAAAAAAAAGTATCGGTACTTGTACTCGGTCCTAAAAAAGAGGCATCGGGACAACCCTAGTCATTTTCAAACCAATTTTAATGTGCGCATGGCCAATAATTATCCTCAGTTTCCTGGCACTAAGCAGTGATGAGAACATACTGCATGCAGTTACTTAAGCCTCGTACACACAATAAGATTGTTGGCAGGGGCTTGTCTGTTGACAGACTGTTGTCCTAAAATCTGACCATTAGCACGCTCCTTGTCACAATTGTTGTCCAACTTGGATGACAGGCTAGCAAATTTTCGGCGGACAATGTTACACAAATCCATTAAACAAAAGTACAAACACGCATGCTTGGAATTGATGTTCGCCAAACAGGAAATTAGCAGAAGGGGCCCAATGGGTGGCGCTCAAGAGCTGAAATTCCTCATAGTACGTCACTATGGCACGACAATTGTGTTCCGTTGGTATGCAAGACGAGATCCTGGCACACACCCTTTTGACAAAAATCTGACAATCGGTTGGCCAACAATCATACTGTGTGTATGAGGCTTTAGGAGTAAAAATATCAAGCAGGTGCTTTTTTTTTATTTTATTTTTTATTTCCATTTACTTAACAGCAAGCAATCGGGGAAAAGCAAAAGCCGTTTCAACATATTTCATAGTGTTCAACAGTACTATCACAAAGCATTCTGCAGGACAAAACATATTGGAAAGTTGAGCCTGTCTTGCATATAGGAAGTTTTTGAATGTGGCTCCTGGGAACTCTTAAAAAGAGTAAATTTTTAATTGAATGGATATTTTGAATGCAATTAATATATGGATAAAAACCTCTTATTTGTACAGTTGAGTGATCGTGCATTGGCCTAAGGAACATGAGACCCTTAATGCCCCTAGTGAGCAGTTGGACCATTCAGAGTATTCTCGTGCCCTTTAGTTTACAGTCAGGACAGTTTACAGTCGGTTTTTATCTTCTAAAGTTTGAGAATGCCTTGCCATGTTTGCATGTCTTGAAGTTGGGTCCTTTTAGGGAAATCATTTCACTTCTATTGGGTTCCTGTCATGAGGGCTTAGATAAAGAGCTTAGTCTAAAATCTCTTAAAGTTCAGGCATCTGCCACTAGGGGCAATAAATTATTTCCTCATAGGCAATCACCTTCTGTATTGTGCTTTCTCCGAGCTGTTAATCTAATTTAAACCTCCCCAATGATTCATCGCGCCTCAATGGGATTTATACTTAGTATTAAATTCTCTCATGTCAGGAGCTTTAAAACATTCCAGCTGCCATCAGTGAATATATATATATTTTTACAACGATTGGCCTTTTTTTTTTTTTTTTTTTGAGATTTCTCTACTAGAAGGGAGGGAGGTTAACACTGTACATACAGAAGTCTTAAATTTTACAGGCTGCGATTATCTTTTTGATATTTGTTACAGTGGTCTGATAAATAAAGTTTTACGTCGGCTAGGTTTTAACATTTAGATGCAGTTACTCCAATTTTCCATTTAACTGAAGTAATTATGATATTCCTTTGATGTGAGTTGTTTTTGTCCATTTAACAAGGCCTTGAGGTGGCACAGCCAGGTAGGTGCTTTTAATAAAAAGAACATCTGATTGCCTATTTTCCCTACAGAAATAGCCAGAACCTCAGTTTAGCTCTTACTCCCAGGAGGCTGCCTCTCATTATAGTTTACATATTTTTTTGCATAGTGATGCTAGTGCTCAGATGTCTTCTATAAAGATTATTTTGTATCATGCTAAATGAAATGGTCTAAGCCTAGTTCCCGACAGAAAATGTCAGATTATAATTCCCTACTATTACTTGTCCCCCTCCCCAATTTTTCAGAGTTAGATTGTGTACATTCTAATTTATTCCAGCAGCCACTCAAAATTATTTACATGGCCATGTTAAAGCGGATAATTGTTTTGCTGTCACTTTATAGTCACAGGGAACCTGTGTAGGCCAACAGTTCTATTAACATAACTTTTTTCTTGTAATCCCAGCAACTTGTATTATGTATTATGTAAATGGAATACAGTTACTATGTAATTGTGTCATCCGTAAAATAGTAGTCATCCTGGTTGCAAAATACTAGATCAATAGGTAAATTATTACAAATATTAATATGAAAAACTTTTTTTTTTTTTTTTTCTCCCTGGTTTATGACTATAACCGTATTATACGCTTACCTGTGCATATATCACTTTTTGTCCTACTTTGCCTTGTTTGTTTATTCCAATAGCAATGTTCTTTATTTTTAGAAAAAAAAATTAAATTCATACAGGTTACCTGGAATCGCTCAGGTGAAACAATTCAATTTTTTTTCTGTTTATGTATGTATGTTACTGGTAAAATTCTGAGAAGGCTTATCTCATTCCAGAATGTGTGGGAATAAATCTTGGTTTTGTACATACACCTCTTGATGATACAACAGGTCATGTCACTTGCAAGTACAAGCACAGACACTAGGGGGAGTACCGTGTCAGCATTTCAGCTATGTGCTCTACGTATTCTTCATGTCTTGTTGACTGAATGGTAATGGTGTAAAAGCGAATGCAACTCTTCCTCCACAGATAAGCACTCAGATGCACACAGGGTCAAAAAAGCAAAATGGATAAGAAAGGTTGACAGAGTGGAGAAAAATCAAAAGTATATAGTAGTAAGTGGAGTTAAAATTGCACTGCCAGCTACATTTACAGGCTTAACTTTACCTTGTGTAGAAAAAAATATATATAAATAAAAAAAAGCCTCACACCACCAACGCAAGGTTCAGGTTAATAAAGCGCGCGCTTGACTTGCTTGTCAGCTAAAAGAGCAGTTGTCAATTTTATACAATACATTGTATAGGTGGCACTTCCTCAAAGTAGAAAGAACATTTAAAATATATCTTGAACCACTTATCGATACCAGCTGTAGTTGTGTAAAGTTTATCCTTTATGGTACACACATCTATGACCACTTTCCAAAGCTACTCTTTCTATAGCAGGAATGAGAATGTCAGTGCATGCCCAGCTCACTTCTGCATGGCTATTCTGTAAAGAATTGGTTACAATTTGATATTTTATAGGAATCAAGTTTTATGGCAAATGTTTTTTCCCTTAGTTAAAGGCCAAGTTCACCCTTTACATACACTGATGAATGCAGACAAGAGTGTTGCTCAGAACAGTCATATTTCATCATATTTTTTCATCCACTTTTGAATGTATGACATGTACTTTACATAGCTGATTAACCTACTTGTGCCTTTTTAACTAATACACCACACCAATGCCCCATCCATCTTTCATATACTGTAGGAGTGTATTTGGGATTGAAAAACATGTATATTTTTTTACCGCTTAAAGTATAACTAAAGTAAAAACTTGTTAAATAGAGTGAAGAGAGATTAGAACACATTTATTTTACAATTTGTTCTGTTTACTTTTACTTGTAAACATGATAAGGAAATATCAAAATGGATGACCCTGGTGACAACCAGGGATTCAGTCACTTTCTAGGGATTTCCTCTTACTTTTTGTTTTGATATTTGACTGGAAGTAAATGAAAATCTCTCCAATGGAACACATATGGCAGCAAAGAAAGAAAAAACTTGACAGGGTTATAACACTACCATTCTCTATCCAAAAATGAAAGCATTTTCTGTTTTCTGACCCCCCTTTTGCCTTAGAAATCCTAGAATGCTTGCTTATTTCAGAAGACCTGACTCACAAAATGACTCAGATCTTTGAATACTTCCCAGTCAGTTTTGTGAGCAGATGGACCAGATTTAATGTAAACCTGTTATGTAAGAAATACCTTGTGAGAAATGGGAGATAGGAGGCATCCAAACCAAATGTTGATCAATCTCACACTCGAGATATAAAACATACTGAAGTGTTCAATTACTTTGAATGAGTAACTTGTATAGCACTACAAACGCAAACTAAATCGCCTCAAGGCCCTTTTCATACAGGCAGGTCTGCCTGTTAGTGTTTCAGGCAGACCTGATCGGACCCTCCAGTCTCCTCTATGGAGCAGCGGATGTCAGCAGACACGTGCGCTGACACCTACCGCTATCCGATCGATTCTGTCTGCCAAAAACAGATGAATGGTGGTCCTATTCCCATATCTGTATGGCGGATCAGATCTGATGGAAACAGACAGGCAGTCTGTTTCCATTCGATTACCCCATAGAGGAGAGCAGCGGGACTGTGTCCATGTCTGCTCTGCATAGCAGAGCAGACACGGACCTGTCCACCTGTTAAGTGGGGATCAGTGGAGAGATCCCCTGCTGAGCGAGTGAATTCTGCTTGGCATAGGTGCCCATGTGAAAGGGGCCTTAGTCTCAATGGGGCACTTTAGGGAACAAATCCAAGATGTACAAGATAAAACAGGAGAACGAGACACCATTAAGATTTTATTTGAGCTTGCTGATAAGAATCTAGGTCTCTGGCCTGAATCAGTTAAAACATTAAAATCTGAGCAGCATCCAGTCACTGAAGGCAAAGGCAGGCATGTCCTGTTGAAGATATACTCTCCTTCACTGACCTGAACAAGTATGCCGGAATTCTGAGACAAAGCTTTATATGCATGCTTCTTGTTGGTCAGTGACCCAAACTACTGGAGTGAGAGGCTCTGTATGACTATACAGTAGCCTTTTTTGGCAACCCCACATTTTTTATTTTTCCTTTACTTTCTATTGCACTGGAACTACTGCCTGTCCCCTCTGAGAGAGCTTAAGAGAATTATTGGATTTTCTTTATCCCATCTTCATACTTGCCTAGGTGGATGCAGCATCGGACTGATGCTGCATCTGTCCCCCACGGCCTCTGCATTGAGAATCAAGCCACCGAATACTGCAGATGGCTTGGTTCTCTCACCTCCCTAAGCAGAGAGTTGCTGCCTGTAATTCAGCTTCTCTCCTGCTCTGCTCCTCCACGGTCATTCATTGGAACGCTGGGCTCTGGAGGGACACAGAGCGGCCGCCTCAGTGGCTTACTGAAAGCTAAGACTGCCATCAGTCTAGGCACTTGGTGGATCCAGACTTTTAAAGTCGGGATGATGCGGTGCCTGGGCTGATCCTGGTGATGTATTGCACTCCTGTGACCCATAGGAGAAGCCCAGCCAGATGAGCCCAGCCTGGACTTCTACTTTTAAAGCCTAACTCCAGGTTTCTTGTGGCTTTACTACAAGAAACAAACATAGAATGGCGCACCAGGTTGGTGCATTATCCCACAAAAACACGTTATCAAAGAATAGTTATAAAATGTACTCACAAAGGTATTAATAGAAAGTGCTTATCGAGATACTCCTCCGTAGCTTAACAGTCGTCGATAGAGAGCACTCCAAACTACAGAGAGGCCCTGCCGGGGTTCAATCTGGCTGATGCAGGTTGCACATTCTTCAACAGTGCCAAGCCATCAAAAAATATGTGACCTTCGAAACACTTCAGCCAGATTGAGCCCCAGCAGGGTCCCCCTGTAGATTGGAGTGCTCTCTATCTATGATTGTTAAGCAATGCGCGATGAGTGTTTTCTATTTGTATGTTTGCGAGTAATTTTTGACTATTCTTTAATAAAATGCTTTTGTGGGATAATGCACTAGGCTGGTATGCCCTTTTTATGTTTTGTTTCTTGTAGTGACTTCAGGATATCGCCAGTCCTAAAGGGCAGAAAAGATTGAAGTATATCCCTGTCATGTAAAATTAATCTCCAATACTTGAACCAGGCTACCACATTTATGCGCAGGAGGCATTTTCTCTGACTTTTTGTGACATTAAATAGATCGTTTGAAGCTGATCCAAAAAAAACTGCTTGCTTCACTAACCGATGTATCCACTGGGAGCACTTTATAAACTGTATTTAGCCTCAGCTACATGCACTATTCACCAGCAGTGGGATGAAGACTTCCATTTTCCAGAACAAAATCTCTGGCATTGGTCAGTCATTCACAGAAAGCCTTGTATTTTATCAATGAATACAGGGCTCCCTTTGGTTGGCTGAGATGGAGAGGCAGGCAAATTAAGTCACAATCTCCATCTAAGCCAATCAGAAGAAGATTGTATTGCTTTCTGTGAATGGCTGAGCCGTGCTCAAACTGACTAGTTTTTGTTCTGGCATGGGACAGGAAGCCCCCACCCCGCTGCCAAAACACGCTGCTGTATACTGGATCTAGCTGATGCTAAATACAGTTTATACAGCATTCCCAGGGGACACATATTGTATGCTACTTAAGCAAATGGTTTGTTTGGCCCAGCTTGGTCCCAACAAACTGTTTAAAGGAACAATAAACCTGGAAGGCTTTTACAAGGAGATTTTTTTACTCTTCTTAATAACCTATACAAGCTAATAACCCAGTAATGAAGCCATATAATATATCATAGTTTTTTTCGTTCTACCTGTATATAGTTATAGCAAAGATCTAACCTGTGTAACAAGCTCTGGGAACTTTAATAAACACTGTGCTAAAGTTTCTGATAGCTAAACGAAGTGTGTTTTCTGGTGTCTCTTTTTAGGTAATTAATTTGAAAAAGCCAGACAAAAGAGAGATTCTAGAGTTCAATCAGTTTGTTAGCGGCGTATTGTTCGAATAAAAATGACATGGCACTTGTCCAGGCTTGGATAAAGGATTACTGTAACTGCATCCTCCTGAGCTCAAAAGAGTATCTTCCAAGAAATGTGAGTTGTAAGATGCTCGGGACAATTTACCTAATGTGAAGGTAAATCCCAGAGGCTGTGGCACATGATTTTGGGTCAGATGAACTACAATATGCCATTGTTTGGCTATATTTTCACTGCTCGACAATTTGCGTTCAGCTTAACTTGCTTCATTGCTTCTCACTGTGTTACAAAATCCTCCGGAAGAAGAGAGACTAGAAAGCTTAGGGATATTAACCCAGGCATAGACTAAAGTTTCCCAGGAAAGATGGAAGTGGATACGGTTTCCATTTCGGTCAAGAAACAAATATGACTTCTGTTTTATGGCGCAAAATACATAAAATGCCATAGTGGGTTTTATGGCCTTTATTTTTTCTAAAAGAGTGAGCAGTGTACAAAATGCAAGCGATTTTATTTTTTTATTTTTTAATACCAATCATGAAACCTGTTTTGTTGGCTGACTATACTAAATCTGATCTCTCTGTTAGTACTCATTGTTTTTAGCAGCCAAAATGATTGTCTGAATAGGTTGCTCCGTTTTTACTGTATACATATTACTTGCCACTTTTCTCCAGTTCCACCAGATAAACTATAGTCCTTTAATAATGTTTTGAGGATAAACAGAGGACACAGCCAATCTACCTTTTAATGTTGGATTTTCATATTGGTTAAGTTCTTCAGGCCACCTAAATGTAGACAATGCCCCCGTCACCTGTAATTTCATATACTGAAAATGCTGCTACTGACCAAAAATGTAGAACTCCACTCACTTCACTTTTTTTGGAGTTTTATTTTGCACATTTCATTAATACAGAAAATAAAATTACTATGTCGCTGCTTCATACCGTCTGATAAATACCAAAAAATAAAATCCATACAGATATAATAGAGAGAGGTTGCACAGCATAGAAAAACTGGGAAAACTTTTAACAATTCTTGGATTGTTGTATCAAATTAACCTTACTCCACTTCACAGATTGATTCCTTTTTACATACAGGAGTAGCACAGTTGCCCAACTAGTATTGTCTTTCAGTGTTGGTTTTAAAATAGGTTTACAATGTGCTATTAGGTTTTTGTGTGTTCCTCTAGTCGTCAATTTTCCTCTCGCAACTGCTAGGTTTACTGGTGTCCTCCCAAAACACCATTGGGGACAGGGCCTATGTGAATTGTTTATGTACTCAGGAAAGTGCTGTGGAATTTGTTAGTCTTTTTAAATTGAAATAATGAAACAAAGGAAAAACACAGTACCCTATCCCCTATTATATTCAACTTTTGGATTTTTACAGTGAAACCCTAGACTTTTTTTTTTTTTTAAGTTCTTATTCCATATCCATACTAATTTATTCTTAGTTTTAAATGTAAATAACTATTTTTGCTTTTTGTCAGTTTTCTATATCGCCTAACTTTTCTCGCTGTGTCATATTAAACGTGACATGACTTGATATCTTTATAACGTGACTTGATATATTATGTACTAACTTTTAATCTTTTTTGCTCTTACTGTTCACTTCATTTATAATTACCATCGTTTGCTGTTTATTTAACTAAGGACTTGAATTTACACACCTGTGTTTGCTCTGTGACTTCCAGGCATTATTCGTTTTTTGAACAACCCTTCTAATATAATGATGGTAAAAATGAGCATTCAGTACTTTTTTTTTTTTTTTTCTGCATCCACCCAATAAGAGTGGAAAAAAGTATCTACCAGGCAATAGAACTGGAGAGGTTGACTCTGTACATCCCCCAGGAAACACAGGTTATGAATAGGTTAAAAGGTTCTCACTAGTTTTCTACCATTAGTCTTGTATATTCTGCTATGCAGAAAACTAGAAGCTATGCCTAAATATTTTTTTATTTCCACTTGAAGTTTGCGCTTGTGCCTGTGAGTATCTTAAAATCAAAGTGTTAGTGCCTTGGTGCCCAACATGTGGGCTGCATGTGAACCTCTGTGTGCAGCCCACCAGCTATTGGGCACTATATAGATAAGATAGACTGTACTGTTGGCAGAGGGCAAATACTGAAATCCATGTAGTTGCATGCATGTACTGTACTATCGGGGGCTAGCATAGCCAAAGATTCAGTTTGCTTAAAGGATCAAAGGATTTTTTTTAATGCTAAATAGTTTGCTTTACCTTATAGCAGTCCTGCTTTCATGCCCTCATGTCCATTTTTGCTTAGTTGCTGTAATCCCTGGCTGAACTCCACACTTCCTGCTTGTCTGGCTTCTTATGAAAAAAACTCATGGTAGCTTTTCATTGTGGTCCATGATCAAGAAGATGTGATTACTATGTGTCTAAAACTCATCAGATTCATTTTTAAAACAAACACTGCCCTGTGTTTGTTTTGTTTTTGTTCTGTGCGTCTCTGTAAACACAGAACAAACTGAAACTAGTCTAAAAACTAAACTAAATTGCAGGCACATCATATGATTGATTTTTATCTATTTTTAATAATTTTTTTAAAAGGAATCAGTTAACTATTATGTCTCTATACCCTGTAAACATTCATTTCAGCAAAAAAAATGTTTCCTTTACTACTTCTTTAACTTCTGCAACTATACTCTGAGTCAGCAGGATGAACTCTTTGGCTTAGAGGTAACGTGAGAATATACATATTTTTTAAAGGAGAAGACTCGATGGTGGGTATTATCCTTATCCTGGACTTTCTATCTAGTAAATAACTGCGGGACAAAGATTTCAAACATTTCAAACTTCCATGGTTGAATGTTAATTTTTAGGTAAAATACTCATTAGATAGAGTAGTAAAGGAAGGATGAGGATGGCAGCCCTGGAGCTTGAACCCTTAAAAACAAGTCAGTGGCAGGTTCTGTGTCTCTATTCTAAAGTGCAAATTAAATTACCTGAAAGGTTTCTTGATCTTTGTGCAGATTACACAGTAGTGAGTAGACATTTTTACAGTAAAGATGTCGGGTTTCTATGGTAGTGAGCCATTGTAGGAAGCCAACTCAGGTTTCTCCAATCCCTCAGGCCATGGAGTCTAAGCCCCAGCCTGCTTCCTCCCCAGAACCCCTGACCATGAGGATGGACTTGCAGCAAACTGAAACCAGGTCACAGCCCCCAGGGCCATGCAGACAACGCAGAGACCACTAGTGTGTGCAGAATACAGATGTCAGGAGATGGAAGAGAATCCCTGGATGAGCTGAGCTGAAGTCAGGGCTAATGGCAGGCAAGTGATAATGGTAGACAAATCCGGAGTTGGTTCATGGGTAGTCGGGCATATAATACAAGTAATAAGGCAAACCAGGAGCACAGATAAACTAGGAAGTTAATAAGACAACCTGAGCTGCGTTGAGCATGACTATATATAGGGAAGCAGACTGGGAAGTGGGTCTGGAAGTGATAGAAGGGAAAGGACTTTAAATATACAGTAGAAAAGGCGAATGCCCATAGGTGAACACACAATCCAGCAGCACATGTAAATGGAATCACAGATTTATTAGAACCACTGCAGCAAAGAGGTAAGAATTTCACAAACCGAGAACTGGAGGCTAGACTGACAATAGATGTCAGCCCACAACTGGACTACAGGCTAGTCTATGTAATGGCAAATCGTAAGATAGCTTCACTACACCTCTAAAGATGCATGTTGCTCTAAGACTGCAGAATCCAAATATTTGAATACAGAATACATGAAATTGAAAAATCAAAAAATAGGTGTGCTGTCCCTTTTAAAGTGGAGTTTGGCACCTTTCAGGGTGGAGTAGATACCTCTGTAATACAGGTATTTGCTCCCACTTCCGGGCATAGATACCCGTGGGTATCTATGCCACTTCCTTTGTCCCCCCCCGCTGTCTTCTGGGAGAGACACAGGTCCCAGAAGACAGCATGGACCAGTGTGGTGGCGCAAGTCATGCATGCGCAGTAGGGAACCAGGAAAGTAAAGCCACAATTCTCTGATTCCCTTACCCAATATGGCGCCGGCAACACACAAGAGCCAAGCGATAGACCGGCTTCAGGTGCCATCATCGGGGTTGTCCTGGACAGGTAAGTGCCCTTATTTTAATAGTCAGCAGCTGGAGTATTTGGCGGACCTTTACTTTAACAACCTTACAGTGCATACAGTGGAAAAACTCTGATATATATATATATATATATATATATATATATATATATATATATATATATATATATATATTTATATGCAGTTCTCATAATGTGCATAGATACTATAAATAAAATAAGAAAACCAAATAATTGTGTATTGTGACAGGAAGTCAGGTAAATCTGTGTGTGTTGTCAGACGGGAGATATGATTCTGCCTTGTGTAGACAATACACCAATTACTATTGGGCATCGGCTGTAGAAATGGCCAGAGAGGTTGGGGGATTTAGAAGCCTTCAGCTGTTCAAAATGAAGCAATTAAAGCCTCCTATAAATAAAGCCTAAGGATAACGGCTGATTGCTGCATCCTGGGGGCTTTGTGAGTGAAGGAGCAGACACAAGCACTTCTGAAGAGGTGAGGTGCTGATGGATATTTCTGTGTGAGAAATATCAAGGAGACTTTTTTGTTGTTTTCTGCTGTAGGACCAGCAGTGTCTGCCCAGCAGTAGGCTGTGCCAAACTCCATAGGTAGGTTCCTGTGTTGGGAAGGTAGACGCCCCAAGTGGCAAGGGTTTATTTTATGTTTTGTTTTGTTTATGTGGTTTTGATGCTTGCACGTGTATCCCGCAAGATGGAAAAATAAACCATATCATTTGTTTTCAGTCATCCTCAAGTGCCGTTTTGTACAGTTCAGCGTGTAGTGAACCCATCCAGGGGGTCACACACACCCGCTACTGAGTTAATCCCTCACAGTATATTAAGTGCACTTAATATTGAAAAGATAGTGCTGTAAAATTAATGCTATAAATTGTGAAGGAACCCACATGCTCAACCACCCTACGAGGTGTTCAAACTCCTTACCAAATTTGAGGGACCAGGAACACTGTTGCTGGCTGCACTGGTCTGGTGGCACTTAGACTGGTGTGGTAGTAATCAAGAATACTTTTTCTGGCTTACATCAGTCTAGCAACACTGGAGACTAGTGTGGCAGAGGCAACACTGCAATGATGTGGCAGTGATCGGGAACATGGTTTCCAACAGGTCATGTTTTCAGGCTTTCCATTATTTTGTACAGGTTATTTGATCAGTTTCACTGCCTTAGTAGTTACCACAGCTGTTTCATCTGAGGAAAATCCTGAAAACATGACCTGTTGGGGAGCCTTGAGGACTGGAGTTGAGAAACACTGCTCTAAGTAATAGGAGGTCATAACAGCATTCATTGATACCGACAATCTCAATGCCAGCATTTTGTGATACACACGGAACTCCTCCCACCACTAGGGGGCTCCCACCCTATGGCTTTAGGTCTCAATATCTCCTCAGTATAGCCAACAAGTAGTAACACTAGAAAGAAAGCAAATAAGCCACATTGTGTAATACCTTTTCAGTATGATGGTTGATGGGCTGTAAAAAAATACACATATTAATGTACTCGCAGCATTGGCAGCAAAGGGTAGCACAATATCAGTACCTCTGCATAGAAACCAATGTGCGTGATGATGTCAAAAAACGGCTTTGCACAATGCGTTTTGTTACCAGGGAACGTCTTCAGTGGACCAGGGGATATCCCTGATCACCACAACACCAGTTACAGAATTGCCAGACTATTGTTTCTAAAAAACATGTTCCTGATTGCCAGACTAGTGCAGCCAGCAACAGTTTTCCTGGTCACTGTCCCACCAGTTCCAGTGTCGGCAGATCAGGGTATGCCAGCAACCATGTTCCTGATCATCATTGCACTGTTGCCTCTGCTACACTAGTCTCCAGTGTTGCTAGACTGGTGTAAGCCAGAAAAAGTATTCTTGATTGCTGTCACACCAGTCTAAGTGCAGCCAGCAACAGTGTTCCTGATCACTGCCACACCAGTGCAGTGTTGCCTCTGCCTGCAGCCTGTACTAACCCTGGCCTGTTTATTGACCATGTTTATACCTGGGCCGATTCTTTGCCTGTTTGCTGACCATGCCACTGCCTGATGCCTGATCTGACTTTTCGGCATGGTTGAATAACTATGTTACTGAGAGACACCCGTTCCAGCCATCCCCTGCGGACAACTGCACTCCTAGAACCACAGGAAGTTTTTTGTTCTCCCGTTCTTCAACTTCCTGTTCTTTCTGAGAAGTAAATGTGGCAATCCTGGGGGCAGCCATGTAGCAATAGGCTAGGTTTGCTTTGCTTATAGGTGATACTACACTATATTCCTTTATAGAGAGGCAACCATTACAGCACATGATACAGTGTCTGTAAATAACCAGTCCAAACAGTGAAAAAGTATCGCACATGTTGTATGACCTTACTCCGGAGGTGTAGCAAAATTTATTTTGTGTTGTAATTTTAAAAATGCCCATGCTGTGTATGTAAAATATCTTTTCAAATTGAACACTTTGTGTAAAAAAAATTCTTTCTGCATTTGCCTAAAACTTGTGGCAAAAAAAAATGTCTTCATAAGACTCACTATGTCTCTTAAAAATTACCTTGGCATTTTTACTCTCCAAAATGTAGTGATTTTGTGGGTGTTTCCATTGTCATGGTGCTCCAGGGCCTCCAAAGGTGTTATAGGTAGTTAGAAAAGTAGATATGTAATTTGAGCCCATAGAACGTCTTAAGGTGCTGCTCAATGCGGTTAGGCTGTAAAAAAAAAAGGCCCACACATGTGGTATCTTCATGCTTGGGAGGAGTAGAATTACCGTGTTTCCCCGAAAATAAGACACCGTCTTATATTTTTTTTTCCTCAAGAAATCACACTATGGCTTATTTTCGGGGGGTGTCTTATTTTTATTACAGAAAATAAAGGTTGCCTACCTGAACCACACTTGCGCTTCTTAGCATTTCCTCTGTCCACCTGTAGACTGAGATTATCGTATTCTGCACGCCATTTTTGGACCATTCGGATATCCAACTTCTTCTCTTTGCAAAAAGCCGTAAGATTCTTGCCTCGGGAGTCCTCCACAATTCCTTTCTTGTACTCAACAGAATAACTCTTTCTTTTTGCACTCATCTTGTCTGGTTGTACAAAAAGATAGGCCAGCAAAGCTGATGTGGAGCACAGTGGAGCTGGGGTGATCTGTTTGTGTGGGGTGAGAGAGGGGTTTGCTGGTCAATGCTGGGAGAATCTTTTTGCTTTACAGAGTGTTCTTCTCCTCACAGCTCTTGAGCACCAGTACAGTAACATACACCTATGACGTGTTGTTTACCGCGCCGCGCCGCATACGACACGCCTATCACTACAAGATTCGACACTACATCTTATTTTCGGAGATTCGACACTACATCTTATTTTCGGAGATTCGACACTACATCTTATTTTCGGAGATTCGACACTACATCTTATTTTCGGAGATTCGACACTACATCGCTACGTCTTATTTTCGGAGGGGTGTCTTATATTTCTATCTTGCGTCGAAAATCCCGCTACGGCTTATTTTCGGAGTACGTCTTATTTTCGGGGAAACACGGTAGTTTTGGGGTGTTTTCTAAGTATGCCTATACTATGTGTTAGTAAGATCTTAACAGCTTCAGCCCCGGACCATTTTGGTTCAGCAATTTTTATCGGGACTGCGACATTATGGAGGACACATTGGACACCATTTTGGGACCCTTGTCATTTATACAGCGATCAGTGCTATAAAAATGCACTGATTACTGTAAAAATGACACTGGCAGTGAATGGGTTAACCACTAGGTGGCGCTGCAGGGGTTAAGTGTTCCCTAGGAAGTGATTCTTACTGTTGGGGGGCGTGGATACATGTGACACATCACTGATGACCGTTTCCCTTATCATGGAGAACGGTCTTCAGTGAAAGTGTCACTAGGCAGAATAGGGGAATCGCGGGCCGCCCGGGAACATCAAGTCAAAGGGACATACCTGTACACCAATCTGCCTGCCCCTGCCATTCTGTCAACGTAAATCGACGTGCGGCGGTCGGCAAGCAGGTAATTGACCAGTTGTGTACAAAAAAAAAATTATTTGCAGTTTTGAGTTTTATGCCGCGTACACACGGTCGTTTTTTGCGATGAAAAAAAAACGACGTTTTCTGTGAAGTAAAAAACGACTTTTCACTTTTCAAAGACAATTTTGCATACACACCATCGTTTTTTCACAAAAAGCGAGGTTACGTTCACCACTCTTTTCCATTGAAGCTCGCTTCATAACTAGCTTCTGGGCATGCGCGGGTTGAAAAACGTCGTTTTGAACGACATTTTTGCTACACACGGTGACTTTTTGTGAAACAAAAAACGACGTTTTGAAAAACGACACAAAAAATTCAAGCATGTTGGAATTTTTTTTTGGTCGTTTTTTTGAAGACAAAAAACGACGTTTTGCCCACACACGATCAATTTAAATGACGTTTTAAAAAACGTTGTTTTTTTTCATCGCAAAAAACGACCGTGTGTACGCGGCATTAGAACAGAAATGAAGAATGAAGGTTTTTTTTTTTTTGTAATTTTATGTTTTTTTTTTCTTTTTTATATACCAAAATGTTTTAAATGATTGAACATCATCAAAAGAAAGCTCTATCTGTCTCAAAGAGCAATATAAAATGAATTTGAGTACAATGTTGCATGCCCGAGTAATTGTCATTAAAAATGTAACAGTGCTGAAAACTGAAAAATAGCCTAGACTGGAGGGAGGTTACACAGTCCAGACTTAAGTCCCCCTATGAGAAAATCAGGCAAACGATTGGCCGGTTTTCCTTGATGTTTCACAGCAAGTCAAAACTGAGGATTGAAATATACGAATATCCTCTTACGACAAAGGTTTTTTTTTTTTTTTTTTTCATGTTTTGTTTCTGATCATGCGCAGTTTTTCTTATCTACTATTTCTCGTGCAAAAATGGTACACATTAAACACTTCCATACCATGCACTTGCGCACCTTCCCGCCCAAGCCAATTTTCAGCTTTCAGCACTGTCGCACTTTGAATGACAATTGCGCGGTCATGCTACACTGCACCCAAACAAAATTGGCGTCCTTTTTTTCCCACAAATAGAGCTTTCTTTTGGTGGTATTTGATCACCCCTGCGGTTTTTATTTTTTGCGCAACAACTAATAAAAGACTGAAAATTTAGAAAAAAAATACATTTTTTTTTTCTGTTAACTTTTTTGTAAATAAGTATGTTTTCTCTTTCAATTACGGGCACTTATATAGCGGCACTGATGAGGTAGTACTGATGGGCACCGATGAGGTGGCATTGATGGGCACTGATAGGTGGCGCTGGTATGCGGCACTGGTGGGCACTTATAGGTGGCACTGATGAGCACTCATAGGCGAGACTGATGGGCACTCATAGGCGGCACTGATGGGCACTCATAGGCGGCACTGATGGGCACTCATAGGCGGCACTGATGGGCACTCATAGGCGGCACTGATGGGCACTCATGGGTGGCACTTAAGGGGTGCCACTGATGGGTACTTATGGGTGGCACAGATGGGCACTGATAGGTGGGCACTGGGCATGTATTGGCACAGAGGGTTGGCACTGAAGCACACTGTGGGGTGGCACTGATGGACTTTGAGGGGTGGCACTGATGTATATGTTGCCAATCAGTGCCCATGTGTGGGCCCTGACTGGCATCTTTTTTTTTTTTTTACCTGTATTTTTTTTTTTATCTTGTGTTTTTTTTAAGTTTTTTTTTTTTTGCCCTGCCAGTGTGGGCATCCCTGGTGGTCTAGTATGGGCATACGAGGGGGGGCTGTGCTGATAAACAATCAGCGTGAACCCCCCCTGTCAGGAGAGCCGCCGATCGGCTCTCCTCTACTCGCGTCTGTCAGACGCGAGTGAGGAAGAGCCATCAACGGTTCTTCCTGTTTACATCGTGATCAGCCGTGATTAAACACGGCTGATCACGTGGTAGCGAGCCTCCGCCGGAGTTTCGTTACCGAGATCGGTGATGCAGGGTGTCAGACTGACACCCCGCATCAACGATCGCCACGCTGCGCGCCCGGCATTGAAATCGTGCTAGACGTTTGAAAACGTCTAGTCACGATTTCATAACCACTTCCCGGCCTTAAATCTGCTATTGGCCGGGCGGGAAGTGGTTAAACAAAAATAATTCAGTCTGTTCCGTAAGAGAACATTTTTTCCGTTTTGTTCCATTGGATATTTTGTATGGTTGTTCCTGTCGGAATCGGCTGTCGAAATAGTACACACTATCAGAAAATGATATGATCGTTCCTCGGGTGAAAATGTTCGACCGATTTTCTTGTATGGGCCATTAAAGTGGTTTAAAAAAACACCATATATGTGAATAAAATAAAGAAATTAAAATGTGTGAAAAGATAGGAACTAAGCATTTAAATAAAATAAATGTATATATTGATATGTATATAATAAAACTTTTGTGAGCAATACTTAACAAAAACAAAACATAAGCTTAAAATTATAGTACGTAAAAGCAAGAACCACATAAACCGGCCTATCACTCTAAGCATGGACTGCAGTACAAAGCAAAGCCTAGGCTTAACTTGGTACAAAAACACACAGGTGTGGTACAATGTCAAGTATTTTCACACTTGGATCAAAAGATTTTAACAAATTGACTGCAAATGACGGAAAACACCTGTGAAGGTAAAAATGGATAGCGAGCACCTGAACACATTTCAGTTCACGCAATTAAAGTATTTCTCAGCATTAGCATGGAAAGAATAATACACTCTGCGGTTTGATGTCTTTTATTAAGGAACAAAAGATTTGCAAGTTATTCACTTCAGTTTGAGCCTCGCCATTATGTAGAAAGGGAGGTTTAATGAATCATTGTTTGACTTAGATAGTCAAAGTATTTGAGTATTAAATAGACTTAGATGTGGACATAGCACGTCTTTCATAGGTCTTGTATTTAACCATGATTAATTGCCATTCAATGATTATTTAATTACCCGAGGAGAAATCTAAGAACAGTGTGTATTCTGATTAAGTTTTTTTTTTATGTTATAGGATACACATTGCTGTTCTTGACAAGAGAATATTACCTACAGTACTAAAGGTGCTTGTCACACCTGGGTTCATTGAGATTAACTGAACATAAAGTAGGAGACTAGGAAGTAAAAATAATGATTAGGAGAAATGTAAAATATACAGCTATTTACAATGACGTCAAAGTATAATTTATTACCTTGTAAATGAACTGCAGTCTTTGTTAAGTGTGCTGTTTAAGAACCTATAATGCATAATGACTAAAATAAACAATTGAATACAATTGCTTATTGAGTTTTACTTGCTGTCCAGGCAATATTAAAATTTCAACTGCTTGATTTTGTGGACAGATAATACAGAACAAAGTGGTAATATACAGTATCATTTCCTGTAGTCAATCCAGTTGTTACATTTAACAGCTTATTTGGGTAGGAAACTGCACTTTTCACACGCTTTTATTAGTGACGCTGCTGGTTTACTAAACTAAGACAGATATAAAAGTCAAAAAGTAATGTAGCTCTGAAAACCTTCATAAATCATTGTGTATTTGTTATTTTTAATGCAAGCAGTGTACGTTTCTGAATTTGATTAACTGGCTCATGTACATATACTGTGGCACAATGGCACCACTGCCTGAAACCCCGTTCTTTAAGAGCCGCCAGAGGGGGGGGGGACGTGCGTGCCAGTTGCACTGCGGGGGACCCGATGCACGTGGCCGCAAGCGCCGCCGGCCCTGCATTATCGCGTTCACGAGAGCCAGCATAGGGATTTGTGTGTGTAAACACACAACTCCCTGTTTTGTTTTGTCAAATGAGGATACATGTGTCAAAAAAGGGGGAGGTACAGCGCAAAAACAATATATGTGAAAATTTAGTGATGGCACCAAACGAAAAAAATTTGTATGAAATAAATATACAAACTATTGACAAAAATAAAAACACAACCTAAAGTGATTATTGAAAATTGTGTGCAAAAATCAAAATCTAGGTATATAAAAACGAAACGCGTATGTGTGGCCTGCGTCCCAACGTCATCACGCCCTTTGGATCGAGAGACTGATACATGAGAAGGAACTGGGGGGACGCCGAGAACCTATTGCACACTGCATGAATCTAGTTGTTCATCACGCGCGTAGTACATCTTTTCTCTGTAAGTGCATTACCATTTTAAATTTAAAGTTTTGTGTCGCAGTCTGCACTATGGGCTTTTTTTGCTTTTTGTTTTAAACCTGAGATCCCCATCAGCGTTTGACTTGGCACATCTGAACCAGTCCCAGCCACGAGTCCTTTTTGGGTGACTATAAAAAACCCTGTGCCTGGTCTGACCGCCTGTTTGTGGTCTTAGTATCTGGTAAGGAGACTACATTTCTCTCACTTGGGTGCTCACTTGGTGGAAGGAGGTTCAGCCTGTAATTTCTGATGTCACATCACTTATTATAAGAAGACTTTGATCTATTTTCATTTTTTTCACTTGGGACTCATTCATGGGCATTTATTTATGTATGGTAATGAACCGTTTTATGCCATACTCTTGGATTGATGGATTATCCATCCTCTTTTGGTCACCAATAGATTGGTATTCATATACCCTGATTTTGATTTTTGCACACAATTTTCAATAATCACTTTAGGTTGTGTTTTTATTTTTTTGTTAATAGTTTGTATATTTATTTCATACAAATTTTTTTTGTTTGGTGTCATCACTAAATTTTCACATATAATGTTTTTGGACTGTACCTCCCCCTTTTTTAACACATTTTCTGAATTTGTATCTTTAATTTTTGGTACGGGCAGCAATTACACTGTTTTGTTTAGCGCAGTGTTCTTTTCCACTTTTTCCAGATGAGGATACATGTCATTTGTTCTTAGTAAGTAGGAATAGCAAAATGTCTCCTCTACAATTACTAGTTAAAATGATGCAGTGCCAAATTGTAAAACGTGCTCTGGTCAGGAAAGGGGTGAAACCTTCCAGGGCTGAAGCGGTAAAGCCCATGTTCACATTGGCCCTATTTGACATGTCAAATCGCATGCCAAATCTGAGCCTATTGCCCGCGATGGCACAGTCCGAATCGGTGTGATGCCAACTTTGCGGCGCGGGACTGATTCCCAAAAGTAGATCCTGCACTACTTTTGTCAACTTTGGGGGCAATTTCAATAGACATCTGTGTATGAACCTGCACAGCTGTCTGTCAAATCGGCCCCAAAGTTGGACTGAAATGCTGGTTTGAAATCGTGCACATTCTGCCCTCAGTGTGACTGTAGGTTTAGTATCGGCCTCTTGCAATCGTTTGCAGGGCTGAAATTAGGAGAAGCATAAGGAGCCATTCAGCTCTGTTGCTGTGCTCATATACCAAGAGGAAGTGTGCTGGTAGGAGTAGAGAGCAGAGGGACAGAGATGAGCTCTACAGTATGCTGCTTCACTTCTTACTGTCTAGTCTAGCTGGGGAGAAACAACACACGTAAGTGTTATAACTGCAACAAAGGTGGCAGGGTGGTGTATATCACAAGACTACATGGACAGATTTACAAGTCCTTTTGTAAGTGCAACGGCTATGTATTTTATATGTGTAATTTTCTCTTTGCCTACAGTACGGCTTTAAGTGAAACCTTGTGCAACACATTGGGGGCGATTTACTGGAACAATCAGAATCTGGTGCAGCCATGCATGGTAGCCAATCATCTTCTAACTTCAGCTTGTTTAATTAAGCTTTGACAATAAAACCTGGAAGCTGATTGGTTTTTATGTAGTGCTGCACCAGATTTTGCACTCACCAGTTTCTAGTAAATCTCCCCATTGTTTGTAATTTAACACATACTTTAGTGTTGTCTCTAGCAAATAACACTGCGTAATGTGCCTGTGCAACCAGTGATGGCAGGGTCATTGGTATCTTGCTCAATCTGCTCTTTCTGTCCCCATAATTACCCCTAAGTATTTAAATGCATAGCAGGAGATGAAGCCCTGACTAAGTTACATGTCACACACACGTCAGTTGTAAGCTCTGGAACAACTCTTCTCCTGGCCTGGCATATTTTCAACCTAGGATGCCACAAGACATCTTAGTACTGTAATTTATAAGCCAGATGTAGCTGCTTCCCGTACTTCGTCTCAGTTACACTGAATTAAAAATCATTGACAGGAGTAGTGAACCTTTAACCAGTAACAAAGGAGCAGAATGACTTTAATAAATATAGATGACACAATGGACTATGTTAAACCATGAATAGTGCGTTAAACCCCCCTATTATATTGTTTACTTCAGCAAGACCTGAGATTTCACGTTTTTCTTGCACACCACCTCTTGGTGAAACCTGATATTGCATTCTAGTCATTGAGGGTATTAGTGTGTTCTGTGAAAGCCAGCTTGTATTTACTTGGTGAAGGCAGGTTTGTTAGGCAATATACACATGATGCTGAAGAAGCTTCTAATCGGGCTTCATCCAGTTGACTGAAGCTAGTGCAGTGAAATAATCTTTCCTAATGCAATGTTATCCAGGTCCTAATTATGTATGACGCGTGTAAAGGCCTTGCTGTGCGTAGTGTCACACGTAGAACAGTGGTGTTTGACTACAGAGAAGAGAACTGTCATCTCTAACAGCAGGAAAGAGCAGTATTTAAAGGCCTACTGTAGATTTTTAGTATTTTCTAAATATTCATTAATCCATGCAATTTATTTTTTCTGAGCATTAGAAGAGCTCAAATTGGTAACGATCCTTTTGATCTTTTGCTTATCAAAAGATGAAAAATATCTCAAATGCAACTTTATTTGGGACCTAATCAGCATTTAAATAACGTTTAAATGCTCTAAAGGCCTAATCACATTTCTGTGTTGTTCTTTTAAGAAGAGTCCTCTTTCCCTGCGGTTATTCTTTTTAATCCCAGAACATTTCTGATAGGTACAACTGTAAATTACATTCTGAAGATTTAAGCTCCATCCTCAAGTTTGTGGCATTCAATTAGCAATTCCCCTGCCCCGAAGAAATCTCACCATCCAACTCTTGATTTTTATTAACCTTATCTCATTCTGATTTAGTCTTTCTACCTGAGCTTGTGCTTGAAATGGAGCTTAATTCAGCAATTCTAGCACACTTCTGTGTCCTACTTTTAGTGTGGAGGAACATCTGTGTACATGTCTGTGTATACTAGTTACATTTCTATGCAGCCAAGTGTGTTTTACTTCATCCGCCATCGATGGAAAGATGCAGTATTCAGTAAAATCACAGTGAAGTTTTCTTTGGGGGAAACTGGCTTTAAAGAGATTTTCCATCATCGTAGTCCTTGTTACTCAGCCTCTGTAAACCCATTATTAAAAAGGATGCTCAAACTCGTATAATTGCTTATTTTTTTTATTTTTTTGGGCACTTAACTAGCCTAAAAACTCATTACAAACCATTTTCCTTAAATACCAAGGTTCCCTGGTTGTCACTCAGCTTATTGTAAGGCTCACAATTGCCAGAGTAAGTTATGCCTCTCATCAACGTACCCATCATTTTTGTTCTCTATTTGGGCAATGTTTAAAAATATTTGTGTATATATATATATATATATATATATATATATATATATATATATATATATATATATATATATATATATATATATATATATATATAATATAGTAGTTTAGCAATCCTTACATGTTGTGGCTACTTTAGTTTTCTTTTTTAGGCCCCATGCACACTTGCAGTTTGGTCCCTCAGTGTCAAATCTCTGTTTTCACACGCCCAGGAGGGGTGCAATCTTGCTGTCAGCAGACTGTCCAAATTTATCACAGGCTGAAACATGTGGTAGCTAGACACTATACCAAGTGGTATTTACATTTAGGGCTGTATGCCTTAATCTATGCAGCGTCCACTATCATAGATTTTGAGAGGCTTTTTTTTTTTTCTTTTATTTTCACCTGATGAGTCTGCCAGTAAGTCTGTAATTTTTCAGCCTCCTTTAACAGACCAGGCTGTCCAGAAAAAGTGATATTTGGCGGGTTGAGACAAACCACAGAGGTGCTTACAAGGGTCAGCTTTTATTCATGTATATAAAAACTCTATATAAAAATAAAAAATCCTCTGCTTGCTTAACCACTTACGGACCGCCCACCGTTGTTATACGTCACTATATTGAAGAGGAATACCGTTGTTATGGTAGCAGCTAGCTACCATAACTCGGGTACCCTCTTCAAGGGCGGGCGGTCCTCTTTCAGACAACAGTGGTCTCTGCGGTAGATACGCTGCAATATCGCTTTTATCGGCGACGGCTCTTCAGTGCCCTCTGTCGCTTACCGGAGCCGTCGGCAGTGGCGAAGGCAATCGCGTCCTCTTGCCGGCTGGGTATGGTGACATCTCTATACCATTGCATTTTAGTCTAAATATGAAATCTGAGGTCTTTTTGACCCCAGATCTCATATTTAAGAGAACCTGTCATGTTTTTTTTCTATTACAAGGGATGTTTACATTCCTTGTAATGGGAATAAAGGTGACCCAAAATAAAATGTTTTTAACTTGTAAACACCAAATCTCAGAAAGGGGCTTGGGGCTTAAGTGGTTAAAAAGTGTTTCGCTTTTATTAAGTTCATTTTGATGTGAGGCTCTATGGTCCAAGAGGGTCTTCATTACTCCTCCATCTGCGAAGACACCCTAACACACAGGGAGAGTGTTACTGGCCTCATCACTGGGTACAAATAAAATGCAACCACCACATTCAAGGATTTGTAGGCTGCAGAATAATATTTATTTTTGGGTTTAGAATGCTTTAAGGCCTGCTTCACACCTATGCTGGTTGCAGTTTGCATTTTTAAATACACACTTTAGATCCATTGAAGTCTATGGAACCATCAAATTTGTGGTGCTGAAAAAAGGTTGATTTGGCATGAAAAAAAAAAGTTTGGGTACTTTTTGTTTTGAGTGATAGACGTTGGGTTACAAGTGAGTTTGCACTCGGATGTGAATTTAAAACAATGGGTTTCTAGATGTTAAGCTTTCATGTCCCCTAAGCTAACCATAGATGGATTGAGTTTTGGCCACTTCAGAAGGTATCAGACAAATTTTGATCAATGACCATGACCATTCCTGTTTGAGAGGATTCGACCTAGTTGTCAACTCCTCTTGAACAAGACTGCTAAAGAATTTCTGTTTGATCAGCACACACAGCCAATTGGCTGCAGCGCTGATCCATGCATTCTGGCCTGAGTGGGTGTCCTCTGGGTACTCCCCCAACACTCTAAAAGACAGACTTGTAGGTAAATTGGATCCTGCCTTAATTGGCCCTAGTATATGTATGAATGTCTGTTGGGGACCTTGGGTTGTAAGCTCCTTGAGGGTATAGACTGGTGTGAATGTACAATGTATATGTAAAGTGCTGCGTAAATTGACGGCGCTATATAAGTATCTGAAATAGATAAATATATATAGTGTGTGCTTTTTAAAGAAGTCAAATCTATTACCAAAAAATACAATATAAATGTGTAATGTGAAAGAAAAAGCGAATGGCTTGTAACACAGTAATTTTGAGGGCATTGTGTTCAGATGTAGTCCAACCAAAAGGTTTGCGTTCTCCATACCAGAGATCTACTTCAGAGTGGTCCAAGTTCATGGCAACTAGTCAGACCCAGCCTGTGATTTTGAGTTGTTCTGAAATACGCAACTGTGAAAGAAAGAACCCATTTATTTTCTAAAATGCAATATATGTTTATTTTCATTCAAAACCTTTTCTTCTTGCCTTCATATTGTGTTCATCTAAATATGTATTAATATACATTCATGCGTAATTGTATGTAAAGTTGTGTACACAAATGCCAAGAGACTTTATAGTATGTGTGTAATCTTCTCCGTTCAACAGACGTCGATTTAACAACCGGCTTCTGTGGGACAGTCTTGCTGGAAAGTCAAGGCTGCAAGTGCTGATCAGTGTATTTTGTTGTCGGGATACAATAGCAAAGCGAGGGAAGATCCCTTCTTCCACATCACTTGTGTTGATATGGGGATCTGTCAGTTTTTTCGTTCAAGCCGCTGGTTGTGTACACCCAGCTTAAGTGTAGGGAAACATGATATTATCTGAATATAATATATTAACTATTAGGAAAACATCTGAGAGATTCCAGTACCTCAGAGGCTGCACTAACTGAAATGAATATGATGGGTAATAAATAGTGTTTGCAAAGTTTATTACCTCACAACTCTGTCTTACAGTATGAAATGTGATAGATTTTAGGGAAAAGCATAGTGACACTATAAGTCCTTCTGAAGAGACTCATAAAGTGAGCTCTTACCAGTGTTTTCTATTGGCCTCTTAAATTTTGTGTGTGGCACTTACCTTCTAACACTTTTTGCTCAGGTGATAAATAAGCAACCAAAGGACACTCTGTGGTATTGTGCATCGTACATGCTTTCAGTACCCAGTCCTGCTTTGAACTAAAGGACTATTGATTAAAAGGCTGTGGTAAGATGAAAAAGAGGAAGGTGTAATTCCAGTTTATTTTCACTTTTGTACCTTTTTTTAGATGATTATTTTACTCGCTTACTCTCTAGGAGTGTACACAAAGAGCCCCTAATGCTTTCTGTTAACTCCTAAATTGAAACCTAATACATTGGTTGTTAGAGAAAACACATTGCTGAATGGGAAGCATTGAGTTTCAACTTTGGCATTTAAGCTTTTAATATGTACATGCCATTTTTCTTTTTGCAGGAAGGATTCTGAACCGATTCTCCAAAGATATTGGACATCTGGATGACTTGCTGCCTTTTACATTTTTGGACTTCTTGCAGGTAATTTTTATCTGACCCTTGCGTTGTATATATTTATTTATCGGTGCCAAAATGATTCTTTCAAATAATTCCCATATGCTTGGTAACTAATTTTTTTTTTTAAATTGTTACAAATAAAAGTGGAACAGAAATCTCATAATTGTTGCTGGTGGATAGAACAAAGATATTGCTCATGTTCAGCGCTGCAGGTTAGCAGAGGGGACTTGCATTAAACCTGCTTTGCTTTTTAACACTTCAGTACATGATGTGATTGTAGCTGTATTCGTGCAATTCTGACAGAGAAAATTGAGTACTGTACAATTTATCAGGACAAGCTTTCGGGGTATGTCCCCTTCTTCAATGTCCACGCAGTACTAATGAGACCTTGAAGAAGGGAACATACTCCAAAAGCGTGTCCTGAAAAATTGTATGTTGGTGCAAATAACAAAAAATTATCCAACACTCCAGTAAAATGCAAGGGCTCCTTCACACCAGAACACAATGTGGGAAACTGCAGTTCCTGCATCATGTTTGAAATGCAGAGTGTGTGCAATCTGCTGCAGTTATCAATATAATCCTACCCAAAAACGCTGATTACAAACATTGTGCTTTTGTCTGCACCAGATAGCATGGTACCGCAGTGTAATTTCAGAGTCGATTCACACTGGTGCGATCTTGTATGATTTCTGGGCTAGTTCACACCTGAATCGTGGTCCGTGTTCCTGTGTGACTCGTGGGGTGCAATTTTCAGCTCTTGCATTTGAATGGGCTGAAACTGCACTGAATCACACCTGAAGTAGAAATACTCTTCACCAGATCACATGGTACCCCAGTACTGGTGCAGGTTAATGCTCTGCGTTTGCGATCTATGTCTATTATTTTGACACCTGTAGCACACATAATGTGCGCTTCGGTATGGACGAGCCCCTAACCCATTCAAATAAATGGGCTGAAAATCACACTGCACAGGAATGTGCACAGTGTTCCTGTGGGATTCAGGTGCAAACTTAAAGTAGAAGCCATGAATCATTAACCACTTCCATACCAGGCACTTACTCACCTTCCGCCCAAGCCGATTTTCAGCTTTCAGCGCTGTCGCATTTTGAATGACAATTGCGCGGTCATGCTACACTGTACCCAAACAAAATTTACGCCCTTTTTTCCCCACAAATAGAGCTTTATTTTGGTGGTATTTGATCACCTCTGCTTTTTTTTTTTTTGCACAACAACTAAAAGACTGAAAATTTTGGGGAAAAAAAACTATTTAATTTTTTTCTGTTCATTTTTTTGTAAATAAGTAAGTTTTCTCTTTCAATTACGGGCACTGATAAGGTTGCAATGATGGGCACTGATAGGCGGTGCTGGTATGCGGCACTGATGGCCACTCATAGGTGGCACTGATGGGCGGCACAGATGGGCACTGATGGGCGGCACTGATGGGCGGCACAGATGGGCACTGATGGGTGGCACAGATGGGCACTGATGGGCGGCACAGATGGGTGGCACAGATGGGCACTGATAGGTGGGCACTGGGCATGGATTGGCACTGTGGGGTTGCACTGGTGGACACTGTGGGGTTGCACTGGTGGACACTGTGGGGTTGCACTGGTGGACACTGTGGGGTTGCACTGGTGGACACTGTGGGGTTGCACTGGTGGACACTGTGGGGTTGCACTGGTGGACACTGTGGGGTTGCACTGGTGGACACTGTGGGGTTGCACTGGTGGACACTGTGGGGTTGCACTGGTGGACACTGTGGGGTTGCACTGGTGGACACTGTGGGGTTGCACTGGTGGACACTGTGGGGTTGCACTGGTGGACACTGTGGGGTTGCACTGGTGGACACTGTGGGGTGGCACTGGTGGACACTGTGGGGTGGCACTGGTGGACACTGTGGGGTGGCACTGGTGGACACTGTGGGGGACACTGTGGGGGACACTGTGGGGGACACTGTGGGGGACACTGTGGGGGACACTGTGGGGGACACTGTGGGGGACACTGTGGGGGACACTGTGGGGGACACTGTGGGGTGGCACTGGTGGACACTGTGGGGGACACTGTGAGGTGGCACTGGACACTGTGGGGGACACTGTGAGGTGGCACTGGACACTGTGGGGTGGCACTGGACACTGTGGGGGACACTGTGAGGTGGCACTGGACACTGTGGGGGACACTGTGGTGGCACTGTTGGACACTGTGGTGGCACTGTTGGACACTGTGGTGGCACTGTTGGACACTGTGGTGGCACTGATGGATCCATGTTGCCAGTCAGTGCCTACGTGTGGGCACTGACTGGCATTTTTTTTCCTGGCCTTTTATTTTAATTTTTTTAATGCCCCTTTTTTTGCCCTTCCCTGGTGGTCCAGTGTGAGCTTCCCTGGTGGTCCAGTGTGGGCATCCTATGGGGGGCTGCGCTGATAAACAATCAGCGCGAACCCCCCCGTCAGGAGTGCCGCCTATCGGCTCTCCTGTACTCACGTCTGTCAGACGCGAGTGAGGAAGAGCCATCAATGGGTCTTCCTGTTTACATCGTGATCAGCCGTGATTGGACACGGCTGATCACGTGGTAATGAGCCTCCGCCAGAGACTCATTACCAAGATCGGAGATGCCGGGTGTCAGACTGACACCCCGCATCACCGATCGCCGGGCTGTGCGCCCCCACGGGCGAGTGGCATGAAATCCTGCAGGACGTCAATGGATGTCCATTCAGGATTTCAGAACCACTTCCCGGACGTCAATCTGCGATTGACCGGGCGGGAAGTGGTTAAAGAGGAGCTCTAGGTCTAGCTGTTCAGGAATTAAGTCAACAGCTTCAAATACTGTAGCTGACGACTTTTAATATAAGGACACTTACCTGTCCACGAATCCAGTGTTGTCTTTTCCCCAACCGATTTTTATTTTGGCTCTTGGTTGCTGTCGTTCTAATTTCTTGTAAGGGACCCTGGCAGTGAAGCCTTTGCGGCTTAATAGCCGGCTCCCTTCTGCGCATGCGCAAAGCGGCAGGGGCAGCAGAAGAGGGACCGCTTATCTGAAGTGGGAGTGGGTACCTGTCAAAACCAGGTACCCGCTCCCCCAAAAGGTGCAAAATGTGGCACCGGGGGGGAGAAAAAAAGGGGGTAGCTCTGATTTTAAGAGTGGTAAAAGCAGCACATATTGCACACACTACACATTGTTGGGCACACAGTTAACCCCTTGATTGCCTAAATGGCAACTTCTTCCCAGCCAGTGTAGTTAGTACAGTATTTTTTTTTCCAAAGACAAGTAGCAGAATACATTATGGCCTAATTTTTATTTTTTTATTGGATATGTTTTATAATAGAAAGTAGAAAATATATTTTTTTTTTGTTTTGTTTTCTAGTCCTTTTTTTATATTTTAACCACTTTGCAACCGCCCTATGCCGAAAGTACGGCTCTAGGGCGGTTGCTGTATTCTAACTGGCCGTTAATTAACGGCCTGTCAGAATCGCGCTCCCGCGCGCCTCCTGAGGCGCGCACACGGGAACATCCGTGACCGCCGGGTCCAGAGGACGCGGCGCATCACGGATCACGGTAAATCGCCGCTGATAGCGGCGGTTTACCACGTGATCGCGCCGTCCAATGACGGCGCGATCAGATGTAAACAGACCGGCGTCATTTGATGACGCCGGTTCTTCCCTCCTCTCTCTGTACCGATCGGTACAGTGTGAGAGGAGAGGGGAGGGAGCGGATGGCAGCGCCAGTGCTGCGGGCTGGATCTGTGACAAATGCAGTCACAGATCCATCCATCCCTCCCTCCCTGCTCAGCCATCCCTGCTGCATATACTCTGCAATACTCACCTGGGCATACACTGCAATACTCAGGCATACTCTGGCAATACTCTGGGCATACTCTGGCAATACTCAGGGCATACTCTGCAATACTCAGGCATACTCTGGCAATACTCAGGCATACTCTGGCAATACTCTGGGCATACTCTGCAATACTCAGGCATACTCTGGCAATACTCAGGCATACTCTGGCAATACTCTGGGCATACTCTGCAATACTCAGGCATACTCTGGCAATACTCAGGCATACTCTGGCAATACTCTGGGCATACTCTGCAATACTCAGGCATACTCTGGCAATACTCTGGCAATACTCTGGGCATACTCTGCAATACTCAGGCATACTCTGGCAATACTCTGGGCAATACTCTGGGCAATACTCTGGGCATACTCTGCAATACTCAGGCATACTCTGGGCAATACTCTGGGCAATACTCTGGGCAATACTCTGGGCAATACTCTGGGCATACTCTGCAATACTCTGCAATACTCTGGGCATACTCTGCAATACTCTGGGCATACTCTGCAATACTCTGGGCATACTCTGCAATACTCTGGGCATACTCTGCAATACTCTGGGCATACTCTGCAATACTCTGGGCATACTCTGCAATACTCTGGGCATACTCCGCAATACTCTGCAATACTCTGGGCATACACTGCCAATACGCTGGGCATACTCTGCAATACTCTGGGCATACTCTGCAATACCCTGGGCATACTCTGGCAATACTCTGGGCATACTCTGGCAATACTCTGCAATACTCTGGCAATACTCTGGGCAATACTCTGGGCATACTCTGGGCAATACTCTGGGCATACTCTGCAATACTCTGGGCATACTCTGCAATACTCCGCAATACTCTGCAATACTCTGGGCATACACTGCCAATACTCTGGGCATACTCTGCAATACCCTGGGCATACTCTGCAATACCCTGGGCATACTCTGCAATACCCTGGGCATACTCTGCAATACCCTGGGCATACTCTGCAATACCCTGGGCATACTCTGCAATACCCTGGGCATACTCTGCAATACCCTGGGCATACTCTGCAATACCCTGGGCATACTCTGCAATACCCTGGGCATACTCTGCAATACCCTGGGCATACTCTGCAATACCCTGGGCATACTCTGCAATACCCTGGGCATACTCTGCAATACCCTGGGCATACTCTGCAATACCCTGGGCACACTCTGCAATACCCTGGGCATACTCTGCAATACCCTGGGCATACTCTGCAATACCCTGGGCATACTCTGCATACTCCGCAATACTCTGCAATACTCTGGGCATACTCTGCAATACTCTGGGCATACTCTGCAATACTCTGGGCATACTCTGCAATACTCTGGGCATACTCTGCAATACTCTGGGCATACTCTGCAATACTCTGGGCATACTCCGCAATACCCTGGGCATACTCTGCAATACCCTGGGCATACTCTGCAATACCCTGGGCATACTCTGCATACTCCGCAATACTCTGGCAATACTCTGGGCATACTCTGGCAATACTCTGGGCATACTCTGCAATACTCTGGGCATACTCTGCAATACTCTGGGCATACTCTGGCAATACTCTGGGCATACTCTGCAATACTCTGGGCATACTCTGCAATACTCTGGGCATACTCCGGGCATACTCCGGGCATACTCCGGGCATACTCTGGGCATACTCCGGGCATACTCTGGCAATACTCCGGGCATACTCTGGGCAATACTCTGCAATACTCTGGGCATACTCTGCAATACTCTGGGCATACTCTGCAATACCCTGGGCATACTCTGCATACTCCGCAATACTCTGGCAATACTCTGGGCATACTCTGGCAATACTCTGGGCATACTCTGGGCATACTCTGCAATACTCTGGGCATACTCCACAATACTCTGGGCATACTCCACAATACTCTGGGCATACTCTGGGCATACTCTGCAATACTCTGGGCATACTCTGCAATACTCTGGCAATGCTCCGGGCATACTCTGGCAATACTCCGGGCATACTCTGGCAATACTCCGGGCATACTCTGGCAATACTCCGGGCATACTCTGGCAATACTCCGGGCATACTCTGGCAATACTCCGGGCATACTCTGGCAATACTCCGGGCATACTCTGGCAATACTCCGGGCATACTCTGGCAATACTCCGGGCATACTCTGGCAATACTCCGGGCATACTCTGGCAATACTCCGGGCATACTCTGGCAATACTCCGGGCATACTCTGGGCAATACTCTGGCAATACTCGGGCAATACTCTGGCAATACTCTGGCAATACTCCGCAATACTCTGGCAATACTCCGCAATACTCTGGGCATACTTAGCAATACTCTGGGCATACAGCGCCCCTGTCCCCGTGAGCTTGCATGCAGAAGCGAACGCATACGCAAGTCCCGCCCACATATAAAAACGGTGTTCAAACCACATGTGAGGTATCTTTATATCATGTTTTGGGTTTTTATGTATTTTTCTAGCAAATAAATGATGATTTTTACATGTAGGAGAGAAATGTCAGAATTGGCCTGGGTGCTCCCTGCATGTTGGGCCTCTGTATGTGGCCGCACTGTGTAAAAGTCTCACACATGGGGTATCGCCATACTCGGGAGGAATAGCAGAATGTGTTTTGGGGTGTAATTTGTGGTATGCATATGCTGTGTGTGAAAAATAACCTAATCATATGAAAATTTGATGAAAAAAAAAAAATCTTGATTTTGCAAAGAATTGTGGGAAAAAATTACAACTTTAAAAAACTCACCAGGCCTCTTTCTAAATACCTTGGAATGTCTTCTTTCCAAAACGGGGTCATTTGGGGGGTATTTGTACTTTTCTGGCATGTTAGGGTCTCAAGAAATGAGAGAGGCTGTCAGTACTTCAGGTGTGATGAAATTGATCAATTTTCAGGATTTGGTACCATAGCTTGTAGACCCCATAACTTTCACCCAGACTAAATAATATCCAACATTTTTTATTTTTTTTACCAAAGATATGTAGCAGTATACATTTTAGGCCAAATTTATGAAGAAAAATTACTTTTTTGCAAAATTTTATAATAGAAATGAAGAAAAATTATTATTTTTTGCAAAATTTTGTTCTTTTTTCATTTTTAGCAAAAAAAATAAAAACCGCAGAGGTGATGAAACACCACCAAAAGAAAGCTCTATTTGTGGGAAAAAAAGGACAAAAATTTCATTTGGTTATAGTGTTGTATGACTGAGTTATTGTCATTCAAAATGTGAGAGCACCGAAAGCTGAAAATTGGTCTGGTTATTAAGGGTGTTTAAGTGCCCAGTGGTCAAGTGGTTAAAACATAAAAACCCTAGTTGTGATCAAATACCACCAAAACGAATCTCTATTTGTGTGAAAAAATTTATAAATTTAATTTGTATTTGACGTTGCCAGTTAAAGTAGCGCAACTGCCAGTTAAAGTAGCGCAGTACCAAATGGCAAAAAAAAATCCGGCCACGAAGGGGAAAAAAAACCTTTCAGTGGTTAAGGTACAGAGAAATATGATCATTTTTGGATTGAATTCCATATGCTGATTCAAAGTTGAGACACCCGAAACCCAGCATGCATAAACACTATTCATACCAGTCTTTTTTTTTTTATATATTTTATCAAACGCTTCCACTGCTGTCCTGCTCTTTGCAGATTATGTATCAAATGATTTATCTCTTTGAGTGGGAAAAAGTGGGTATTGCTCTCTAGCAGTATCTTAAGCCTGTTTTATTCTAAAAATATATAAATCTATATCTATAAATATGCCCCTGGGTTTTTTTAAGACATGGATATGTTCAATTACTGTTTAGTTAGATACGATATTAATATGAGGCCTCAGACATACATTTGCAGAGAATTCTGGAATTTTCTAATTGTTTTTCTTATCTAATACATTTGTAACAGATTCCATTGTCTCATAAAGGGTCATGACTAAAACAAACAGGTGATGTTTAAAGTGGTTCTAAAGTCAGAATCTTTGTTTACCTTGATGCATTCTATGCATCAGGCAAAAAAAAAGCTCCACTACCTGGCCTAGCCCCCCTGCCCCTAAAGAATTACCTGGCTCCTCTCACAATCCAGTGCTGTCCTAGCTGCAACACCACTCACTGGTGTCACAGGAGACACAGGCAGCAAAGGGAACCAAAGGGCTTCCACTGTGGTCAGTCAGCCCATTAGAATACACTGGATAATAACTTTAACCACTTCAGCCCCGGACCATATTCCTGTCCAAAGACCAGAGCACTTTTTGAGATTCGGCGCTGCGTCGCTTTAACTGACAATTGCGCGGTCGTGCGACATGGCTCCCAAACAAAATTGGCGTCCTTTTTTTCCCACAAATAGAGCTTTCTTTTGGTGGTATTTGATCATCTCTGCGGTTTTTATTTTTTGCGCTATAAACAAAAACAGAGCGACTATTTTGAAAAAAATGCAATATTTTTTACTTTTTTCTATAATAAATATCCCCAAAAATATATTAAAAAAAAATATTTTTCCCTCAGTTTAGGCCGATACGTATTCTTCTACATATTTTTCGTAAAAAAAAATCGCAATTAGCGTTTATTGATTGGTTTGCGCAAAAGTTATAGCGTTTACAAAATAGGGGGTAGTTTTATGGCATTTTTATTATTATTTTTTTTTTACTAGTAATGGCGGCGATCAGCGTTTTTTTTCGGTACTGCGATATTATGGCGGACACTTCGGACACTTTTGACAAATTTTTGGGACCATTGGCATTTTTTTAGCGATCAATGCTATAAAAATGCATTGGATTACTATAAAAATGCCATTGGCAGTGAAGGGGTTAACACTAGGGGGCAGGGAAGGGGTTAAGTGTGTTCCTAGTGTGTTCTAACTGTATGGGGGGGGGGGGTGGCCTCACTATGGGAAATCACTGATCTTCTGTTCATACATTGTATGAACAGAAAATCAGCGTTTCCCCCGCTGACAGGAACGAGCGCTGTGTGTTTTCACACACAGCTCCCGTTCCCCGCTCTGTAATGAGCGATCGCGTGTGCCCGGCGGCGATCGCGCCCGCCGGGCACACGCATGGGACTCGGGGGCGAGCGGGGGGCGCGCGCGCGGGCCGCCGGCGGCGCGCACGCGCCCCCTAGTGGCCGCGAAAGGCGCGACGTAGAGCTACGGGCTCTCGCGCACCCGTGCCGACCTGCCGCCGTATTACTGCGGCGGCTGGTCGGCAAGTGGTTAATATGATCCTAAAGCACTCCCATTTTTCCTCAGTGTTCATTTTTTCTAGGGTTTAGTCCCATTTAAATATCTTGTAGTGTGGAGCGCAGTTTGTACTACTCTTGTGCCTCCTTTTCCTATGATTTATGCTGAATGTAATTATCCTGTGATTGCTAGTTCCCAAATTGTCCCATATTTCCACATCTGCAACCAAATCTGAGTCATTTGTAGTGAATAGGTCTAGCAATACATTATTTCGAGTATGAGTTTAATGATCCAATATCTGGATAGTTGAAGTCCTCTATTTTGATGACCTTGCTGCCATTTCTACCTGTTATAAGAGATAAAACGTCCTTCAGGTTAGGGGGCCTGTAACATATCCCCACTAATTTCCCACTTGCTTCTTCCCTTTGGAGTTCCACCCACACAGGTTACACCTCCCCATGTCAATTTGTAACAAATTTGCAAGTCTCTAGTGAGGGCAAAGTTGCATAAATATTTAGCCACAGTGACGCCTGTGATGGGATGACTATTGTACCACATTACTGAACAAGAACTTGCAGAATGCATGGGCATGCGCGGCAGCTCCTAAGATGGCCGCCGGCTTCTAGAGCTCCGCTCCACCACGGCCCTGTAATAGCCACCGGAGCTCTCAGGACGCCCCCCCAGCGCTCTCACCGGGTCCCACGAGTAGGGGAAGACCCCGGGAACAGGCGGATGTTATCGGCGCCGGTGAGGAGGAATCTATCGCGGCAGATGGCGGCTTCTCCCGGACCCCTCAGTTATGCCAAGATGGCGGCGGCGGCGCAGCAAGGCCTACATGCCGCGGGTGAAGCAGGGGACTCTATTGCTGACCAGGATCTGGTCCTACCGCCATCACCAGGTACTGACTTCCCCTCCCTGCATCAGGCTGCCTCCCCAGCCTCCACAGAATCCCTGTTGGGACGAATGAGCGCGGGGCCCCCCTCCACCCCCCTGCTGGATCCCCATACAGGCATGCTGCTGACTGTGAGTGAAACAGCAGAGTCCACTCGTATCCCCACTGACTTTCCTTCCATGATGGAGGCCTTTGCACAGATGCTCTCCAAGAGCTTGGCCCTCAATGCAGCCCAAATCACTTCATCCATTCATGCAGACCTGCAGCAGATCGGATTGAGAATGGACACTATAGAGAAAAAGGCTGACCAGGCCGTAACACGCATTAACCAAAACACGGCCAGGCTACAAGATGTCCAGGATCAATTAGAGACTGCCTTTGCCAAGATCGATGACCTCGAGAATAGAACCAGACGCTATAATTTTAGGATAAGGGGGCTCCCCGAATCCGAAAAGGAGGTGCAGGCGGCTGTGAAATCCTTTATCAAAAGTCTCATTCCTGATATAGCGGAACACCGCCTGGAGCTGGACAGGGCACACAGGGCCCTGCAACCCCCTCGCGCTGACGGACTCCCCAGAGATATTATAGTGAAACCACACTTTTATTCGGTGAAGGAGGAGGTGATGAGGAAATCCAGGTACTCCGAAAATCTTACGCTAAACGGTCATAGAATCCAAATTTTTGCTGATCTCTCCCCCTACACAGTGCAGAGACGGCGATCGCTTAAACCACTGCTGCCCCTTTTGATGGAGAGGGAAATCACATACAGATGGTCTTTTCCCCTACGGCTGAACTTCTCCTTCAAGAACAAACACTATGGCTTCTCATCCTTGTCTGAAGGGGAGCGACTGTTGGCGCATCTAGGGATCCTGCTCCAAGACCCCCCTCCTATGCAGACCGGCAGGAGCAACCCGGCTTCTACAAAGAGACCCTCGCCTGCAAGCCCTTTGCAGCACACCTGGCTCAAGCAAGGCTACAAGCGGTCCAAGGACAATCAACAGACCTGAAGAATCTCCCCCTTCTGTCCCTCTTTGGGCTCGATGACTTCTCACTTCCCATGATGCCCGGATTTGGGGGTACTCCACCCGCCGCCCCTTGCTGGGGATACCTGTTGCTGAAGACTTCCAGCGGACAGCACTTATAATATTGTCTCCTTTAATGTTCTCCTTTTGTTGCAGGTAGCCCGGCAGGGCCTTACTTCCTGACTGGGACTGGGGCGGGTGGGCTCTACACGAACTGGGGCTGGGGAGCTTGAGGGGGTGGCGGACCGACTAGGGTGGCCTTTCCCCTTTTGTGTGCCGATCAGTTCCTGGTGCATTTTATGGTTAACAGCAATGTAGTTTTAAGTCTCAATGTACTTTTTTTTTTTTTTTTTTTTTTTTCTCTCTCCCTTCCAGGATCCTGGGCCCCGCGGGGTGGGGGTCGGGGACCGGGGGGGTTCCTGGTTATCACAGTTTATTAGACAGTGACATACATGGGGGCGTTCTGCTTGTTCCTTTAGAATACGTTAGGCCCCAGTGTGGGCCTTTGGTACAACGGATGATATATTTTGGGTGGATGGGTTGTGGTGGACCCAGTGCACCTCATACTAGGACCGGGAGCGCTTATCGTGCTCTTCGGCTCTGTCTCGGAGTCCCTGTCCCTAGGGAACTCCGATCCTCTCAGGATTGAGGGTAGGGATGGATAGTCCATCTCGACCCAGGGGTGGGGTGGGGTTAGGGGACCTCAGGGTCCTTTGTTTATGTCCTATTGTTTTTTTATTATTGTTTCAGTCCTTTTGTTCAGTCTATCAATTTGTAACCGGTCTCTTTTTCTTCCCTTCTTCTTTCCCTCATGTCCTGCCTGCTCCTCATGCCACTTCCTATCTGAGTCTCTTCGGTGCCTTCGTCCGTGACGGACCTCGCCTCCCGGGACCCGAGCTCTCGCTGTGTATGCGCCTCAGGCTGTGTGGTGAGTACCGCTTTTTAGATCAAGGAGTGCACCGATACATCACACTAGTTCTAACCACTCTGATCCATGCCTAATACACATTCCCCACCTCCATCCCTCAAGATAGTTTCTCATAATGTCCAGGGCCTTAACTCGCCAATTAAGCGTAGGAAGCTGTATCAGCTATACCACTCTATGCATGCTGACGTGTTATTGTTACAGGAGACTCATTTCCCGGTCACTTATAAGCCTACTTTCCTTCACCAGCATTATCCTCAATTTTTTCTGGCATCCGCGGACAATAAAACTAAGGGAGTGGCCATTTGTTTCGCTAAACACATTAATCTATCCCAACCGGTTGTCAAAGCCGACCCGCAGGGACGCTACATCTTGGTCTCTGGTCAAATTGATGGAGAAACCTACACCTTTGTCTCCTATTACTCCCCAAATAAGGGTCAGAAACCCTTTTTTGACTCTCTACTGCACACTCTGAGCGAGCATCTCAAGGGAACGGTCTACATTTGTGGGGACTCTAACATCGCTTTCGATTTCTCGCTGGATAAGTCCAGGTCTGGGAAGCCGATACCAAAACGACCCTCCAAACAAAGTGTTAAAATTGCCGAATTATTACACTCGGCGGGGTTGATTGACGTCTGGAGAGAGGTTAACCCTCACACGAAGGACTATACGCACTTCTCTGCCCCACATAACTCATTTGCCAGGATAGACCACATTTTCACACGTTCCTCGTCGATCCCCTTAATTAGAGGCTCCAAGATTATTGAATCTTCCCTTTCGGACCACTCGATGGTCGTGTTGACCACGCTGAGACCTTCGGGAGTGCGAACGGCCCCTCGCTGGCGTCTGCAGGAGTCATTATTGAGTGACCCCATACAGTGCACCCTTTTGGAAGCAGCGATTAAGGAATACTTCCTTCTCAATGCGACGGGCGAGGTCTCGGAGGCTACCGTTTGGGCAGCACACAAATCGGTGATCCGGGGGAAGATCATACAAATGATCTCGATACGTAGGGCAGAACACAGGGCAGACACGCTGAGACTCACTGAGGAATTCCGTGCTCTAGCGAAAGCACACAAGCGACACCCTACGGCGGATTCCCTTAGACAGTTGGAAGGGGCTCGGGCCCTTCTCAATCTGAAACTGACCACTGACGCAGAAAGGCACCTTAGATGGACTGGGGCTAAATTCTATTCTCAGAAGGATAGGATTGGATCTAAGCTGGCAGTGAAGTTGAACCCTAAGCCACGCGCTCTAGCCTTCCCTAAAATTAAGACGACCTCAGGGGACCTGACGCAAAACCCAACAAAAATTATGGACACTTTTCTACAGTTCTATTCTGACTTATATAAACCTGTTGGCCCGGCTCAGGCCTCCCTAAGCGAGACATTCTTGGACGCTCTCCCTCTTCCCACCCTCTCCCCTGAGCATAGGACTCTCATGGAGGAACCGTTTACCTCTGCTGAGATTTTGGACACCATAAAATCCCTCAAACTTGGCTCATCGCCCGGTCCCGATGGATTTTCAAATAGCTACTACAAGAAATTTGGCCCTTGCCTGGCTCCACATATGGCTCGGTTATTTAACTCCCTACGGGAGGGAATCCTCCTGGGCGCAGACCTAAACTCTGCATACATTTCTGTGATTCCCAAGCCGGACAAGGACGCTAGTGAGGTTAGCAATTACCGCCCAATCTCGCTTATCAATAACGACATCAAAATTATGACCAAGATCATGGCCAATAGGGTGGCGAGTTTTATCGCCACATACATACATGGGGACCAGGTGGGGTTCATTCCTGGGAGACAGGGTCCGGATCAGGTTAGGAGGGCCATTGACATAATTTCGCTTCTTAGATCCCACTGGGATGGGGGAACCCCGCAGAAAGGCTTTATCCTTTCTATAGACCTTCACAAGGCCTTTGACTCGATTGACTGGAATTACCTAACCGACATATTGGGGAAGTGGGGTTTCGGCCCATACTTTTTGAACCTAATCCGAGCTCTTTATTCGAACCCCACGGCCCAAGTTCGCCTGTTGGGCAGATACTCGGAATCGTTTACCATTGGTCGGGGAACCAGACAAGGGTGCCCACTCTCCCCCCTCTTATTCGCGTTGGCCATAGAGACACTAGCAATTGCGCTTAGATCGAACCCGGACTTCAAGGGGGTGACGTGCGGACAGGGTGAGCACAAGTGCGCGCTGTATGCAGATGACCTGCTCCTTTTCATCACCTCCCCACTGACCTCTACCCCCGTGATACTTAAGACTCTACGGGCCTTTAGTGACGTTTCGGGACTGAAAGTTAATATGACCAAGTCAACAGCCTTGAACATTAATGTCCCCCCCGACATTCTCCACCAGCTCTCTAACAATTTCGCCTTTAAATGGGCATCCGGGTCGATTCCTTACTTAGGCATCAAACTTACACCAGACATAACAAGTCTCTTTGAAGCCAACTATCCCCCTATAATACGCAAGTGTAGAGAGGATTTGGATGCGTGGTCAAAGTGTGGTCTATCCTGGCTGGGTAGGATACATGCGATGAAAATGACACTCCTCCCCCGTCTGCTATATCTATTCCGCTCTCTCCCGGTCCCGATTCCAAAACGTTTTCTCAGTTCTGTCCAATCCCGAATAGTCCGTTTTGTCTGGGGTAACAAGGGGTATAGATGCCCCTCGGGCATCCTCTATCGGTTGAAATCACAGGGTGGGCTGGGACTCCCGAATCTCTGGGGTTATTACCGGGCAGCCCAACTTGCACAAATCTCGATGGCTTTCCGCCAAGGACCTAAACCTGACTGGCTCTCCATGGAGAGACAAGCCACCCCCAAGAACACCATTGACTTCCTCCTTTGCTGTGAACCAAAGGTCAGACCCGCAATCCTATCTCCCACCCTCTCGCATTCGGTTTCCTTAAGCTCCAAACTACTTGGCGCGCACCCCCTGACGTCCCCCTTGAAACCGTTGGCACACCTGTTCCATAATGTGGAATTCCCCCCGGGAATGAGTATTGAGGCCTTCCGGTGGTGGACGGACAAAGGCCTCTACCGGATTGGCCACTTCCTCTCCCCGACGGGCCCTGTTTCCCTAGCCTTTTGCAGACAGAAACTGGACATGCCGGATTCGGAACTGTTCAGGTTCTCACAAATCTCCCATTTCATGCACTCAATCTGGACCAATAGAAAGGTACCCCCCACAATATCGCCATATGAACACTGGTGCACTACCGCAGCGGATCAGAAGGGTGGCATCTCCTTGATCTATACAGCGCTTGTTTCTAGAGAGGTAAAGCCATCGTACGCTCGGGCCTGGGAGGAGGAACTGGACGGTTCGTGGGACACTGAGGTCTGGCACAGAGCGACTATTAGAGCGTATAAAGGTATTCTCAACGTCTCTCTCATAGAGGCTGGTCTAAAAGTCTTACTCAGGTGGTATTATGTTCCTTCCAGGCTGGCTAGGATGTTCCCAGGGGCATCACCGGTCTGTTACAGAGGTTGTGAGTTGGAAGGATCTATGCTCCACATTTGGTGGACCTGCCCCCGCATCAGATCATTCTGGCGGAAGGTGTTCCGGATCATTCGCTCCGTGACAGCATCAGTGGTGACCCCCCATCCAGGCATTGCTCTTTTGAACCAAAGCATTCCTGGTCTATCTAAACATTGCCAAACCTTATCCTTTTTCATACTATTGGGAGCCAAAATGTCTATAGCTAAAGCCTGGAAGAAACCTTCGGTATCCCTTCAGGGGTTCAGGAGAAAAGTCTCTTGGATCATGGCGCAGGAGCAGATCGTTGCTAGAATTAATGACAAATCTGAGAGATTTCTGGCCATCTGGGAACCCTGGGCCACCTACTGTAACATATCCCTCATACCGGGAGTTCTGCCTAGCGGGCCGACCGACCGTTCAATTCCCTAACAGAGCAGGCATCCCTCCCCTCGTCTCCTCTCCCTCTTTTTCGCTTCCCATTTCTCTCCTATGCATCTGTACCTCTTCTTTTTCTTCTACCCCCCCCCCGGTTACCATTCTGTTACATGATTTTCCGGTTACTGGTATGTTTTATTAGGGTGGAGACTAGCTCCCCCAAGTGACGGCCTACAAGGCCGATTGTGCACCCTTCTGGTAAATGGCCTCATGGGTCTCCCACACGTGGATGGCCTCGGGACACGTGTGGGATGGAGCTCGGGGTCCCCTGTTCCCGAGGGGCAGTGTGATCCCTTCGGGGCCTATCGGGAGCTGGGGCTCTGGGCCCCTCCCCCACCGGAGAGTTGTCTCTTGGGGGACCTTGAGAAGTGAATAGCTCTTTGCTATACGAGCTGACTGCTACCAGGCCTACACAGGGCCGCTGTTTGATTGTTCCTCTCCTCCCTTCCGTTTTTTTTTTTTTTTTTTTTTTTTTTCTTCCCTTCTTGCACTAATGTTGTAACTTTTGTCCCAGGACACGGAAAACACTGTATAGAGATTGACTGACTGTAAGTTGACATGTTATTCTTTGTGATATTTGTTCTCTATTGAAAAATTCAATAAAAATTATTGAACGTAAGAACTTGCAGAATGTTTACAAAGAAAGTCGATTTAGATTCATGCAATGCGGACTTGCTGCAATTGTGCAACAAAGCAACTGGGAGGGAAAATAATTAACCGAGAGGAAGGAGAACAAAAAAGGAAAAGGCCCCATTAGGTATGAGTATTTTCAATATAAGTGGTTCTGGTTTGTCTGAGGATGAACTTGGAGTTTTTGATAAAGGCCTCAAGTTTTTCCCAGTTCATAAATTTAGCAAGTTTCATACTTATGTCAACCTCCAAAAGTTTGTAAGGAGTTTGAGTAATAACAAGTACTTTCTGTCCATGCCTGCCTAAAGGCCTTCTTTAGTCACTGTGGAATACACTCTGATTTGGGTAATAATTTTAACCCCCCCCAATGTAGACACTAAACATATAGATGTGTTTAGGAATATTATAATTAGTGATTTGTAGAATAAGAAGGTAAAACAAAGTCAGAGATCCATCTTATATTAAAAAGGGTATTTCCTCATTGGAACCTAAAAAAGATCTAGTGATCTGCCCCACTGGTAAAGGGGGGTGGTTTAGTGGTAATGACCAAATACTTTTTTTAGGGGTGAAATGCACACACTGTTAGGCGATCGTAATACCTACCAAATACTTAAGAGCGATCCGATTTTTCAGCACAAAGAGGAATTATCCCTTTTGGTCCATACGGTTTTGAAGCGTAAGAGGCCAATTAGTTTGATCCAAGTACGTGTAGGACACCGATCATATATTGTCTGCCCAAAATTCCCAAGCATTGGTAAGCATTGAATCAGTGTCCTCATGCCTTGGACAATATATTGATTTGTTTTCTTAAACCCCTAGTGTATGATGCTCTTGCTTTTCGGTAGTTCACATAAGAAATTTCTTCTCCAGTGATTAGAATTCTGCCTCACCAAAAACTACTCCTGGTATGATACAGTTTTCCCCCCAAAATCATGGGCTTGGCCACGGGGGCCAAGTTTTCCCCCAGTGTGGCAAATTTATTCATGGCCCTGTGGAAGGAGGAGTCCATTTTCCATAACTGTCCTGGGCAATAATTAGTATGTTAAAAAATGCTACATTAATGATTTGATCATAGTCTGGGATGGTGATTTGCCTAGCCTTGAAGCGTTTTTTTCTCTGACTGAACAACACCAAAAATATTTCCCTCTCTTGAAACATTGACACAGAGCATATGGTGTTCCTTGATTTGGAAATTTTTAAGGAATGGGATCATTATAGAACCCGTAATTATTTCAAACCAACAGACAGAAATAGGTATATCCCACTAAATAGCTGTTGTGATAACACTTGGCTGTGTAACATCCTTAGGGGACAATTTATTCGACTGAAGCATAATTGCGCCTTGGATTATGATTATTGGGAGCAATCATTGGTCTTGGCGAATAAATTCCTCCAAAAGGGGTACCAAACCGAGCAGGTCAACACAGAAAGCTAGGAAGTTCGAACCCATTTTATTTACAGAAGAGCCACAATGCTAAGAGACGTCATTGCCCCTGGAGTGATTGAACCACCCATTGTTGGAGAAAATAGAATTTTTTCTTTCCTATCAGGCTTCTATGCTTACGGTAGATTGTAGCATGTACACAATGTAAATGTAATATTTAAAAAAACGCAAATGAATGAATGAATGAATGAATGAAAACTTGTATAGCGCGGCACATGCGAACTGAATCGCCTCTGGGCGCTTGTTGTTCCTGTCTCCTTTGATATCAAAAGAGAAAAGTCTTGACCTTTTTCCTAAATGCTAGGTGGTTCTCCTCCAACCGAATGGTGGTTGGTAAAGCGTTCCATAGTCTGGGACCTTGGATCGCGAATCTTCTTTCTCCTTTGGACTTGAAGTTGGCTTTCGGAACCTGGAGCAGGTTCTGATTCGTGGATCGCAAAACGCGATTGGGATTATGCGCTTTTATTATTTCGCATAAATAAAGGGGGGCATTCCCATAGACACATCTATGCGTAAGACAGAGAGCTTTAAAAGCAATTCTGTCTTTAACTGGCAGCCAATGAAGGGCTCTCAGAGAAGGTGAGATGGATTCCCACGGTTTTTTCCCAGTCACAAGTCTGGCGGCCGTATTCTGAACGACTTGCAGACGAGCGATTTGGTACTTGGGGAGGCCGAGGTAAAGGGCATTTGCATAATCCAGCCTGGAGTTTACAATTGCTCCCACCACGACCGCTAAATCTTCTTTAGGGATGAACGGAGTGAGTCTGCGTAGTAGGCGCAGTAGATGGTGAGATCCGCTGACTACTGACCCTATTTGAGCGTCCATTGTCATAAAGGAGTCAAAAATGACCCCTAGGCTTTTGACTTTGGCGCTAGGGGTGATGATTCTGCCCAAAATAGGCGGGGGGGTCCACGCTGTTGAAAGTTGATTCCTGCGCTTGGCGTGAAACAGAAGAAGTTCTGTTTTTACTCCATTGAGTTTAAGGTAACTCTTTGTCATCCAGTCCTCTATCAAAGAGAGACATGTCTCTAGATTGAGGTGGTGATCCTGTCTGTTGCAGATACGGAAATACAGTTGCGTATCATCTGCATATGAGTGGTAGAGCAGTTTTTGGCTGCTGATAATCTCAAAAAGAGGACGAAGATATATGTTAAACAGCACTGGTGACAGAGGCGATCCTTGAGGGACTCCGCATGTTACTGTGCGTTTTTTCCGACGTAAAAGGTCCTAACTTCACTGTTTGCGATCGGTTTTCCAAAAAAGAGGAGAACCAAGATAAATCGCTTTCTGCGACTCTGGCTACTTCAGCAAGCCGAGTCAGTAACAGTTTGTGGTCTACAGTGTCGAAAGCTGCACTTAGGTCCAACAGAACCAGGAGACAAGATTCTCCTTCGTCTGCGGCCTTGAGAACATCGTCCCATACTTTCAGCAATGCTGTTTCCGTCCCATGTCCGGGACGGAAGCCTGATTGCAATGGGTCAAGTAGCTTGTAGGTATCTAGATGCAGTTGCAGCTGTTGTACCACTACTTTCTCCATTATCTTAGAGAGTACGTTGAGGCTTGTTATGGGACGGCGGTGGAGTGGGTCCTTGGGGTCCAGGGAGGGTTTCTTCAGGATGGGTTGGATTATACCCTCTTTCAACTGTGAGGGCACTATGCCCTCCAAGAAAGACTGGTTGATAAGCTGCGTGATGGGAGGAGCCAGGATGTAGGCGCATTCCTTCAGCAGTTTTGTGGGGATAATGTCATTTGGCGCTGTGCCATTGCGCAGAGTACAAATGACATTCTTGGTGGTCTCGATGGAGATGGGTTCCAGGGTGAACTTACCTGATATCGGAGAATTTCTATGGGTGCTGTGTGAGAGGCTGCGGGGGGGGCTGGGGGGAGAATTGTTTTGCTGAATGCTTTCGCGGATTACCTCGATTTTATTAATGAAGTAATCCGATAGTTCATTGCAAAATTCTTGTGTGTCTGAACTGGGGGCTTCAATGCATCCTGGCTTCATGGTCTGGGTGACCATCTTGAAGAGTTCGCGGGGGCGGTTTAGGGCACCGTTGATAGCCTCCGAAAAATAATTTTTCTTGGCTTGGAAAATTCCTTTGTGGTATTTTCTTGTAGTCGCCTTGTAGATGGATAGGTTTAGCTCTGAAGAACATCTTTTCCAGGCAGATTCTGCCCTTCTGCGTTCTTGCTTCAGTAACGACAGCTGGTTATTAAACCAGCTGCGGTTGTTTTTCCGGATGCGGGTTCTTCGTTTTGGCGCTACCAAGTCGGCTGACTGTAGCATAGCCGAGTTTATGGCTTCCAATGTTTCAACGGCCGTTTGATGCGGCTGAGTTGTTTCTATCTTTTTCCTTAAAGTCGTTTTGAAGAGTTCCGAGTGGAGCTTCTTCTGACATCTAGTCCAGTGTGTTGTCACTGGACTTGATGTTTTTGTTGTAGGGGGGATGGTGGTAATACTGAATATAATTGCATGGTGGTCTGTCCATGGCAATTTTTCATTTTCCCAAATCTTTATTTCCAGAGCTTGTCTGAAAATAAGATCAAGTGTGTGACCTGAAGCATGTGTGGGCCCACATACTAGTTGCTGCAATCCTAATCCTTCCAGGTGGTCAATACAGGCGTCGGCAATGGGGTCTAGTGAGGAGTTTGCCCAGAGATTGAAATCCCCTGGCAGCAAAAGTTGTTTGCTGTTGAGGGTATAAGTGGAGAAGAAATCCGTCCAAGATGATAGCAGCTGCGATTTTGGGCCGGGCGGCCTATAGCAGAGCAGAATGTGGACGGTCTCCTTTGAATTTGCTTGAAGTTGTAGAGTAAGGGTTTCCATGAATGGAAGAGGGTTTTGGCGGACTGGTTTGGTGATCGTAAGATGAGTCTTATAGATCACCGCCAGGCCGCCTCCTCTTTGCCCTATTCTGTTTTCTGTAATAATACAATAGTTTTCTGGCACCAGTTCTCCTAGAATGGTGTTACAGTCGGCTGTGAGCCAGCTCTCTGTAATAAAAAGACAATCTAGATCCCTTTGTTGAATGAAGTCGCGGATTTCTAGTCGGTGTTTTACTGCCGATCTAGTATTGATCAGAGCACATGATATGTGCTTGAGCTGGGGTAAATGACTGAAATGTCTGACCGTCGATCTATGATCGATTCTCAATAGTCGCTCATTTCTTAGGGCTTTTTTGGTGATGGCTGGCAGTATTGCGGCGCATTGCCTCAAACTCCAAATGGTTTCGGCAGAATATTGCCTACATGCCATAATCGCCAATACACCAGGGGGGGGGTGGATTTTAGGGCAGTGGGGAGAGGTATTGGCTAAACTCCTCTCTCCCGGCTTGGTCCAGAGGAAGGCAAAAAACCCTGGCGGAGCTCGGCCAATATGCTCCGGTAGGGAAAAAATTCCTTCCTGACCCCTGTAAGAGGCGATCGGGTGACCCCTGGATCAAGCTTCTGTATGTTGAAGGACAGGGGGGGAGGGGGGCTGGGGCTAAGAGGGTGACCCTGTTGCTGGGATGGCTGTCTGCACAGGCGGTGGGATGAGGACTGACAGGGTGCTGCTTTAACTGAGTGGGTGTAAGGCAGGGCAGGGTAACTGTCCTTCTGTCTTTCTGGGGTAAGGGGGGATCCCTGGAGGCTGGGTGAGGACCACAGAGGCGTGGGGAGCGGCGCGCCGTTAGGCCGCAAGTGAAGCCGCGGTCTTTCCTAGACCGCGGCCCCGCGATTCAGAGCGGCCTGGCGCGGTGCTCTCAAAAAGAGCCCCGGAACGGCGCAAATTTTCGGGCGGAGGTTAGAGAGGATAGAGAGGGGGGCTCTTGAGGATGATGAAGGTGTGGGAGTGCAGGGGGACACAAAAAAAAGGAGAAAAGGAGATCTGTATTGCTGCTGCGGCTTTATCCTGAAAAGGACGGCCGTCAGCAGCACTGGTAGAGGGCTCTTACCTGCAGAGAGCCAGGGAGCTGTGCTGGAGGAGAAGAGAGATCAGGGGCCCAGGATTTCCAGGTTAGCAAAGAATTCACTTCCACTTCTACCGACCGTAAGTATCTGATTAATCGATTAAATGCAGTACAGTAGGGGTTGTGTATATGCTGGAGTGCAATTGTGGTCTTCAGTATATTGTTAAAACGTCCAGACCTCTTAGCGTACGCATTGGGGGGCATATTAATATCAAAAAGGGATTAAGATCCCACAGTGTTTCTAAACATTTGTCATGATAGGGACCCTATGGGTCTTAGGTTTTGGGGCATAGAGAATGTCGACAGACATTGGAGGGGGGTAATTATGTCCGTTGCCTCAGCCAGAGAGAGAGAGAGAATTTGAGGCAAAGGCTTAAAGCCTGAAATATTGATTTTGACTTGAATTGCTAAAGTTCTGATTGTAGTTTAGAATTTTTTTTATATACCCTTTTATTTATATTTTTAAGAATTTTATTTTTTTCTGATACGATCTTTATTTTACAATGTTCTTTATTGTGACGGGTGCTGTAGTTTGTGAATATAATGTTGATCTAAATGTTAAGAATGTCTTCTCTAAAGTGGCCAGTAGGGGTCAGTAGACTGACTGTCTTTAGGTTTTTTAGCAATGTAAGATTGCAACTATCTGTCTGTGGTTATAACGCTTGACGGTGTCTTTTCTCTGGTTTAGCCGGGGGGGGGAGGAGTGTCTCACACCGCTGCTCCCAAATGTGTCGTCATGTTTCCATGATTATAGGATTGCTTATAACAGGATGGGTGACACTCGTTGGCTCCACCCTGCTGACAAAGTTCTTGTTAACATAACACGTATGGGGAGGAGCCACGTCCTGACGTCACCCGCTGCCATCCTGGAATCCTACACCACAGTTTCTGCGCTGTTATAACCAAGCCCTTGTGAGTAGCCAAATTTATTTAATAAAGCTTTTAAAAAACATAATTTTTTCTTGCCATACATACCCCTGGGGACATCAGCGGGAGGTCCTGGAGGTTACACCCGTATGGGACATGTGTTGGAGTGAGTGCTCTGGAGGATGTGGGAAAGTCACTCTTGCATTGGATTTGTGTCTTCTCACGTGGATTCTTTTTTTCAGTGCTTGTTGGGACTGTTGGTCCACCTTCTGACTTTCTTTGGATTTCTATGGACTTTTTATAATTTTTCATGATTTATTGAGCCCGGGTATGCGCTGCACTCCTTTTTATATCATTGTATTTTGGAATTATGTGAAAGATTAGTGGCCAGCTGCTTTTTACTGCATACTTTTTGCGCGGTTTGTGTTTTCTTATACTAAATTTGTGTGCTTCCGTGAAACTGCAACAAACTTCCGTACCATATGATATCCATAAGCACTGCTTTAAAAGCATCCTATAGGTCATCAGTTTAGCATTGGAGGAGGTCTGGTCCTAGAAATATCTGTGCGCCAATATGTAATGCGTGTCTTAATCAATGTTTTTGTGCGTAGGTGCCCCCAACCAGGGATGTATTTAGGTTTTGTGCCGCCCTAGGCCTGACTAAACTCCTTCACCCTCTAATTTAAATATGACCCACCCCTTCCTGTCAAGGTCACACCCCTTGCGGTTTAAGACCCACCCTGAAATTTTTCAAGTGGGGACACTAGTTCTGATGGCCTGGGGGGGGGGGGGCAATGGATTCCCTTAATTTGCTTAGATTTCCTCTCGCTATGGGACAGGAAGTGAAGTGAAATCTCTGCAATGGGACAGGAATGGTAAAAAATTTGAAGCCCCCCACAGTTGCAGAATGCCAACCGTCCACATACTGGAAGCAGTGTGGCCGATTTATGGGGGCACTAAACTAACTTGCCTAACAGTGTAGCACAAGTCGGCAGGGAAACTGTCCTTGCTGCCCTAGGCCTGGGCCTTGTTGGCCTAGGCCAGGATACAGCATTGCCCCCAACGCATGTGTACACTTTTGAACTTGCATATGTGGGGAGGGCCTCCAATTTTTTTTTAGGGTGGGGGGTGGGATTTAATGTGCTTAAGTTTGAATTAAATTTTTACAACAGAACAGTCCCCTATGTGATGATTTCTTAGTGTCAGGTTCTCTTTAATTGGACATCCAGGGTCTAAAAGACTTGTTATGAATAAAAACAGGCATACGTGTTAAATGCGGTAATAGCTCTGGCCACTCTATCATTGCGTTGTTTTTTCGATTAACATATTGAATAAAGATTTGGCATCTCTACAGCGTGGTGTGCCGCCAATTTTCTCCATATTAACAAAAAGGGGAGGAGACAATGTCTGCTTATTTCCCGCTCCTCTACCCGGCAGCACCCACTATGCCTGTCCCAGGCCCGCAGATGGGCAAGGAGCCCAGTTAACATGGGGGGGGGGGGGTGTGGTGTGGAAGCAATCAAGCACCTACAGAGGCACCATGCTGCTTACATCTGGCAGCCAGAAGTCAGCTGGTCAGATATACACACATTCCTTGTGACTGCAGACCTGGCAGCAAAAGAGTTAATAGTAGGGTGACCAGACATCCCCAGTTTCAGGGGATAGTCCCCTGATTGAGGACACTGTCCCCGGACCAAGTCTGTCCCTGGTTTTGTCCCCAGATTGGATTTAATAGGGGACAGGGGCAATTTCAAAGACAGTCAGTGCAGAATTAAACCCTACTAGCATAGGGGTGTTGTATCTGTGCCCCTTTCTAATGATCATGTGCTGGTCGGAGCGGAGGGAATATTTCTTCGGCTTCGCTCGGATGTTCTTCTGCCTTGGCTCAAATCCTGGCCAGCCACCTGCATATCTCCTTGCCTTTCCTGGTGGAGTGATCTTCCTCCGCTCCCCACCCAGTAGTAGCCGGGGCCCGAAGAGTAAGACTTGAGAGGCTGTGAGGTGGGCGGCGACGAGCAGAGAGTCGCTGATTGTTGCCATTACTAGTAAAGAAAAAATATGTCCCCAGATTTAATTTAAAAAATCTGGTCACCTTAGTTAATAGGTACATATATTGAATAAATTATGTTTTTGTAGTTGTATGAAAAAATCGGTATGTTTATGGGTTAAAATTTTTGACCTAAATAAAAATGACACTTTGGGGTTGATTTACTAATAGCATATAGACTATTCACTTTGCAATGGAGTTGCACTGTGCAATGGCTCCAGAGTTTAGTGAATGTGGTAAAGTTTCACTTTGAAAAGTATGCCCAATCACGTGCAAGGAAAGGAAAGAAAAGCAAATTTTTGCTTGTACATGATTGGATGATGGAGGTCAGCAGAGCTTCACACCATTCACTAAGCTCTGGGGCAACTTCCCTTGCAAAGTGAACAATCTATTTGACTTTAGGAAATACACCTGCTTTGCCTAATGTGAGAATCTTTATTGAAGCAGTCAGCTTTATCTACCTGTCATTCCTGTTTGTACAAAAGGGAGAGCTATAAACCTGAATAACCTTCAATAAATTATAAAAACAAATGCAACAATTTGTGGTACCAGCTTTGCACAAAGCTCATAACATCTAATATCTAGACTGAATATAATGATTATACTGGTAATTTACCATAAATTTGCATATCATCATCATCTGATGACTGGAACTGATAGTTCTTTTAAACTAATCATGTTCATGATGTATTGTGTAAATGATAGCCCAGATTGCTTGTGTGTACATCCCTTTATTGAAGAGTTTTTCAAACACGTCAAATAGATAGAGAATTAAACAGAGGCCTGCTCTATGGGGTAAAAGCAAAACACTGATGCCACCCAGCAGACTTGATGCCTTAAATTAAATTTTGATGTGTGTGAATGTTTTTACATTTGGGAAAATAACTTTCATCTTTTTGTCCAAACGCTCTAAAAAAAGTTTTATATGCTGCTTCAGTTTCCCAAAGCTGGTAATTCAGTTACTTGATCGAACATCCAAATGGTCCTGTTGGCCCCGACAGGTAAATTCAATGCACACTCATATGTGAGTATACATATCTATGTAGTGGGATGTGGGGTGTAGTTGCACATGGACATTTATCCTGTCAGGAAGGCCATATGCCACAGAATGTTCACACATGATCACTATGTGTTATCAGTATTGTCAAGCCGGCATTATAATTAACTACTTGCCGACCAGCCGCTGCAGTTGTACTGCGGCAGGTTGGCACAGCTGTGCGAATCACCGTTATTATACATTGGGCGCTTTAAGATGCTATAGGGGACGCGCATGCTGCCGGAGCCGATGCGCTTGGCCGCGATGTCTGCCAGCCACTTGCAGTTGCTCCTCAGAGCCAGAGCGGGGATCTGTCAATGTAAACAGACAGATCCCTGTAATGACAGGGGAGTGAAGAGGGATCTGCTGTTCTAATGATCAGGAACTGCGATCTATCTCCTCCTCTAGCCAGTCCTCTCCCCTCACAGTTAGAAATGTCTCCCTAGGGAACACTTAACCCCTTGATCACCTCCTAGTTTTAACCACTTCTTTGCCAGTGACATTTATGTAATTAGTGGCTATTTTTAGCTCTGTATCGCTGTATAAATGTCACTGGTCCCAAAAGTGTCCGATCTGTCCGCTGTAATGTCGTAGTCCCACTAAAAATCGCAGATCGCCGCCATTGCTAGTAAAAAAATAAGTAAATAATAAAAATGCCATAAATCTATCCCCTATTTTGTAGATGCTATACATTTTGTGCAAACCGAATCAATATACGCTTATTTTATTTTTTTCAAAATTGAGAAGAGGTGCTTAGGAGGTGATCAAACACCACCAAAAGAAAGCTCTATTTGAGGGAAAAAAGGATATAAATTTTGTTTAGGTAAAACGTTGCACTACCGCGCAATTCTCAGGTAAAGCAAAGCAGTGCCGTATTGCAACAAATGGCCTGGTCATGAAGGGGGGAAAATCCTTCCAGTCCTTGAGTGGTTAAAGCAGAACAAAATTGTATCTGAGCACCGCAAACTGAAAACACTATTCAATTCATTTTTAATATTCAAAGAAAACGCCCACATCCATGTCTCCATGCATGCCAGGAAACAACTGAAGAAATGTAAAACAAAAAAAAGTTTAAAACAAATATAATATACTTTCCTGTCTATTTACTAATTCTGCCAGCATAAGGATTACAAATTACTTAAAGAGGAGCTCTAGTCTGGACAAATAATAATAAAAAAAATCAGCAGCTACAAGTACAAGTAGGTGCTGACTTTTAATATAAGGACACTTACCTGTCTAGGGATCCAGCGATGTCGGCACCCGAACCAAGTCTTTAGTCGGCTTCAGGTGCATGAACCAGCGTGTTGACTTCCGCAGTCTTCTGGAACCTCTGTGTGTATTAGGGGGAGGGAGGAGGGGCCAAAGATCTTCGTAGATCGCCATGGCGATCTGAGCCGGAGGTTTGAGTGGGTACCTGTGAAAACTAGTGGAGCGTCCTCTTTTGGGTATAGCTCCACTTTAATGTTAATTAGGAGAGTTTAGTTGTGTGTTAAAGGCTGCGTATAACAAAGTTAAGTGCAATGTTCCCAGAAGTGCTATAATCTAAAGTACTGAGTGTATTTAACCACTTCAATACGACCCATATTCATATGACGTCCACAGATGGGATCTCCCATCCTGGATTGACGTCGTATGATGTCCTGGGTTTTGTGAGAGGATATCTGAAGGATGCCTGCAGCTCCAGGCATCATTCAGATATCATTATTTGCCGGCAGTGATTCTGCACACCATAAGAATGATCATAGCAGCGGTTTCGCCACTTGATCGTTCTTATAGGCGGCGGAAGTGGACATGGCGCATTGTGATGATGTCACATCCGCATTCCCAGAAGTAAACAAAGCCGTGATTGCGGCTAGTAAGCATGAGATCAAGGAACTTTTTTTCACGATCTCATGCTTTCCAGCCTGGATGAGAGGTTTAGGGTCTTATTGACCCCACATCTCTCCATTAAGAGTACCTGTCACACACCATTCCTATTACAAGGGATGTTTACATTCCTTAATAGGAATAAGTGATCAAAAAAATAAAAATGTAGAAAAAAAGTGTATAAAGAAAGTTAAATATATACCGTATTTATCGGCGTATACCGCACACTTTTTTCCCCTTAAAATAAGGGGGAAATCGTGGGTGCGCGATATACGCCGATACCCACTTCCCGCGCTCAGTTTGAACTGAGCCGCTGACATATACCGAGTGCAGTACACTCGGGTACATTCGGCCAGGCTCGGCTTCGCTCGTAGTCACGATCTGTGACGTTTATGAGTGAGAAGCCGAGCGTGCCCGAGTGTACTGCGCTCGGTATATGTCGGCAGAGGCTTCAAACTGAGCGCGGGGATTCGACTCGGACAGCGCTGGAGAAGCCGGGAGGACACCACCGAGGCCGCAGACGGACACCGGACCGGACGATGGACGCCGGGCAAGACCCCAAAACTGTAAGTAATAAAATGTTATAACATTTTTTTTTTTTACAGGAATTTCGGGGGAACTTTAGGGGTGCACTCTATACGCGGGAGCGCGCAATACCCCGATAAATACGGTATTTTTTTTTAAACGCCCCTGTCGTTGGTAGCTCGCGCTCAGAATCGAATGCACATGTAAGTCCCGTCCACGTATGTAAACGCCGTTCAAACCACACGTGAGGTATCGCCGCGTGCGTTAGAGCGTGCGCAACAATGTTAGCACTAGACCTCCTCTGTAACTCTAAACTGATAACCTGAAAAATCTCCATAGGCGACACTTTGAAATTTTTTAAAGTACTGAAGTTTGGCCACATTCCATGAGTGTGCGCAGTTTTAAAGCGTGACATGTTGAGTATCTATTTTTCTTTCTCGTACATCACGGGACACAGAGCGGCATATTCATTACTATGTGGGTTATATGGAGTACCTTCAGGTGTGGACACTGGCAATCTCAAACAGGAAGTCCCCTCCCTATATAACCCCCTCCCCTAGAGGGAGTCCCTCAGTTTTTTCGCCAGTGTCTTAGGTGTTGGTCACGGAATAGCTTTGCTCCACATCCTTGGGATTAAGGGCGGGCTAACCGGATCTGTCCAAGGAGCCTCAGTGCCAAAGTGGACAGTACCCGGGCCCCAAGCCGTGGGGTTTTGCCTATAATGCTCCTCTTTGGAGGGCTGGACCCTGGGCCCAGGACTTGGAGTTTGTAAAAACCATAAGTTCCTGTTTGCCAGGGTGCTATATAGGTCCAGGACAGTGGGTACCTTCATAGGACCCCAGGGCCTGAAGGTCTACTACGCTACCCACGGAGATGGGAGAAGATTGGATCAGTTTGCTGGACAAACATCCTGCAGCATGGAGCAGGTAAGGGGGAGCCTGCGGGACTTGGTTCGACAGCAGGCTCTCCGGGGTAACCTAAAAGGGGGATAGCCTAAGTATGCTCTGCATGGGCAACCTTGTTCACTATGTCTAAGAGAGACAGGATGACACCCTTTTCTCCCCCATCACTAGGTTCCCCTGTCTAAGAATGTGTTGCTAGCTAAACCTGCTTTTTCTTCCTAGGCTAGTAAGGATCCCTAGGGGCCTTTGGAGAGTCCTACCTGGCCGGGGGTTTGAATCTGCCGCCTGTTTCTGCGTTCCTGGATCTCCAGCAGCGCGGCTCCTCCATGTTCCTCCTGTTTCCGGCATACGCGCGCGCGCGCGCGTGCGCTCGCGCACGTCTTATAGACGTTTTTCGCGCCGTTCAGACAGGAGGGCGGGGGGGGGGGGCGTGCCTGCGGCGTCATACAGGGGCGCGCCTTTGTGCTGTTATAGACAGCAGGCATTGTCAGTGCTCAGTCTGAGGCTGATTTTCAGAAGGAGAGGACGCAGAGCGGCAGAACAGTGACTCCCGGTGGCGGAAGAGGGGTAGTACATGCTGGACTTTGTTCCAATGCCTTTTTTGTTAAGCCAGGAAATTCCCCTTTTTGCAGCAGGTTGGAGGCTGGCAAACTTAGTTTGGGGTCCCTGTATGTTGTAAAAAGAAAATATATAATATATATTTAAAAAAAAAAAAAAAAAAACATACGGGATCCCATCAGTTTTTGGGCATTAGTGATCTATTTTCCCCTAAACTCTGGTTTTGTACTCCTGCCCACTACAGTCTGTTGTGTGGGCGGAGTCCCTCGATTTTGTATTATGGCTTCCAAAGGTTCGGGGTCAAAGGGTACAAAAAAGACCAAAAAACAAAAGGGTTCCCTTTCTGATTCTGATGATATGCCGATACTTTCCCCGCAACTTATTAACATAAAAAGCGCCTTGGATGAGCCATTAGGAGGATCTGGTGCGGAGGCTGGCCCAGATCAGCCCAGCCCTGTGTTTATCACAGAGGAGATGCTAGCCGTATCCCTAGGGGGGCTAGAAGAGAGAATAGCAGCATTGATCGCTAGAGCTATTCCTGGTAAGAAACGGGTTAGATCCCCATCACCAAGAGGTGTATCCTCAGATGCTGAGATTCTCTCTCCGGAGGAATTGGAATCACAGGAGGATCAACTAGACCTGAACCAAGAGGGTTCAGGGATTGAGGGATCTACCTCTGAGGAACCATTTTCAGACTCCCAGACAGAAAGACTGTGGGTACAGTCTTTGACGGACATGGTCCGCTCGGCATTTAGTTTACCATTGCCAGAGCCTCAGGTTCCTCCGGTATCCTCTCTGGGCTCTTTGAAAGCTCCGTTAAGCAACGCAGTTTTTCCGGTCCATCCTCTCTTGGAGGAATTGATCTTTCGGGATTGGGTACGGCCGGACAGGATTTTTCTGCCACCGAAAAGATTTGCGGTCATTTACCCCATGGAGGAAAAATTCTCCAAGAGGTGGAGGCTCCCAGTAGTGGATGCAGCCATCTCATGTGTGAATAAATCACTAACTTGCCCGGTGGAAAACATACATATGTTTAAAGATCCGGTTGATAAAAGGTTAGAGACACTTTTAAAAGCATCCTTTGCTACGGCAGGAGCAGTGGTGCAGCCAGCGGTGGCTGCGATTGGTGTTTGTCAGGCGTTAAAAGACCAGACAAAGGAAATGTTAAAGGACATGCCTACCCAACAAGCAGAAGAGTTTTCTGACATTCCCAGAGCTCTGTGTTTTGCTGTAGATGCTATAAAAGATTCCATCCAGCAGGCCTCTCGTTTATCACTATTTTTGGTGCACATGAGAAGGCTCTTATGGTTGAAGAACTGGGCGGCGGAGCCCCCATGCAAAAAGCTTCTGGCAGGGTTTCCCTTCCATGGAGGACGACTCTTCGGAGAGGATCTGGATAAATATATTCAGACTATTTCAAATGGCAAGAGTACCCTTTTACCGGTCAAAAAGACATTCCGGGCTCCTACATTTAAAAGGCAGCTCTTTCCTGTCTCGGGGCCCTCAAATTCCAGGCAGTATCGACGGCTGCCTGCACGATCCAACGTTAACAGTAGATCGCAGGGACAGGCCCCTGGGGGTAAGAGGCCGTGGTATCGCAAGCCATCAAAGACAGCCCCTAAGTCTGCCTTATGAAGGGGCGCCCCCACTCTCGCGGGTGGGGGGAAGGCTTCGTTTCTTCTCAGAAGTTTGGGAAGCCAAGATCCCCGACAAATGGGTCCGGGCATCTGTAACCACAGGTTACAGACTGGAGTTTCTAAGGTATCCTCCGCCTCATTTTCAAGAATCAAGGCTACCAAGGGATCCAGCAAGGAAGGCCTCAATGCTGGCAGCTTTGGATCACCTGCTTTGCCAGGACGTAATTATAGAAGTGCCAGCCCAAGAGCAAGGGCTAGGTTTCTATTCCAATCTCTTTGTCATACCAAAGCCCAACGGCGATGTCAGGCCAATCTTGGACCTAAAGAGGTTAAACGGTTACCTAAGGGTTCGTTCCTTCCGGATGGAATCCATCCGGTCAGCAGCCGCCGCGCTTCAGAAGGACGATTTTCTGGCCTCCATAGACATAAAGGATGCTTACCTTCATGTACCAATCTTTCAGTTGCATCAAAGATTTTTTACGCTTCGCGGTGGGGCAGCGACACTTCCAATTCAGGGCGCTCCCCTTCGGGCTGGCCACGGCCCCCCCGGGTATTCACGAAGATCCTAGCCCCAGTTCTGGCCAATTTAAGGATCCAGGGGGTCACAGTCCTAGCATACTTGGACGACCTTTTAATCATAGATCACTCACGGTCGGGTCTGCAAAAGGCAGTAAACCTCACGGTTCGGTACCTCGGAGAATTCGGCTGGGTCCTAAACCGGGGAAAGTCAGCGTTCCAGCCTACAAAGCAGTTGGAATACCTCGGCATGAGGTTAGACACAGAACAGCAAAAGGTGTTCCTGCCCCTGGTAAAGATCGAAGCTATCAAGGGGGTGGTTCAGTTGGTTCTAAACAAGAAAAAACCAACTATTCGCCTGTGTATGCGAGTACTAGGCAAGCTAGTGGCCACGTTCGAGGCAGTACCATACGCTCAGATCCACACTCGCGTCCTACAGGCAGCCATTCTAGCAGCCTGGGGCAAGAGGGCACATGCCTTAGAGTCCCCTTTGACGCTATCATCAAGGGTCCGACAAAGCCTGGCCTGGTGGTTGAACCCTCAGAACCTTCTAAAGGGAAAATCCTTCAGCCCTGTTGTCTGGAAGGTAGTTACCACAGACGCCAGCCTGGCAGGCTGGGGGGCGGTCTTCGAGGGGTTCTCTCGCCAGGGAACTTGGGTGAGAGCAGAGAGACAGCTCCCCATCAATATCTTGGAGATCAGAGCTGCTCGCCTAGCCCTTCTGGCATGGACCTCCAGATTAAAGGGGTTCCCGGTGAGAATCCAGTCAGACAATGCCACGGCGGTGGCATACATAAACCACCAAGGGGGAACCAGGAGTCAGGCCGCTCAGAGGGAGGTGAACTTGATTTTTCAGTGGGCAGAGGTTCATGTACCCTGCATTTCGGCGATATTCATTCCCGGAGTGGACAACCTACAGGCAGACTTCTTAAGTCGCCAGAGTCTGTTGCCAGGGGAGTGGTCTCTGCATCCCCAGGTCTTTCAGACAATCTGCCAGAGGTGGGAATGCCGGACGTAGATATAATGGCATCCAGGTTCAACAAGAAACTAGACAGGTTCGTGTCTCGAGCGAGGGATCCTATGGCCTGCGGAACCGATGCGTTGGTTTGCCCTTGGCATCAATTCAAACTTCTATATGCATTCCCTCCGCTACAGTTACTCCCTCGCCTGTTGCGCAAGATCAGAGTGGAGCACAAGCCAGTCATTCTAGTAGCTCCGGCTTGGCCCCGGAGGACTTGGTACTCACTAGTCCTGAAGATGGCAGTGGGAGACCCTTGGACTCTTCCTCTACAACCAGACCTACTCTCACAAGGCCGATCCTCCACCCTACATTACAGCGTCTAAATTTGACGGCCTGGAGGCTGAATCCCTGATTCTCAGGGGTAGAGGTCTGTCTAGGCAGGTAATCCCTACCCTGATTAGGGCTAGAAAGCCGGTCTCCAGGGTGATTTATTACAGGGTGTGGAGGAACTACGTAGGCTGGTGTGAATCCAAAAGATGGAATTCCCGCAAATATACTATTGATAGGGTGTTAAGTTTTCTCCAGCTAGGAGTGGATAAAGGCCTGGCACTAAGCACAATCAAGGGACAGATCTCAGCTCTGTCAGTGTGGTTTCAGAGGCCGCTGGCCACCCACTCGCTGGTAAAGACCTTCTTACAGGGGGTCTTGCGTATTAATCCTCCTGTCAAGTCACCAATTTGTCCATGGGACTTAAATCTTGTCCTGTCCACTTTACAGAAACAACCCTTTGAGCCGTTGGCTGAGATTCCTTTAGTCTTACTGACAAGAAAGTTGGTTTTCTTGGTCGCCATAGTTTCGGCCAGGAGAGTGTCAGAATTAGCAGCCTTATCGTGTAAGGAACCATATCTCGTTCTGCATAAGGACAGGGCAGTTCTCCGGCCCCATCCTTCCTTTCTACCAAAGGTTATATCCAAATTTCACTTAAACCAGGATTTGGTACTTCCATCCTTCTTTCCAAAACCTACATCTAGAAAGGAGGGGTTGCTGCATACCTTGGATATTGTCCGGGCCATGAAGGCCTATCTTAAAGCTACAGAAAAGATCCGGAAGACAGATGTGTTATTCGTTCTACCAGATGGCCCCAAGAAGGGGCAGGCAGCTGCAAAATCCACCATCTCGAGATGGATTAGACAATTAATCATTCAAGCCTACGGTTTGAAGAGGTTGCCTCCTCCTTTGTCGGTAAAGGCCCATTCTACCAGGGCCATGGGCGCCTCCTGGGCAGCACACCATCAGATCTCTATGGCTCAGTTATGCAAGGCAGCGACGTGGTCATCAGTCCACACGTTTACAAAGTTTTATCAACTAGACGTGAGAAGGAATGCAGATTCTGCCTTTGGACAGGCAGTACTACAGGCTGCAGTTTGAGATCCTCGGGATCAAAAGCACCCTTGGTTGTAAAAAAAAAAAAAAAAAAGAAAAAGTTTTTTCTTGACTAAGTTGGAATTATTATTATTATTTGAGTTTACCTCTAAATTGAATCCTTCTTTGGAAGATGTCTCCCTCCCCTCATTAAAGCATTGCTTTCGGACATCCCACATAGTAATGAATATGCCGCTCTGTGTCCCGTGATGTACGAGAAAAAAAAAGGGATTTTTAAATACAGCTTACCTGTAAAATCCTTTTCTTGGAGTACATCACGGGACACAGAGCTCCCACCCCTCTTTTGGGTGACCATTTTGGGAGGCATACTGCTTGCTACAAAACTGAGGGACTCCCTCTAGGGGAGGGGGTTATATAGGGAGGGGACTTCCTGTTTGAGATTGCCAGTGTCCACACCTGAAGGTACTCCATATAACCCACATAGTAATGAATATGCCGCTCTGTGTCCCGTGATGTACTCCAAGAAAAGGATTTTACAGGTAAGCTGTATTTAAAAATCCCTTTACTCGGCGTAACATCATCTTTCATATTTTACAAAAAAATTGGGCTAACTTTACTGTTTTTTTTTTTTTTTTAATTCATGAAACCATTTTTTCCTCCAAAAAAAAAAAAGAAGGCATTTGAAAAATGATTGCGCAAATACCGTGCAAGATAAAAAGTTGCAATGACCGTCTTTTTATTACCTAGGGTGTCTGCTAAAAAAAAACCATATATAATGTTTGGGGGTTCTGAGTAATTTTCTAGCAAAAGAATGATGATTTATACATGTTGGAGAGAAGTGGCAGAATAGGCCCAGGATTGAGGTGGTATAATAGCCCTGTATTGAAGTGGTTAAAGAAAAAATTAGGGGGGGGGGGGTGTAGGCATAGGGGCGTAAGAAAATATATATATATATTTTTTTATGTTGCAGCATCTAATGCACCAGCTGTATGACCAAGAACAGAGCTTACTCAGTTCTCGGTCAGGTCTGAGCTGTCATTGACCCCTCTCTGCTCTGCCCCTCCAGTGCTGAGAGGCTGAGCCAGCTGGCAATCAGGCTCCAGGTTCTGTGATGTCTAAATACTATTATAACAAGTATTAAAGTGTATCCGACACCAAATTGGATCAAGTACAGAAGTGTTGGAACACCTATGTTTATAATGCTTTCTGTGTTCCAGCTAGGAAGATTCATCACCTCTATTTGTCCCAGTGACCATTGTCTCTGAAATTGAAAGTGATGGACGATTCATAATTTTTACTAGTCCGCTGAATAAGAATAGATCCTGAAATTAGGACACTTGTTCTAGTGACAACTGTCTAAGAGGGAATATACCTCACTTTGGAGAGATTTCCTCTTATTTCCTGTTTATGTCTACAGGACAGAAATTGTAATCCCCCCAATGGGGCATGGGTGGCACAATAAAAATCCAAAAAGTAGTGGTACAGGGAAGCTGGACACAGATTTTCACAGGTTACCAAAATGCAGACAAGGTCATTACTTGGCCCAACTGGCCTTTATTTGGCAGCTCATCGCAAAGATGGGCATTCCCCAGGAGGGGACATTCACCCAAGTTGAGAAATCCAAATCTAATAGGTCAAAGAGAGTGTCACGTTAAAATCCTTGGGCATCAAAAGTCTTTTTGTTCAACCAGTTACAACAAACAGGACAAAAGATATCCAAAGCATTTTGGAGGCCACATAATCCCTATTCATCAGGACAGGGTCAAAAAGCAGAATCTTAAATGTACTTAAAAGTACTTCTAAGTGGACTGATCTACAAACGGAGTTTCTTATAAACAGGCGATGCTGGTGTTTACAGTAGGAGTGGAAAGGCCTTTTGAGTTTAACATTTTACCGTTTCCTCTAGCCCTGATGAAGGGAGATTTTGTGGCCACTGAAATGCATTGGCTGTCTTTTGCACTGCTTGTTTTAACCAGTTGAACAATAAAGACTTTGGACTCCCAAGGATTTTTTATTTTGTGCTCTCTTTGACTTATTAAACCTGGCAAAAAAAACCTAAGAGGTTTTAACCACTTAAGGACCTTGCCTGTTTTTCAGACTTGGTGTTTACAAGATTAAAACAGTTTTTTTTAGAAAATTATTTAGAACCCCTAAACATTATGGGCCAGATTCAGGTAGTTTGACGCATCTTTTCGGCGGCGTAGCGTATCTCATTTACACTACGCCGCCGTAACTTAGAGCGTCAGGTCCCGTATTCACAAAGAACTTGCACCCTAAGTTACGGCGGCGTAGTGTAAATGGGCCGGCGTAACCGTGCGTAATTCAAAGTAGGCTGGTAGTGGGCGTATTGTATGTTAATGAATGGTGACCTCACGTAAATGACGTGCCGAACGAACTGCGCATGCGCCGGCCATGGACGTATCCCAGTGCGCATGCTCAAAATCACGTCGCAAATAGTCAATGCTTTTGACGTGAACGTAACCTACGCCCAGCCCCATTCTGAATCGGCTTACGCAAACAACGTAAACAATGAAATTCGACGGCTGTTTCGACGTCCATACTTAACATTGCCTGCGCCTCATATAGCAGGGGTAACTTTACTCCAGTCCTTACGTAAACGACGCAAATAGATACGCCGGGCGCAACTACGTTTGTGAATCGGCGTATCTACCTAATTTGCATATTCAACGCGTAAATCTATGGACTCGCCACCTAGCGGCCAGCGTAAATATGCAACTAAGATATGACTCGTATGCAGCAAAGATACGCCGGCACATCCTAGAACTTACACAGCGTATCAACAGATATGCCGACGTAAGTTCTTTCTGAATCTGGCCCTATATTTTTTTTTTCTAACACCCTAGAGAATAAAATGTCGGTCATTGCAATACTTTTTGTCACACCGTATTTGCGCAGCGGTCTTACAAGCACACTTAATTAAAAAATAAAACAGTAAAGTTAGCCCAATTTTTTTTTATATTGTGAAAGATAATGTTACGCCGAGTAAAATGATACCCAACATGTCACGCTTCAAAATTGCGCCTGCTTGTGGAATGAGTGAGTGAAAAACGTATAAAGCGCAACACATGCAAACTGAATCGCCTCTGGGGGCTGTTTCCATTCCTTCGATAAGGAAACGCTTTACCTCAGAAGAGATTTAATCATTCTCCTAAAGGCCAAGTGGTCCGACTCCAGTCGGATGGTGGTTGGTAATGCATTCCACAGTCGAGGTCCTTGGACAGCAAATCTCCGATCTCCTTTGGATTTGTATCTTGCCTTGGGTATTTGCAGTAGGTTTTGATTTGTAGATCGCAGAGTGCGATTGGGGTTATGGGCTTTTATTTTTTCGCATTGATATTGGGGAGCGTTTCCTTGAATACACTTATGTGTTGGGCAGAGTGCCTTAAAAGTGATTCTGTCTTTCACTGGAAGCCAGTGAAGGGATCTAAGCGAAAGGGAGATTGACTCCCATGGTTTTTTGCCAGTCACTAATCGAGCAGCCGTATTTTGAACGACTTGCAGACGAGTGATTTGGTATTTGGGAAGTCCTAAATAGAGGGCATTTGCATAGTCGAGTCTGGAATTGATGATTGTTCCCACCACAACTTCAATGTCCTTTTTAGGGATAAAGGGGGTGAGTCGGCGTAGTAGGCGTAGCAGATGATGGGATCCGCTGACTACTGACCCTATTTGTGCATCCATTGTCATGTAGGAGTCGAAAATGACTCAGAGACTTTTGACTTTGGTGCTAGGGGTGATGATTTTTCCCAGAATGGGCGGTGGGGTCCAATTTGAGGTTGGGGTGACTTTCCTTGTTTGCGTGAAACAGGAGAAGCTCTGTTTTTGAACCATTGAGTTTAAGATAACTGGATGTTATCCAGTTATCTATAAGAGTGAGGGATCTCTCTAATCCAAGAGAATGATCCTTTTTGTTGCTGACGCGGAGATACAGTTGAGTGTCGTCTGCGTAGGAATGGTAAAGTAGCTTCTGGTTGCTGATTATTTCAAAGAGGGGACGGAGATAAATATTTAACAGTACCTGTGACAAGGGAGATCCCTGGGGGACTCTGCATGATACCGTACGCATTCCTGATGTGAAAGATCCCAATTTCACTGTTTGTGATCTGTTTTCCAAGGAGGAGGAGAACCAAGGTAGATCCTCTTCCGCGACTTTTGGCACTTCAGCTAGCCTAGCGAGTAGTAGTCCATGGTCTACCGTGTCAATGGCCGCACTTGGGTCCAACAGGATCAGGAGAGAAGATTCTCCTTCATCTGCAGCCTCTAGAATGGTGTCAAACTTTTACTCTTAAAAATCTCCATAGGCGACATTTAAAAAATTCTATAAGTTGAATTTTTGGAGTTACAGAGGAGGTCTAGGGCTAGAATTATTGCTCTAACGATTGTGACGGTACCTCACTTGTGCAGTTTGAACACCTTTTTTATATGCGGGCGCTACTCACATATGCGTTCGCTTCTGTGCGCAAGCTTGTCGGGATGGGGCGCTTTAAAAAAAAAAGTTTACTTTTTTATTTTAATTACTTTTATTAATTTTTACACTGTTGTAAAAAAAATGGGTCACTTTTATTCCTATTACAAGAAATGTAAACATCCCTTGTAATAGAAAAAAGCATGACAGGTTCTCTTAAATATGAGATCTGGGGTCAAAAAGACTTCACATCTCATAGTTAGTAGGGGTATCAAATATAATCGGTGCATTGCGATTCGGGTGTACCCGATGCGATTCCGATGCATGCGACCATGATAATCGATGCCTAGCCCTGCCCCCATCCCCGCCCCTCCCGGGAGAGTGCTTCTGTTCTATGGTACCTTTTGTTTACAGCGCTCGTGTGACTGCCCGGCCCGCCTCTCTCCTACGGTCCAATCTGCTCTTGCATCTCTCCTGGCGTCAGCCCTGTCCACTGACTAGAACTTCAGATTAGTAGAGGATAGTGTCTGTATATGCCACGCTGACTGACTGCACGACTCGCCTATGTCCACTCTACTCTCTCCTGGAGTCAGCCCCGCCTACTGCCTAACGATTGGATCAGTAGAAAGGTGGGAGGGGCTGACGCCAGGAGAGACGTAAGAGCCGAGTGAACATAGGAGATAGTCGAGCCGTGCAGTCAGTCACGTTAGCGCGGCATATACAAACACTATCCTCTACTAATCTAAAGTTCTAGTCAGTGAGCGGGGCAGACGGAGACCAGAGTGGAGACTGGAGAGAGGCAGTCAGTCAGTCACATTCGCGTGGGCTAAACACTGAGAATTCCCAGCTGACAAAGAAGAGCTGGAATGGAGATCGGGGGATGGTGAGCTGGCAGATCGTCCATCTCACTAAAAGGCTGCAAGTTCCCTCTAATCATCCTCTGTGCAGAGCAGCATGTAAGTACAGAGGAGGAGGGGGGTGCTGTGATCCGGGGACACGGGGTACGGGCATGTAGTGGAATCTGATGTACTGTCACCTGTGATAAGTCATTGTGGACTGGGCTTTATGGAGGAGAAATATAGACCATCTTCTGTACTATGTCCGCAGTCTCTGACCATCTTCTGTACTATGTCCGCAGTCTCTGACCATCTTCTGTACTATGTCCGCAGTCTCTGACCATCTTCTGTACTATGTCCGCAGTCTCTGACCATCTTCTGTACTATGTCCGCAGTCTCTGACCATCTTCTGTACTATGTCCGCAGTCTCTGACCATCTTCTGTACTATGTCCGCAGTCTCTGACCATCTTCTGTACTATGTCCGCAGTCTCTGACCATCTTCTGTACTAGGTCCGCAGTCTCTGACCATCTTCTGTACTAGGTCCGCAGTCTCTGACCATCTTCTGTAGCATGTCCGCAGTCTCTGACCATCTTCTGTAGCATGTCCGCAGTCTCTGACAATCTCCTGTAGCATGTCCGCAGTCTCTGACCATCTCCTGTAGCATGTCCGCAGTCTCTGACCATCTCCTGTAGCATGTCCGCAGTCTCTGACCATCTCCTGTAGCATGTCCGCAGTCTCTGACCATCTCCTGTAGCATGTCCGCAGTCTCTGACCATCTCCTGTAGCATGTCCGCAGTCTCTGACCATCTCCTGTAGCATGTCCGCAGTCTCTGACCATCTCCTGTAGCATGTCCGCAGTCTCTGACCATCTCCTGTAGCATGTCCGCAGTCTCTGACCATCTCCTGTAGCATGTCCGCAGTCTCTGACCATCTCCTGTAGCATGTCTGCAGTCTCTGACCATCTCCTGTACCATGTCTGCTGTGTTTAGACTTTGCTACATGCAGGAAGTGTTATTGTGTGTTGTTTTTTTTGTTTTTGTTTTTTAAGAACAGATAGAAAAAAAATGGAGTACTTACAATTTTTTTTGATGAAAGCCATGCGCAGTTGCGCACTTGCGCTGCAATTGTGATGCATCGTGATGCATCGCGGAATCAAATCGAATCGTGGCCTTGATAATCGTAATCGCATCGAATCGTGAGACTGGTGAAGATGCGCAGCCCTAATAGTTAGGCTAAAATGCAATAAAAAAATAAATGCTATGCTATGGAGACGGGTTGGAACCATCCTGCCCTCACTCGTATCCACACACAGCAGAGTGAAGGGCCCGATCGCTTCCGCCACTGCCGACGGCTCCGGTAAGCGGCGGAGGGTGCAACTCTGCCGAGGAGACCACCGTTATCGTTTACAGGACCGTTCAAAGAAAAGATGGATATCTCGGTTGTGGCAGCAGCTTCTGTCGTTACTGAGATATCCATATTTAAAGTACCAATGTATATGTACATGAGCTGGTCCTTAAGTGGTAATATACCCAAGTCTTTCCAGAATAGAAGAAAGGTTTGGCTTTTAATATACTTTAACTTTCAGGCTTCATACCCACAAGTTCATCAGAGAAACAACTGAAAAGCAGAGAGAATTTTAAATGAATAGTGGTTACGTCAGGATCCACAGAAAAGCTTATTTTGCCAGAATAATAGCATGCCACAGTGTTGTATTTAAATAACTTTTTCAACGAATGTTTCAGAATTTAGTGAGTATTTCAATTAGTGAGTCCATTAAATCCAATCTCTGAATGTTTGAATTTATAAAAATGTCATACTGACTTGGGAATTTTGGTTGAATTCCTAGCTATGCTTGCTTATTGAACAAAGAGCATCTGATAAAACTACATTTGAAATACACCTGATATTTTGTATTAGTATTTTCGTTTTCACTTGGCAGCACTTGGTTGGATTAGTGGGTTGAATTAGAATGCTAAGAACACATATGATAGGTTTGATAGAATAAAATGGCACTGATGTATTCCATGCCCCTGAGGTCTACAAACTCATAACTCCATAAATGCATGTATCTGCTTATAAAGCTGGCCTAAATGTGAAATGCCTTGGTGTTCCTTTACAAATTATAAAATGTGTATTAATAAATGTGTCTTTATTAAACTGTGTGTCCAACCAAAAGTTTTGAGTAAGGAAAGAATGAAAAGCTCTGCTGAATGTTCACTTCTTGTCCCAGTGACCATGATTTCACCAGATGTGAAGTGAGGGAAAATCATTAACCAGCATCACTGACACAAATGTATTTATGTATTTATTGAAGGATAGTGGAAGGCTATCGATCTTGTCAACCTTTTATTGTTTTCTGTGTCCCAGTTGCAGTTTTTGTTTAATCACTTCCTCTTTGATAAAACTGTTCTCACTCTGACAGCAAGTGAGACATATCTGTTGTGACGGGTCTCGCATACCCCAGGTGGGCACATCCGCCAGACCTGTGTCTCCTGTTCTCCAAACGCGCCTGCAGATTCGCCATAATCAGCCCTCAATCACAAGACAAGCCACACAGATGTTGAGGGTTAAACATGCAGAGCATAAACTGTTTATTAAATACAAGACACTTTTACACACAGTTAGGGAAACCTCCCTTAGCTTTGTCATAGAGGGGAGGGGGTAGGGGACAAGGAACAACTAATGGGAACTTAACACTTGTAGATTGAAACAGACTACAGATAAACATAAAGGGATTATGGTAAGCAAGCAGCCTCTCAATACACATCCCCTGCGGAGAGATATCTCCAGTCCAGATTATTGTCTATGCGCCATTTACCAACACAATTAGACACAGCAATAAGAGGGGGGGTGGGGGAGAAGACAAGTAGCATTACATTATCTCAATGCCAGCTTGTCTCCAGTCTCTTCTGGACCATAATCTGTAGGTGAGAGGCCAGACCACAGTCCCTTCCAAAACACACAGTGACAGTGGCTTCTGTCACATCTGTAAAGCCTTGTACACACGATCCGATGTTTGTTGACAGACTGTTGACCGTCTGACAATTGTTGTTCAACTTTCGGCCAACAAATGTTGGATGGCAGGCTGGTAAATTTTCAATGGACAACAGTCTGCTGTCTGATTTACGTATCATCAATACATAAGTCCATAACACAAAAGTCGAAAATAAAACATGCATGCTCGGAATCAATGCTCACCAAACACAAAATTAACAGAAGGGGCCCAAAGGGTGGAGCTCAAGAGCTGAAATTCCTTGTAGTACATTACTACATTCGTCTTTGTTGGCCAACAATTGTGTACCGTATGCAAGACAAAATCCAGGCACATGCCCTTTGGTCAAAAATCAGATGCTTGGTTGGCCAACAATTGGATCATGTGTATGAGGCTTAACAAAGTCCTGGATCGCTTTAAGAGCCTGACGGGGGTTAGGATCCTACAACACTTCATCCAAAATATGTTTGGGCACTAATAAATTGGTGCAATCCTTGAAATTGGGTACATTGTTATACCATCTTTAAAAGTTTAGAAATGCACTGGAAATGCCTTTCCTGTAGGCGGGTGGAAGAGAACGGTATGCATTTTTGTGGCTGTACGGGAAGAGAAACCTCAGATTATGTTCAATTACTGCAAAAAAACATACATGTGTTTTTCAAATCTGTATTTAATTGTTTGGCTAGGTTCTTCTTAGATATAGTAATTGCTTGGTGTCACTGCTAGCAACAAATCTGCTATAAAAGTGCCAGTGTGACTTGTGGTTTCTAGATAGGAGTAATTGCTTAGGGGCTGATATTACATCTCAATGTAGACTGTAGAACTTACATATCTTTTCTCTCATTTTATCACTTTGCTTTCTACTGGATTGCCTTGCAGCAGTCTGGCAAGCTAAGAGATGCATTGTGAAATGTCAGAGCCTTGTAGAAACAATCCGCTCTCACGGAACGATTACAAAGATTAAGCAAATTTGAAATGTGTGTTGGCTTTGCATAGCCTGTGTTTACTGCACCTTTCTGAACAAAACCAGGAGTGGTCATGTGTTAAGAAAGAAGAGATTAGCAATAATAAAGTAAAATAATGATGTCTTAATAGGAATAAAAGAAAAAACTGTAGCTTGAGATAATAATCTCCAAAGACACAAAAGATGTATATGCCAAAAAGATTGTAAGAGATCAAAGGTATTAGAATATAAAGCTATTGGCTGCCGCTCCAGTTCTAGCTTTTATGTATACGACATAAGTATCATTAACCTGTACAACTAGATTTATAACAATCATAATGTAAATATGGGAGCTCTATAGGCTTGTAAACACAGCTCTTCATCGTGACGGCTGTTAACCCCTTAGTCTTGCCTGTGGCAAAGGCAGTACTCCACCATCAAGTTGGATCGCTGTGGCAAGTGAAGGGTAGCAGCTAGTATACATGGGGTTGGGCTGTGTGTGCGTGCAGTAAATCCACCGCTAATTACGTCTTCTAAGGAGTGATAGGTTTCAAAGGTGTTATGCTTTAAGAACTAAATAGGTGGAGAGGATGTTCATTTATTACACTTGCAATTTAGTAAAGCTCATAAATCACATAACACAGCACCAATGACATTGTCTTCTCACGCTTTATGTTCACGTTATTTTAGTGGGCTATGGAAGATGTCCCTTCTATATAAATATATAACTTATATGTTCATTACCAGTACAATTTTTTTGTAACCGTTTAATTTTTGTGGTACTTAATGTTTTTGGATTAAGGCTGGCCATACATCTTTTAAAATTCAGCTTGGTTGACAAGAACCATCTGAATTTTGAACCATGTATGGCTGTTCCTGTTCATGAGTCGTCATTCAGTATAACAGGCTTGTTGGAATATTTTCACTCAATCAGCGGGGGATTTCCGCTGTCCAAGTACAATGACAAAGCTGGGAAGATTTCCCCATCTCAATTTTTTTTTCCTTTCAACCGGCTGGCTGAAACATGTTTTATCTGTATCTTGAGATAATTGGGCTAGAATATGACTGAACAACATGGTCACTGTTAAGCCCGATGCATATATAGACAAATGATCTGCTTCTACAGGTCCATCCATGTCAACCCTTCTTCAAGTCAATTTGGCACAGTTTGTTCCACAGATAAAATGTATGTATGTACTAGTAAAATACATTTTACCAGGTATCCCAGGACATATGTAATGAAAAGGTGGGGGCAAAGAATGTTTAATTCCTAGCATCCAAAATATTTCTTATTGGCCTGGCCATATTAAAGTGGTTCTAACGCCTAAAGGTTTTAGGTGTCAATCAAATACTGCGATGAAGGTGTGTGGGGGATCGTCAATAGACAGACAGGGTGGCTCGGGAGCGATCCCACCCATATGCCCCCATAGAAAGTGGCTTTTCTATGGGGTGTTTTGGGGACAGCAGAGGAGCCAGGAGTGCTGGCGAGGGACCCAGAAAAGCATTAAGGGCATAATGTTTTTTAATTCTTTTTTATATATTTGTCTGGGGTTCAGTTTACAAGCTTTTGAAGTATCCGTTCTGCCTTACTAGAAATGTTTGGGACCTATTCACACCATATAAATTGGGCAGCCTTGTCCATCGCATAGACAAGGCAATAGGCCTTGTGCCGCAGTAGTGTCTGCATGTTTTCCTGACACCGGGGGAAAAATTGCTGGGGAGGGACCTCCAGCAGATTGACAGCCTTGGCTCTGTTCCTGTGTGCTCTGTGTAGGGGGTCTGTGTCCCTTCCCTCCAATCAGCTCTCAGACCTCTCCTCACTAAGCTATGCAGCGTGTAATTTTATCTCTTCACTCCTTTTTTTTTTTGTGACCTTTCAGACAAGCTTTATAATACTTCAGTACTTTAAACCAATGTAGAGAAGACAAGACTGCAGGCAGACAGGTACAACTTGCATAGGAGGATATGTTTCATCTCTTTATTACCTCAGGTTACTCTCTTAGCTTTGTATAGTATATGTAAGCGTCCTTTCACACGGGCTGGTCTGCTTGGCAGACTCCGCTTGCTCAGCGGGGGATCGATCTGCTGAGCAGGCGGCCGACAGGTCTGTATCCATTCACTGTGCTGAGACGGACATGTCGGAGCCCTTCTCTCCTCTGTGGGAAGATCAGATGAAAACATTTTTCATCCGATCCCATCCGCAAGACCGATGGAAAATAGGGTCACCATCCGTCTGGATTTCACTGACAGGATCAGATAGCAGCGGGTGTCAGCAGACATGTCACTAATGACATTCAACGCTCCATAGGAGTGAATAGAGGCTCTGATCAGGTCTGCCTGAAAAACTGACAGGTGAACCTGATCAGAAAGCCTGTGTGAAAGGGGCCTAAGGGTTTACAACCACTTAAATGCCATGGAAGTCATTCCACGGCTGTCTTCATATTGGCTCAGAAATACTCACGTAATCGCAGCATTATGTTGTGTTTACAGTCCCCAGTGCGCAACAAATAACTTTTCACTTGGACACATTGGAATCTTCAAGAGATATGCATATTACTTTTCTTTTATGAAACCAGAAAAACGTATAAATCGTGATTTATCCCTTAACAAAAATAGCAATACTGTATATTCAGGTCATCTTAAAGTGGTTGTTAAGCCGCTCCAACCTGTATACACCATCAGCACTGCCTCCTATTGTAGTACCCCCTCTGTGTGTGACTTTTAAAAATAAATTTTGCAACTAACTAATTTCACTACAGAGATTGCAAGTTTTCTCTTTTCCTCCTCTGAGAGATGCAACAGGCGGGGCTGAGATTCCCCTGCTGATGTGAGTCTGGAGGAGAGGAGGCTTGAGCTGGCTCGTCATCTGATCACAATTTTGGCTCTTAAAATAAAGGTATTTACAGCATTTATATTTATAAATCAATCACAGTGGAACACTGTAATAGGAGGCAGTGCTGATGGTGTATACAGGTTAGTGTTATGAGAGCAGTAGAAGGAGCAGCTAACACACAGGGGGGAGGAGGACACAGGAGCAGAGAGGGAGAGCAGATGGCAGGCTGCTGATGACAGAGGCACGTAAACTGACCATGGCGTCAGGACTCAGCAGCCATGATGCGCTGTGGTCTGTTTACAGAGGGGTGGGGAGAAACTGTCAGGATCAGCCAGGTTTTTTAGGTGTTACAGGGGGCCAAATAACACAGGACAAGCACTGTGTCATATAACACGCTTTAAATGAGCCAGGATCCATTTATTTTAATTCTTTGGGGGTTAACATACGCTCCAAGCTCCAGATCACGGAAGGGAAACAACTGCTTCAAAATGCTTACAATCTGAATAATAATAATAAAAAGATGCATTTAAATCAGACCTGTGCAGTTTATTTTAATGGGCTTTAGTTATGCTTAAATATATTTTTATATAACCTTTTTTTTTTTAAACGTTGTTCGAGCAAAAGAAATTTGAGATTAAACTTGTTACTGGGGAAGATACGTTGTAAATTCCTCTGGATTGGTACATAAAAGCACCATAATCAGGTGTTGGCTTTCATTGCCTAACTTGCACCAGTGTAATGTCAGACGTAAACAAACAGGCTTTTTTGCAAGCAATATACCTATAACTGGTTAGAAATTTTATGGGCTATAATTATAAGTGTTTGTAATCATCTCTTAACGCCCTAAATACTTAATAGAACTTTGTGTAAATGTTCATAAAAAAAGGATTTGCTGTCAGCTCCATCGGCAGGCCTACTCCCAATTACTTTTATAGTTTTTTACATGACACTGTTAAATAATTGGTTGATCTTTAGATATAAAAGGTTGACATAGTGCAAGACTGCTGGGATAATTAGAGAAGATATTTTAACAGAAAATATTAAGTATAGCTGTGCATGCAAATTTGTTTGTCAGCAGTGGAAATGTGTTTTACTTCTGTTTCTCAGCCAAATATCAACGATGTTGGATATTGGCGCTCACCTGGTATTTTTACAACCAAGTCAAGTAACATGCTGTATCGGCTATCATTGTAGATCTGCATTTCAACAAGGGCAATATCAATTATGATAAAGATCTTTTGACACTTGTTTTGTTTGCAGGTGTCTTTTATAAGACGACCTCTAATCCCTTCAGGAAGAAATAGTTTCTCTCTTTTAAAGAGTATTAAGTAAATATAAAGGCTCTGATCCTTGCCATTGTTGCTGATTCTTTGAGGGATATTTCCCAACATTCATTGTTTAAATGGTTGTCAGGAGGAATCAAGTGAAACTTGATAAACAATGCAGTGACTGGTTCATCTCATTCTTTGTACTGGAGCATTTCTTGAGAGGATTTGCATTGAAGAAGTGTTTTTGGTGGAGGTACATTTAGGGTCACTTTCAGCCTTTGGAAACTTCCCTGTTTTGGCTAAAAGTTTTTCTTTTTTTTTTTTCACCCTGGTACAGCTTATGTGTAGGATTCAGGTACTTGGAAATGGCTTTGTGCTCTGTATACTCAGTATACCTAAAAGGATTTGCTATCATTTCTATAGGAATGTTTTATGCACATTGTTTATGTATGTTTTTTGCGATACATTTACATTTTATAGTCGGGAAAACAAAGAATTTGACCCCCTGCTGATTTTTTAAGTTTGCCCACTTACAAAGAAATGAAGCGTCTACGATTTTTATCATAGGTGAATTTTAAATGATAGAGAATTCAGAAAAAAAATCCAGAAAAAAACATAATACAAATGCTATAAATTAAGTTGCAGTTCAGTGAGCAAAATAAGTATTTGATCCCCAAGAAAAACATGACTTGTTGGCAAGCACAGAGGTAAGATGTTTCTTGAAGTTGGTGACCAGGTTTGCACACATCTCAGGAGGGATTTTAGTCCACTCTTCTTTACAGATCTTTTCTAAATCATTACCGTATTTGCCGGCGTATAAGACGACTGGGCATATAAGACGACCCCCCAGTTTTTACTGTTTTTTAAAGATTTTTTGCCTGTTCTCACCGTATAAGACGATCCCCCTCCCAAGGCTTCCAACGCTTCATATTTCTTCCTTCTGGAGCCATATTCTTCTTCATTCTTGCTGGAGCTTGAGCCAATCACAGCGAGCGATGTATTCTATTAATGAATACAAAGCCTGCTTGGTTTGGCAGAGGCCGTAATATCAGCCTACGCCTCTATGATTCTCAAAGCCAATCCGACCAGGCTATTGTATGTAGCATGCTCAGATTGGCAGAGGTAGTTACTCCAATCATTTGAATACATCGCTCACTGGGACTGGCTAAGTGGTATATACTGAATGTAGCCAAAGCTACATACAGTATTACTGCACATCCAGCAGGCATTTGAGCAGCTGACCCGGGGTATAAGACGACCCCTTCTTTTTGGCCATTTTTTTTAAGTGTAAAAGGTAGTCTTATACACCATGTCTTGGCTGTCTCTTGGCAACTCCAGCCCCTCCATGACCTTAATGTGCTTCTCTTTGAGCCACTCCTTTGTTGCCATGACTGTATGTTTTGGGTCATTGTCATCCTGGAAGACCCATTCACGACCCGTCTTCAGTGTTTTGGAGGAAAGAAGGTTCTAATCCAAGATTTTCCAATTCATGGCCTTGTCCATTGGCCCCTCAATGCAACAATGTTGGCCTGTACCATTAGCAGATAAACCGCTCCAAAGCATGATTCCACCTCCATGCTTGACTGTAGGGCTGGTGTTCTTAGGGTCATAGTCAGTATTTTCCTTCCTCCAAAAATGCCAAAGAGCTCAATTGTGGTTTCATCTGACCACAGCACTTTCTCCTAATCCTACTCTGAATCATTTAGATGTTTATTGGCATGACTGTACATGTGCCTTCTTGAGGAGGGAGACTTGCTGAGTTTGGAGGAAAAAAAAATGCTGACTATGACCCCAAGAACACCATCCCTACAGTCAAGCATGAAAGTGAAAACATTATGTGTAAACTGTTGCATTTGATTTGAAAATCAAGGTCCCAGAGTCTGAAGGAAGAGAAGAGAGGCACAGTGTGAACTTTCAACAGTCAGTGATGATCTGGGGAGCCATGCCATCTGCTGGAGTTGGTCCACTGTGTTTTATCAAGTCAGTGCAGCCCTCTACCAGGAAATTCTAGAGCACTTCATGTTTCCCTCTGCTGACCAGCTTTATGGAGATGCCGATTTCATTTTTCCAGCAGGACTTGGCACCTACCCACACTGCCAAAAGCACGAATACCTGGTTCAAAGTGATATTAAAGGTTTGAATTTTTATTTTATTTTTTAATAACAAACATGTCATACTTGCCTCCACTGTGCAGTTCGTTTTGCACAGAGTGGCCCCAATTGTCCTCTCCTGGGGTCCCATGTGGCTCTCAAGGCTCCTCCCCGCAAGAGCTAACCCCTTCTGGGAAGCTCTCTCCTGAGGGGGTTACCTTGCGGGCGCGCTCCCGTGTGATACAGTAGGCGGCCATAGCCGCCAAGTGTGTGACTCGCCCCGCCCCCGTCGTGCCGCATCATTGGATTTGATTGACAGCAGCGGGAGCCAATTAAAGGGATAGAGGATTTTATACCCAATCAACTCAGTTACTGACCTGCAAAATTGTTTTTCCAGCTCTCTGGGCCTGCTGCGCAATTCTTAGCCCGTTTTATTCTTTGAGCTTGTTGCCATTCGTTTGCTGTGTTGTCCCACAGATAATAGGAGCCTTGACCAACCAGTAAAATCCTTTTATTGGAGTATAATACAGGACCCCTCACGTACATGTGTGTGTGTGTGTGTTTTTTTTTTTATCTTCCTATTGCTTGTTTGAAAACTGAGGCTAGTTGGGTGTGGGAATTGTTATAGGGGATGTCCCTGCAGCTTTCTCTTTTTTTTCCCCAGTCACCTGTAGGTTGCTTTATATAACCCATGGTTACTGTACAAATATTGCTGGCAAATCAAAAATCTTATATAACAATAACTTGACAGTTTTAGTAGGTGTATGCCATTGTCCTAACATTTCAGCATTAAACCTTAAAGACTAGCTCTGTGAAAATGTACATTATAGCCAAGAAACTAAAGATTTCACTTTAGTCACTTTAGTGCTTTACATGAAACCGTTTTTACTTAGATGTGTTGCTTTTAGTTTTATTTTATTCTGCTGACATTAAGTAGCTGATACCAGGCCAGATGTTAGCAGGTAAGAAATTATAAGGTTTTGCATTATTAGATTTTTGCCGTGGTGACCTGAGCACACATGAAGACTGAAAGCATGATGCATTTACGGATACTTCTACTATAGTAGAATGGGTTGTTGAAACTAATGCTCCCAAGTCTTCCTTGTTTGCTAAACATAATTGTTGCTGCATTGTTCTTGTTTTAGCCTTGCTGCATATATGGCCATTAGCCGCCAAATCACGTACATGTAAATGTACATGATTGGCTTCAAGTGGTCATACCGTTGTCATACCGCTATGGCTGCAGCTATATGCCATAAACCCAGTATTTATTTTTTCAGACTGCGATGCTCTTTTATCTTAAAGCGATAATAGTATCTGATTAGACCCTGGATTGCTTTTAAGTCCCCTCCTACCTACGCCTCTCCGGGCTCTCCGGTGTCTAATCCGACAGTGCTTGGCTTATCATAGAGCTGGCCAAGGACTGGAAGGGAATATGTAAACACTTCAATTTTTTTTCATCTCATGCTTTCCAGGGTAGAGGAGAGATCTGGGGTCTTATACACCCCAGATGTCTCCAAAAGAAGACCCGGCATGCCTTATTTCTGTCACAAGGGGGGTTTACATTTCTTGTGATAGGAATAAAAAGTGATAATAAAAAAAATTAGTGGACAGTGTAAAAAAAAAAAAAAAAGTAATAAAATATAAAAAATAATGCCCCTGTCCCACACAGACGCGAACACATATGTAAACGGTGTTCGCAACCACACATGTGAGGTATTGTCACATGCGTTATAATAAGAGCAATAATTCTGGTGCTAACTATAAACTGATAACCTGTAAACATTTTCAAAGCGTCGCCTATGGAGATTTTTAAGTATTCTAGTTTGTCGCCATTCCACGAGTGTGTGCGATTTTTAAAGCATGATATGTTGGGTATCTATTTACTCGGCGTAACATCATCTTTTATATTTTACAAACAAATTGGCTTACAATTTTTAATTCTTTTGCATTTGTGTATTTTTATAAAACAAAATGCATTTGAAAAACCGCTGCGCAAATACTGTGTGACAAAAAAAATTTGCAAAAATATATAACGTTTGTAAACAAAAAGTGTCAGACTAGGCCTGGTCCTCAAGTGGATATATTGTGTATTTTTGTCAATGATTGCAATATGAGGGGGTAGGTGCCCCCACAGAAATCCTTTTTATATAAAAATGCCCTTTTTTACCTTTACATTTCTTGTCCTAAATACATTGGTGCTGAGCATTGGACAATAAATGCATATGAATACAAAAATCCAGAAACACAAATAGAATAATCACTACTGCAGCCTTTGGGTTTGTGTGATCCACTTTTACGAACTTCCAACCAAAAGTGCACCCTCAGCACTTCTTGAAGGTCCCTAACCTCGCTCTTCTGAGGACTACATATTTCACGACGCCAGGCGCCAAAATGCTTCTGCACCTTGTCCAGCCTTCTCTGGAGTGCATAAGACCATTGTGCATGCATGCTTTGTCTAGCCCACTCTGGCTGACTGGCATACATTGGGCATGCTCACTTATGGGTGTCACCATAGAACCCTGCTAGGGCAAGGCGACACTCGAAAACAGGAAAGAGGGCAGTAAATATAGGACCTACTGAGCAGGAGAAAAGAGGCTTTCGAAGAAAGATCCCTGCTGCAGGAAAGAGCTTAAAGCGGAGTTCCACCCAGGAAAACCACATTTGCCCATCTAGCTTAAAAAAATTAAATAAAAAAAAACGTGAAAAAAAAAAAATACTCACCCGAAATACCTGTTGCTATGAGGAAGTCCGTAATCTGCCTCTTCCACACCGCGGTGTCCTTTCTTCTGCTTGTGAATGGGGCGCGCTGCTTTCTGGGAACTGTGTGTGTTCTCAGAGAGCAGTCGCCCATTCACAAGCCAGCGTGAGACTCACGCAGGCGCAGTAGGAAATGGGCAGTGAAGCCGTACGGCTTCACTGCCTGTTTCCCATAGTGTGAATGGCGGCGCGGGACCTGGATCGATCGTGGGACCGGCATCGGGGGGGCCATCAGCGCGGGCAAGTAGGACAAGGTAAGTGTCCTTATTTAAAGTCAGCAGCTACACGGTAAGTAGCTGCTGACCTAAAAAAAAAAAAATTGCGGCTGGAACACCCCTTTAAACCCAAAACCAAAAATGTCATATATTGCAGGTTACTCATTAGATGTGGTGTTTTTCTTTTTTTTGAGGCTTTTTCCCCTCTGTCTTCTGGTGATCTGGCCAGTAGCATTGTATTTTTCAGACACCACTCTAAATAAATGATCACAGGGAGCAGATTTGAACACAGCTTTTGATAGTCTAGGGGGAGGACAGTGTTGCAGGTACTAGCATACTTAACCAGTTCCCGCCCGGCCAATAGCAGATTGACGGGTTTAGTCAGTTTTTCAGGCAGACCTGATAGAACCCACCCCCCCCGCCCCCACAGTCTCTTTTATGGAGCTTCCCTTTGATCTGATTCTGTCTGCCAAAAACAGATGGATGGGGACCTATATCCCATCTGTCTGGTGGATCGGACGGAAACGGACATGCGGTCCATTTCCATCCAATTGCCCCATAGACGAGAGCGGGCTGTATCCATGTCCACTCTGCATAGCGGAGAGGACACAGACCTGTCATCCGCCTGCTCAGTGGGGATCAGCAGAGAGATCTCCCGCTGAGCAAAGCGGATCCCGCTTCATGGAGGTGCCCATGCGAGAGGGGCCTTCATGCACAAAAGTAGCATTATTCAAATTTCCATCAAAGGAAGCAAACTAGGACCAGGCACTTTTAACATCAGTGTATAATCAACGAAGAAGTACCCGGGATTGCCACTGTGCTGCGTACATACATCCACACACTCATGCAGGCCCACAGTGCAAGCATACAATACATTTATCTCTGCTCTTGGTAATGTGCCTTAGTAAATCAACCCCAGTGTGTTTATCATTGGGAGAAAAAAATCTGTATAGTTGGTTTTGAAAATCAGAGGAAATGCTGGATTCACTTTGGTTCCTGTATAAAAAATACATGAAGATTTAGGAGAGCAGAAGGTAAGCCTTGGCAAGGACGTTCATGGAGAATATGTGAGACATCCTACAGCTGCCCTTAGATCCATCTAGTGATTTATTAAAGAGAGCAGATCTAAAAAGCCTTTTATTTTAAAATCAACAGCTTGACTAATTTTAAATAACTGACTTTTCAGATGCTTTCATCACAAACAAAAGCCTAATCCTGGGACTACTTGAGCCAGCAATGAAGGGTATGGCTGAGACCACCAGTGAATGTGCCATTCCCCTCCCTCCATGTCCTCACCACACACAAAATCCATTGACTGCAGCTTTATGAAGTGAAAACACTGAGGAAAAGGGAAATGTGAAGGAGCTGTCCACAGTTATTTCATTGAAAGAATAGTCCTTGCATCTGGACACTGAGAACAAAAAGTGCCTAAGACAGGAATAATAGCTGAGGTCATTTACTTTCATAAGAGCAAAAGACTGGAACTGCCGTGCCTTGATTCTCTACCAGTGACCCTTACATTTTCTTGTGTGAAAGTGTCAGGGAAAGTGTGTAGAAGGAATTTGCTTTTAACAATGTCTTGGTCTTTTTTTTTTTTTCTCTCGGTAAACTGTTGGATTCTTTTTTTTTTCCTGGAAAGTTAGTCTGCACTTTTTTGTAGACATTTAGATAGTAGACATTTTATGGAAAAACCTTATTAATAAATAATAAAAATAGTCTGTATAACATTTGTGAAACCAGTAGTCTTAGGCCGCGTACACACGGCAGGGAATCTCGATGGGCAGAACACATCGTTCCGCCCGTCGAGGTTCCCTGCCGGCCGTCGAAATCGGCGACCCGCCCGTCGGGAATGGCAACCAGCCATTCTTCCGGGCGGGCCGTCGAGGAAATAGAGAGCGTGCTCTCTATTTCGGCTCGACGGGCTTCCCGACGGGAAGCTCGCCGAGACCGTACACACGGCCGATGTCCTCGCTGGAATGTGCATTCCAGCGAGGTTCTCGCTGGTTTTCAGCGAGAACCTCGGCCGTGTGTACGGCGGCTTAGGCCTCATACACACGATCAGATTTTCGAACGACCGCTGGTCCGGTTTTTGTTGCATGTCGAAAATGAAGAGGTTACTCACCAATACGAAAATTCTTGTACGACAGAATACAACTTTAGAAGTGTGTAATGTGTTGACTAGTTTTGCATGTATTCTTTTGTTTCTGAGCATGCGTAGTCTTGCTCTTTTGATTTTTTTTGTATATAACCATGTTGATTAAACGAAAATCGGGTGTTAAATACACGTATGACAACATTTTTAAAACGCCTGGAAACCAGGTGCTATTTCTAGTGCTAAAATGACTGAAAACCACCGCAGTGTGAAAGGGGAAAATGGCACGTGCTAGTGAAATAGTACCTGCACATTCAGCTTTTGTCTGACGAAAAAATGGAACCAGCTGTCGAAAGCACCGTACTAACGATCCGAAAATCGGCAGATAGTTCATCAGGCAAAATTTTACTTCCCATTTTCGAATCGTGTGTACGGGCCTTTAGACCCCTTTCACACTGAAGTGGTTTTCAGGCATTTTAGCACTAGAAAAAGTGCCTGAAAACCACCTCCCATTCATGCAAGCAGCATCTTTGGGGCAGTTTGGGAGCGCTATATTTAGCGCTCTTAAAATGCCCTGCCCTTTGAGAAGAACGGGCAGCGCTTCGGAAGCACTGCAACATGGGCGTGTTTAACCCTTTCTAACACCGAGGGGGTGAAAGGGGTATTATTGAACATCATATACCGTGCTTTTTGGATGTCATTTCAGGCTTTTTATGTTGGACTTATTGTGCATATCTTCGTGTATTTGTATGCACGTATTATTCTCGAGTTCTAGCTCTCAAAATGTTGTATTCGCGCCTATACAAATGCTGACTGGGAATGCAGATTTGATTTTTTGTTACACAGCACTTGTTTACACCCCCTTGTAAACAGATGGCTGGATTTTAGAGTAAAAAAAAAAATGTATTTTTTTAAAACACTGTACTGTTTTTTTTTTTTGAAGCTGCAGTGTGCAAGAGGTCAGATGTGTCTTTCGGCTGGGTTCACACTATTGCGAGTTGGTTTACACATCTCAGCAGCGTCTCCAGAGCCAATTGTACAGAGTCCTGTGCGTCTTTTGTTCCGTTTCAGGTCCAAATTCAGCCAAAAATTTGGTCTGAAATTGGACCTGAAACAGTGAATGGGGACATACCCAAGTCATTTTCATGTACTTTCAACTTTCCATTTAATAAATCTTCTGCCCTTGTTGTTTTAACGTTGGATAATAAAAGAAAAAAAAATTCTGCCAGTAAGTACTGTACCTTATACAGCCCACTTCCTGTTTCTTGTCTGGTAAAAAGCCTAGGCTTATGACATCATGCACAGCTCTCTCTCTCTAACTCTCGTGAGAGTTTGTTAGGAAGGGAGGGGGGGGAGGTGAGTCATAAGAGGGCCAATGAGAGCTGCAGAGCTGGAGGTGTGTGTCTGTGTAAATCCAGGAAGTGTACAGGCAGCAGGTTCAGTTAAAATAGTTGCAGCCAGACTCAGTGGAGGTAGATTTCTGCAGTATATTTGGCAAGTACAGAATAACAGTATATATAAAATAATTTGCAAAGTGGTTGGAGGGAAGCTTCAGACTGACAAAGATGTTTTTATTACAAATTATGTGAGCAGACTGCAATTCTCTTTAACATGGGTATCGTTTAGTAACATACTTTGTTTTTTCCTTTGCTGCATTTTAGTGCTGCTTATCTCCTACAGTTGCCTTGAGGCCTTTTCCTGTCTATTTGCATGCACTCCAGAAACTGCTTTATGTAATTTCTCAGTTCTGATTTCCTGATGGTGACAACAGTGGAACATGCCTGTTCAATGTGTTGGCACAACTGCTTGTAATATCCATTGGGACTATGAGTTGACAATGCAGGAGAGCAGTTGGAAGACGAGGACAGCCTCGTAACGCTTTACCAGTGCGTAGACAAGGTCCTTCATGGCAGGATCACCAAGGAATATTTTAATGAAAGCTACAAATTCAAAGCTCATTGATCTTTTAATTCACATCAACTTATGCTGGCAATACAGGGTTAGAAAATCTTTCGAAAATACTTTTGATATGCTTGATTGTTTGACTTTCGAAACGTTACTGGGCTAGTTTGGATTATAGAAATGCAACATCCCTATTTCCCACGTTTACATTACTATGTAAAGGTTACTAGGTTTATAGTCGAAGCATGGGGGGGAGGGGGAGGGGAGGTGGTGAAATCTACCTAAGAAATTTGACTTATTGTTCACATTTATAATCGTCAACGCGATATTTCCTGATGCATCTTCTGTATTGTGTTTACTACTCTGTATGTTCTTTATTTTATGAAAATAAACTTAAATTTGAATGAAAAAAAAAAAAAAAAAGAAATGCAACATTTTATGGCAAAAAACAAACGGTTATGTTTGATTTATTAACAAACGATCGATTTTTCAAAACAGTAGTAGTGGAATCGATCGAAAACCTCTCTAAAAAAATCGACAGCAAATGCGTGTGATAAAATGTAGCCCCAATACTGTTATCTATCGGCAAAAAAAAAAAATGACTGTTTGTTATCGATCAATAATATGTTGGTAATTAGGTGACACATATCAATCAATACAATGATATCGTTTTTGCACGCATGTTCGACAGAGTTTTAGAAATCTGAACGTTTTATTTATGATTCTCTAACCGTATATGGCCTGCATTACAGGGGTTAATTTATTGAACAGGAGAGTGCAAAATCTGGTGCAGCTCTGCATGGTAGCCAATCAGCTTCTAACTTCAACTTGTTTAATTAAAGTGTTTCTAAAGCCTCAGCCTAGGTTCCTAGGAACACCGCATGTGATTCGCACAGAAATCACACCGCATTCCTGTGCACATCCAATGTTATGTCTCTGCGATGCGATTTGAGACATACATTTTGTATAGCTCAAATCGCATCCACACCAAAATAGTGCAATATTTTTTTCTGCACCCGAATTGCATTGCATTTTGCAATCTGTTAGGGAGTGTCATTAATCTAACATTGCAACCCACAGCAGATTGCATTCTTTGCATTAAGGAAAAAATCTTCTGTGCCGCAGGAACCTGGAAGCCGATTGGTTTCTTTGCACAGTTGCACCAGATTTTGCACACTCTAGTTTTAGTATATCAGCTCTACAGTCTTGCAAGTCTTTACAGTTCATTTCCTTTAGAAAACCGCCACAGTTTGAGTGGAAAAGTCTGTCCACATGCTGCAGAGAAGAACCCTTTCTGTGTGTATGTGGGGAATCGGTGATCTATCCCATGCACCCCCTCCTCTGGCTCTGCAAAAAGGGGACCTCTGCTTCCTGCTAATTAAGGGAACACTGCCAATTGGTTTCCACACAAGCTATGTCAATGACGGGATCTTTATTTTTTGTTGCCCTGAAATAATAATTAAAAACAAACGTATATGTTCTGTTACGCTGGCTACTTTCATTGACTTGTAGTGCAAATTTTAGTTATGAAATAATCGTTTTAATAAAGCCCCGTACACACTGGGTGTGGGAGGTGCAGTGGCGGTATAGCGTCGTATATACCGCGATATTCGGCCGATAGCGGTGCGGTTTTAACCCCCCCGCTAGCGGCCAAAAAAGGGTATAGCCACGCTGTCCCTATTATTTCATAGGGAAGGAGCAGTATACAGACCGCTCCAAAGATGCTGCTTGCAGGAACATTTTTTTTCCTCCCGCCAGCATATCGCCTCAGTGTGAAAGCCCTCGGCCTTTCACATTGAGAATGCTGGGGCAGGATTATTTCAGGCGTTGGTTATGCGCTATTTTTAGCGCTAAAACGCCTGAAATACGCCTCAGTGTGTAAATTCGAGCACCAGGTTGCAATTGGGACTAGAATTAGCGACCTGACGCCTTGGGAAGGAAGCATAGGCCTGCAGAAGGCCGCAAAGTCGCGGCCTGATCCGATCCCATAGCGGGGGAGGTGGGGGCGCACAGAGACACAGGATAGCCCTCCCCCACCGCGCAATCGCGCCAGCCGGTAATTAAGGCCGCGGCTTTGTGGCCCTCTGCAGGCCTATGCTTCCTTCTGTGAAATGGCACCATCTTGTGGTGGCCGTTGGCATGACTAGACTAATAGAGCTTTCTCTGTGTTTTCACTGGCATCTCCTTCCCTCTAATTAGAACCCCCAAACGTTTATACATAATTTTTATTCTAACACCCTAGAGAATAAAATGGTGGTCGTTGCAATACTTTGTCGCACCATAATTGCGCAACAGTCTTACAAGCGCACTTTTTTGGGAAAAATACACTTTTTTAAAATAAAAAAATAAGACAACAGTAAAGACCAGTTTTTTTTTTTTTTATATTGTAAAAGATAATGTTACGCCGAGTGAACTGATACCCAACATGACACGCTTCAAAATTGGGTCCGCTCGTGGAATGCCGACAAACTTTTACCCTTTAAAATCTCCATAGGCGATGTTTAAAAAACTCTACAGGTTGCATGTTTTGAGTTGCAGAGGAGGTCTAGGGCTAGACTTATTGCTCTCGCTCTACCAATCCCAGCCATACCTCACATGTGTGGTTTGAACACCACCTTCATATGCGGGCGCTACTCACATATGCGTCCGCTTCTGCGCGCAAACTCGGTGGGACGGGGCGCGTATCTGGCTCCTAACTTTTTTAGCTGGCTCCTAGATTCCAAGAAAATTTGTCAAACCCTGGCCTAAGAGTAGATGAAAAGTAAATTACTAATTCTTTTAAACATCACCTTTACAAAGATTTGTTTGTGTAATTTGCCTTACAATTTCATTTTTTGCTTTTTCTTTAAAAATCAACAGTTGCATCTGAATCGGATGCTTTAGCTTGAAAAACTTCCCAAAAATTAAACCACAAAGGCAAGAAGAGCGGCAGTTAATCAGTTTGAAATCCTCCGCGCCTGCTCTGCTTGCAGTCAAAGGCCTAATTTGTCATTCTCAGCATGAGAGCGACAATAGTGCCATTAAACGTTAACAAGAGGCTAATCGAAGCACTCGGGGACTAAACAAGGCTATCATTTTAATGCTATCATCTCTGCTCCCTTTGTTCTAGACGTGCAGAATCTAGGTTATTTGGGTGGTGGTTTGGCTTTTGTTTAATTAAATATCTTTACAAACTGTCAGATTGAAAGATTGATAGTATGTGTAAGACTGGGAGATTGATAAGGAGATGTAAATACTAATTTATAGTTACAGTAGCAAGGACATTCTTTTTGCTGTAAGAATTGTTTTAACTTGCTCTGTGTCTTGCCAGTTAGCTGTTGGCAATATTTGTTCTGGTGCTCAAATTATACATATTTTTGCAGGTGTGACATAAAATTAAACAATGTTAAATGATTGTAGACTCTTTGTAAGTAAAGTAGTTTTATCCATGTGGTTTACTGTAAAATATGTATTGCTAATTAGGTTATAAAATCATTGGATGATTTTGATGCTGATCACTATTCATTTTTTTCATACTGGATGTCCTTTTAGCTGCAAAATAATAATTTCCATTGCAACAAAAGCAACAGGTCTCAAGTATAGAACGTGTTTGAAAAGGAAATACAGGCAGAAGGTTTTAAAGGCAGATGGTTTTTTATCTTAATGCATTTAATTTTTTCTATTAGGATAAAAAACCTGTGTCCAGCAACCCCCCCTAATACTTACCGGAGTTCCCTTTCTGTCAAGAGAAGTCCACGAGTGTAACAGCCATCCCAGGATCTCCTTCCTGATTGACTGAGACACAGCAGCTGCGCCATTGGCTCCCGCTGCTGTCAATCAAAGTCAGCTAGCCAATCATGGGGAGAGAGGGTGGGGCCGGGTCGGTGCTCCGTGTCTGAATGGACACAGGGAGCTATGACTCAGCTTGGGTGCCCCCATAGCAAGCTGCTTGCTGCGGGGGGCACTGAACCAGAAGGAGGGGCCAGGAGCACAGAAGAGGCACTTGGATCCAGGCTGCTCTGTAAAAATCCACTGCAACAGAGCAGATAAGTATAAGATGTTCGTTATATTTATACCAAAAAAAAAAGACGAGACTTTACAATCAATTTAAATATGAATCTTTTTTTTTTATGTGCACCAGGAATACTAAAACTGTATACATTATAATTTTTAACCTAAAACAGGGGTTCCCAACTTTTTGACCTTCCTGGCGCACATTGGGTAAGGAGGAGGGATTGTCTTGGGCCACACATAAAGTTCACGAGCAATAAACTAATAGCGAATGAGCAAAAAAAGTCTGGCCGATCACAAGTACAGTGCCCTGAAAAAATATTCATACTCCTAAAATTTTCAACATTTTGTCATGTTACAACCAAAAAAGTAAATGTATTTTATTGGAATTTTATGTAATAGATAAGCACAAAGTGGCAAATAATTGTGAAGTGGCAGGAAAATTATAAATGAGTTTTCAATTTTTATTTACAAATATATACACATAAGTGTTGCATGCATTTGTATTCATCCCTCCTGAGTCAATACTCAGGGGGGCTTTTTGCTTCAATTACAACTCCAAGTCTTTTTCATCTGTCTCTACCAGCTTTGCACGTATAGAGTGATATTTTTACCCATTCCTCTTTGCAAAATAGCTCAAGCTCGGTCAGATTGGATGGTGAGTGTCTGTAAACAGCAATTTTCAAGTCTTGACACAGATTCTCAATTGGATTTAGGCCTGGGCCATTCTAGCACATGAATATGCTTTAATCAAAACCATCCCATTGTAGCTCTGGCTGTATGTTTATGGTCATTGTCCGGCTAGCAGATGAACCTCCGCCCCAGTCTTAAGTCTCTTTGTAGACTCTAACAGATTTTCTTCCAAGATTGCCCTGTATTTAGCTCCATCCATCTTCCTATCAACTCTGATCAGCTTCCCTGTCCCTGCTGAAGAAAAGCAGTCCCACAACATGATGTCACCACCATGTTTCACGGTGGGGATGGTGTGTATATGGTGTTAGTTTTCCACCAGACATGGCATTTTGCTTTTAGGCCAAAAATGTATCTCTTCTGACCAGAGCACCTTCTTCCACGTTTGCTGTGTCCCCCACATGGCTTCTCACAAACTGCAAACTGGACTTCTTATGGATTTCTTTTAACATGGGTTTTTCCTTGCCACCCTTCCTTGAAGGTCAGATTTGTGGATCGATTTTCCCACCTGAGCTGTGGTTCTCTGCAGCTCCTTCTGAGTTATGGGCCTCTTGCCTCTGATTAATGCTCTCCTTGCCAGGCTTGCCAGTTTAGGTGGACGGCCATGTCCATTTTCTTGGATGAGGGATTGAACAGTGCTTCGTAAGATGTTCAAAGCTTGGGATATTTTTGTATAACCTAACCCTGCTTTAAACTTCTTCATAACTTTATCCCTGACCTGTGAGGGCTTCACAGAACAGCTGTATTTACAGTTGTGCTCATAAGTTTACATACCCTGGCAGAATTTGATTTCTTGGTCAATTTTCAGAGAATATAAATGATAACACAAAAACATTTCTTTTACTCATGGTTAGTGTTTGGCCATGTATTATCAATCAACTGTGTTTACTCTTTTTAAACCATAATGACGAAAGTTTTTTTTCATTTTTGTTTGTAACATGACAAAATGTGGAACTTTTCAAGGAGTATGAATACTTTTTCAAGGCACTGTAAATGATCACTTATTTAGATAATGTACCTATCTGAGTAATAAACTTCATTTGTTTTTATTTTATTCTAAAAGTAAAAGAGGGCCACATAAAACTAGTACAATATTTGGCACTGTTTTTGGTAAACGAAAGTAACTAACAAATATCTGGTTCAATGGATGTAGTAGCATTTCTCAAGGTGCTCTTCATACATTTTCATCCTTAAAAAAAGAGTTGCTGCCGAAAACTGATGACATAATTATGGCATGATTATGAAGAGTGGGATATATTTTTTTGGAGAGATAAAACTTCTAAAAGTCCAGTAAAGAGACACTGTCAAGTTTTCCTTTGCATGCGTACGCTGAATGTAAACACCTTTATCCAAAAAAAAAAAAAAATCTAAATTTTTAAGTATGTTTACGATGTTGTGTTGGTTCGCATTATAGCTGTTTTGGGCCACAAGTTGGACACCCCTGGCCTAAAATGTGATCTGTGTTCTATAGAGTTGACAATGAATCGCCCAGAGGCGATTCAGTTGGCATGTGCCGCGCTATACAAGTTTTCATTCATTCATTCATTCAATGAAGATTAGATAGATGTAAAATATTTGAAAAAAAATTTGATCTTTGACAAATGTTACTCTTTTCCAGCAACAAAGATGCTGGTATCATAACCTAATTTTTGATGCAATGATACATTTCAAAGTGTCCATTTTCCTTAAAGGTTTCCTCAAGTCAAAGGGCTGTGAGCCAGTCTAGACAACAGTTTCATCCTGACAGTTTAAATTGTGAGCCATGAATACAGTGAAGGCTAAGCGCCAGTAAAATGTGCTTTATAGTATAACTAACGGCAACATTTCTTTTCGTTTTAGCGTGGAGAATTAGCACACCTATGTTTTATTTATTTTTTTGCTGTCTGTGCCCTTGTTAGAGAGAAACCCCCCTTTTTGTATTTTGTCCTGTTTTTGGTTATCTTCGAAAGTGGATTTATCTCCAGAAAAGTAATAGAGGGGGAATCTTCCAAAAGGGAGTATTGTTTTGGTGACTCCGGTGACAATCAGTGTTTCCCTTACTTTAGAGTTGCTTTGTTTTGACCATGAAACAGGAAGTGAAAGGAATTCTCCCTAATGAGACAGGAGATGGAAAGAAAAAACTAACAGAGGCTATAACCCTATAACTCTATCCAAAATGAATGTCAGCCCACAAGTGGTGAAAACTTGTAGGACCTGATATACTGAGATAAGTTAAAGTGAATAAGATTGATTATTTCATTACCATGGCATCTGAAAGTGAGTGGTATATTTAGGATATATTGGGCAGCAAGAAACATGTTGTCCCTAAAGTTGGTGTGTTGAAAGCAAAAAACACAATGGACAAACGTAAGGTTTTGAGCAACTTTGCAGGACAGAATTGTAAGGGCTAGATCAGGGGTCCTCAAACTACGGCCCTCCAGCTGTTAAGGAACTACAATTCCCATCATGCTTAGTCATGTCTGTGAATGTCAGAGTTTTGCAATGCCTCATGGGATGTGTAGTTCCACAACAGCTGGAGGGCCGTAGTTTGAGGATCCCTGGGCTAGATGGCTGGGTCAGAACAACTCCAAAACTGCAGCCCTTGTGGAAGGTTCCCAGTCTGCATTGGTCAGGACCTACCAAACCAGGTCCAAGGAAGAACTAATGACAGGAAAATGGGGAAAAGGGGGGGGGGGGGACACTCACATTGCCACATCCGTAAATTTAGACGACAAAGAAGAAAAAAATACTTGAGAAACGGTAATTGATGGTTGGACTTTAGAGGCAGGACAGGAATATCAAAAAATATATAAATTGTATTACAAAAAATAGAAAATTTACCAAACGGATCAATAAACAACCAAAAGACGATGCACATAGGATATTTTCCATATCATATATCCTATATGTTTTTTTATTGATCTGTTTTGTATATTTTACATTTTTTCTAATAAAATTAATATGTTTTGATATTCCTGTCCTGCAACTGACGGGCTCATGGGCAGCCAAGGCTCATTGATGCACATGGGAGCACAGGCTGGCCCATGTAGTCCACTACAGTAGAAAAGCTACTGTAGTTCAGATGTGTGAAACAGGTCAGGGCGCCCAAGCTGACCCATGTCCACAGCCAAAAGCGCTTACAATGAGCATGTGAGCAGAATCTATGACATACAAAACTTATTGTACTCTGGAACAGTCCCTTTAAGAAGAGTAACCCTCTGGTAATGGCATCAGTAAGGCTGTCACTTCCCAGGGCCACCAGGTACAGTATATAATGCAGCTGTGTGGCAGAAATGCTCACCACAGGAGCCAGACGTAATCATATAGTGTAGTAATTTATTAAAAACTGTAATTATTAAAATGACATGCACAGAACTCGCAAAGATAGCCGCTGCATACAAACCATGTGGTGGCGTGACGTCGGCACTGTTGTCTCTGCCACAAAAGGTGCTGACATCACGCTTGGTCTGTATGGCGGTGGACATCTTTGTGAGTTCTGATGAATGAATGTCATTTTGAAAATCTATGCTTGTTAAAGCCCTGTTTTTAATACATTACTGCACTTTATGGCACGTGTGGTGAGCACTTTATCCACACAGCTGCACTATATACCATCTGGCCCTGAGAGGTGACAGCTTTACTGATGCCATTAGCAGAGGATTACTTTACTTAAAGGGACCGTTCCTGAGGACAAGTTTTCGTTTAAAAGATTTTATTGGTATTTCAGAATAAATAACATAGTAAACATATAATTAAATGTAGATAAAATAAAGTATCATAGGTAGTAGAATTGTAATATCAAATAAGAGCAAGAATAGCAACAACATTACATATTTTAGTTTAAAATTAAAGTAAATGAACTTATACATCAGAGTTTTCGAACTTTGAGGCAAAAAACAGGAGAATGGAAATCATAAATCTAAAATAACAATATTAAATTAGAAATTAATAAACAAAGGGTGAGGGGGAGGACGTAGGGGAAGATAAAAAAAATAAATAATAAAAAAAAAAGAATTATCACCTAAGTATTCGAGGAAGGCTGAAGAGACTTGCCTTAAATTCATCAGTTTTAGTAAAGAGTGTCAGCCATTTTTCGTAAAACTTTTTGCCTGGAATGGTCTTCCATTTCAGTATTCTGCAATCCGTTGGAACTAGACAAGCTAGGAGGAGATGGTAGGACAAGTTTTAACCTATTCCTTTTGGTCAAAATATAAATGCACTGCAGCCATATTTTTGGAAATTGGTAGGTTATCACTGTAAAAGGTATGAGGATCCAAATCATCTGGATATCATTTAAAGATGACGCACTCCAATTTTTTTTTTAAACCACTTTTATTTTTGTTCACAGACTTTTCACAAACTTGGGCTGCATTCACACCTTAGCGTAGGCGATTTTCGGCGTTTTGTACCGCGATTTGCGGCGACAAATTGCGGCGTTTTGTACCGCGATTTGCTGCGACAAAGCGCATCGTTTTAAAACCGCGGTTTTGTACAGGTCATTGTCGGCTCTCAAAGCCCAAGCGTTGAAAAAGGGTCTGGGACTTGTTTGAAATTCGGCGTTCAGCGTTCTTTCGACGTACAGCGTTTTGCGTTAGGAGATGTGAACCTTCTTCATAGAGAACAATGTTATTTTTCCCCTCCAGCGTATTGTAGCGTTGCGCTTCAGGCGACAAAACGCCTAGGTGTGAATGGAGCCTTATAATAAATATGATATCGTGATGAACTGAGTATCACGTAAAAAATCATACACAATTGTATGTTATTTAAAGGGACAGTGTTCATTAGTTTTAATTTTTCTCATGTGTTTTCATTTATATTTTTTTATGTCATAGTTTGTTGATCTGCATATATTTCTTTTGGAGGGCTGCACTGTTTATATTTTACGGGGAAGGTTTTGGCATGTTGGCCTTTTAGTGCTAGCTGCTGTTTTTTCTTTACCGCTAAGAACTGATGTCTCACTTTTTTGGCCATAATGTCATGGCTGATCATTGTATGCATACACCAGTGCATTGATCGTATGTGGACAACCAAATAGTATTTTTGTGGCATTTATTATATGCCTGAGATTCGCATTGTACATCTATCCATATATCGGTTATAAATATAATGTGTGTAAAAAATGCACTGCAGGAAAATGCATTTTATGTTTAAAATACATTTTCTTAAGCTGACCATACATGTATCGAAATTTGGCCGGTTCAGCAGGGGTGATTGAATTTTAATCCATATATGGGCACCATGGTTGTACAGACGTATTGATTGACTTATGTACAACCACCTGTGTGGAATTTTTCCCACTCGATCAGCACTGCAGGCTATAGCCTGCATTGATCATTTGTGTATTCTGAGGGCTGTGAAGTCTCCCCACTGTCAGAATGCAAAGACACAGCGCGGAGGATTCATCCACCTCGAATGTGTGGATGGGGGAATCAAGTCAGTTTTTTTGTTCAACCCATCGGTTGAACTGATAAAATGGAATCCACTATGGCAGGGGCGGCCCATCCATTAAGGGCGCACGAGTGCCCCCCCGTCTTTCCAGCCACCCCCTCTATGACTAATGGATAGATTCATGCATTGCATAAACCTATCCATGGCTTCTGCTGTAACCCCATATTCAGGCATTCGACCATAGGCTCTAATAGGCTTCAAAAAAGGTGGACTCGTGCCGCAGAGCATTGCGCTTGCAGTCCACCCAGATGTGTTAGAAAAGCAAATTAATATTTGCTTTTCTATCACTGAACCGCCTCTCCACCAATCGGGTAGCGTGCGTCTGATACCTGTTACCCGATTGTCTGAAAGCAGAGGCACTCCGATTAGATGCCTAGCAAAACGGAACAAGCAGAGGAGGTGGCAGCATGGAGGACACAGGAGCCGCCTCTACCTGGTGCCTGATCCTCCACTAAGATCGGGTAAGTTCCGGGCATACGGCGGGCGGGGGTCACAGTGGTGGAATTTGATGGGGCACAAGTGGCTGCATTTGATGGGGCACAAGTGGCTGCATTTGATGGGGCACAAGTGGCTGCATGTGATGGGGCACAAGTGGCTGCATTTGATGGGTTTTTTTTTCAGTATTTTTTAGTTTGTTTGCACCCCCACCCCCCCAAAGAAAAATAGGAGCACCAGCCACCACTGCTCTATGGGCAGCCTCAGAGTGTGTGTAAACCAGCTTTTAGAATAGCACATGCTGCATGTTTACTCCACTGACATGCATTTTTTCCTAAAGCTTGCTGATATCTTTCATTTTTTATTTCTTTTCTTTTAGGTGTTTCTTCAAATTTTAGGTGTAATTGCTGTTGCCATCGCTATCATTCCTTGGATATTAATTCCCTTGCTTCCTCTTGTTATTGCATTTTATTTCTTGAGGAGGTATTTCCTCGAAACGTCACGTGATATTAAAAGACTGGAATCAACAAGTAAGTTTTAAAAATTTGTGAATGTGAGTAATTTTAAGTGATTGTAAAGATTTTTTATTTTTTTTGGCAGGATGGAATACCTGCGCTAAACCCCTGAAAGAAACTGTGTGTGTATGTGTATATGTGTATATAATATATATATATATATATAATAATTCTGAATGAATAGGTGCTGCAATTAAAAAACTTAAATACTCAGTTCATATATATGTGTAACAAAATAATTGTGCAGACCCAAACTATAACCTATAAAGTGCAATGTGCCAATAAAAAAAAAAAATTATATATATATATATATATATATATATATATATATATATATATATATATATATATATATATATATATATATATATATATATATATATAGTACAGACCAAAAGTTTGGACACACCTTCTCATTCCAAGAGTTTTCTTTATTTTAATGACTATGAAAATTGTAGATTCACACTGAAGACATCAAAACTATGAATTAACACATGTGGAATTATATACATAACAAAAAAGTGTGAAACAGCTGAAAATATGTCATATTCTAGGTTCTTCAAAGTAGCTACCTTTTGCTTTGATTACTGCTTTGCACACTCTTGGCATTCTCTTGATGAGCTTCAAGAGGTAGTCTCCTCAAATGGTCTTCCAACAGTCTTGAAGGAGTTTTTAGAGATGCTTAGCACTTGTTGGCCCTTTTGCCTTCACTCTGCGGTCCAGCTCACCCAAACCATCTCGATTGGGTTCAGGTCCGGTGACTGTGGAGGCCAGGTCATCTGGCGCAGCACCCCATCACTCTCCTTGGTCAAATAGCCCTTACACAGCCTGGAGGTGTGTTTGGGGTCATTGTCCTGTTGAAAAATAAATGATGGTCCAACTAAACGCAAACCGGATGGAATAGCATGCTGCTGCAAGATGCTGTGGTAGCCATGCTGGTTCAGTATGCCTTCAATTTTGAATAAATCCCAAACAGTGTCACCAGCAAAGCACCCCCACACCATCACACCACCTCCTCCTCCATGCTTCACGGTGGGAACCAGGCATGTAGAGTCCATCCGTTCACCTTTTCTGCGTCGCACAAAGACACGGTGGTTGAAACCAAAGATCTCAAGTTTGGACTCATCAGACCAAAGCACATATTTCCACTGGTCTAATGTCCATTCCTTGTGTTCTTTTAGCCCAAACAAGTCTCTTCTGCTTGTTGCCTTTCTTTAGCAGAGATTTCCTAGCAGATATTCTACCATGAAGGCCTGATTCACACAGTCTCCTCTTAACAGTTGTTCTAGAGATGTGTCTGCTGCAAAAGGTGGCTACTTTGAAGAACCTAGAATATGAAATATATTTTCAGTTGTTTCACACTTTTTTGTTATGTATATAATTCCACAATAATTCATAGTTGTGATGCCTTCAGTGTGACTCTACAATTTTCATAGTCATGAAAATAAAGAAAACTCTTTGAACGAGAAGGTGTGTCCAAACTTTTGGTCTGTACTGTATGTGTAAAGATTAGTCCATAAATTGCTTGCAGATCAATAACACAGAGAAACGGAGAACGGCTTGTCAGAAGATCACATAGCCTGATCCTTAGAGACAGCAGACAAAATAAGGCAAACGGCACTGCTTACCAGATTTGTTGGATCTCACTTTAAAGAGATCCTAAAGGCACGTATTAGGGGATCATCCCGTCACGACCAAAGTATCCACTGATTCCTCCGATATCTGGGCCTCTCCTCTTAGAATGCTTCAGCAGTAGAATCCTATGTATCCTATCCATCACAATGATGGATTCAGGATCACTCCAAAAGCTGGTTCACCGGAAGCTAAAGTAGAGACTTGATGGTGCAGTACTCAGTTTAAAGACTTTATTCAAACTATGTTGAATCTTTGTTTGGTGTTCAATGTCGGTATCGTTTGAATATGCATATATGCACCTCAAAAGATATATCGCCCCTATAGTGCTACAAATAATGTACTCTGAAATTTGATACATTCCAGAGGTGACATAGAAGGAAAAGGATGAAGTTCTGATGGTTTTAGATGTTTTGTACATGGGTAGAACCCTTTTAAATTCCTAAACATGGGGGGTTTAAGGGGTGGGTCTATGGCATTTGGTGCCAGTAGGTTTATTAGTGTTCGATTTTTCTCTATATAAGACCTTTCTATATAAGACATTTTGTTTAACCTTAACGCATTTCCTGCATTAACCATTGGTCTACCAGGCCGATTCTGACATTTCTCTCCTACATGTAAAAATCATATTTTTTTTTTGCTAGAAAATTACACCGAACCCCCAAACATTATATATGTGTTTTTTGCAGAGACCCTAGAAAATAAAATGGTGGTCATTGCAACTTTTTTTTATCTTGCACGGTATTTGCTCAGTAATTTTTCAAACGTGTTTTTTTTTTTTTTGGGGGGGGGGGGGGGGGGATCTGTTTCATGCATTAAAAAAAACAGTAAAGTTAGCCCAAATTTTTTGCATAATGTGTAAGGCCCTGTACACACGATCAGACAGGTCTGATGAAACTGGTCTGCAGACCAGTTTCATCAGACCAGTTCGATGGTGTGTACGGCCCATCAGACCGTTGTCAGTCAGACCAAAGTTTTAAAACATGCTTTAAAACCTGTCTGATGGAACCTGTCCTCGGACAGATTCGATGGTTAGTACACAAAAGCATCGGACCAAAAACCTGCGCATGCTTGGAAGCATTGAACTTCGTTTTTTCATCACGTCGTTGTGTTCTACGTCACCGCGTTCTGGTCTGATTGGATTTTGGTCTGATGGTGTGTACGCACATCAGACAAGTTCAGAGTTGTCTGATAACGGTCCGTCAGACAAGTCTCATCAGACCGGTCTGATCGTGTGTACAAGGCCTTATATGATGTTACGCTGAGTAAATGATACCTAACATGTCATACTTCAAAATTACACATGCTCGTGGAATGGCACCAAACTTCAGTACTTCCCATAGGCCACGCTTTAAACTTTTCTACAGGTTACATGTCTTGCGTTATGGAGGAGGTCTCGGGCTAGAATTATTGTTCTCGCTCTAATGGCCGTGATGATACCTCACGTGTGGTTTGAACGCTGTTTACATATGTGGGCTCGACTTGCGGTTGTGTTCGCTTCTACAAGCGAGCACTCGAGGATAGGCGCGTTTTAAAAAAAAATTGTTAATTTTACTTTTATTTTTTTAGTTTGATGCTTTCTTTTTACATTATTTTTTGATCACTTTTTTTATTCCTTTTACAAGCAATGTATACAGCATCCGAACGATCATAGAGACTTCGGGGGTCCATCTGGCCCGCGGGAAATCTCTATGGTCATCTGGCGCTGGTTCATTCTCCAGCTCACAAATGCCACTGGCGAGCCAGGAGAAGCATCGGAGAGCGCCGCCTGTAAGAACGATTAACAGCCACTATGATTGTTGTTATGGTGAAGGGAATCGTCGGCTGTAACAGAAAATATCTGAATGATGCCTGTAACTGCAGGAATCATTCAGATATCAATGCCCAAAGTCGACAACGTCATATGATGTTGGCTGGGTGGGAAGCGAATAAGGCCAAAAATGTCCCAGTATTTGTATGCATCCCTCCCATTCCAAATACTTAACTGAGTCCTCTAATTAGTCCCGCACTGTGCCCATCTGTAGTGGCTCTCTCCTCCCTTTCTGCCTTCACAGCACACAGAGGCAGCAGTGGAATTTATTAGCTCCTGATGCTTTCAATCAAACCCTGTGAGGGGGAACCAGGGGGCCAAGTCACGCTGCGTGTGTCTATTGATGCACAGAGCCTGGCTTGGGAGCGAGCCCACAGGTGTGCCACCATAGCATACAGCTTGCTGTGGTGGCACACACAGAAGAGGAGGAGCCAAGAGTGTAGACAGGGATCAGGTAAATTAAAACATGTTTATTGGTTTAGAAAATATATATATTTTAGCCTTTACAGTTGCTTTAAGGGTACCTAAAAAGGTGGTTTCAAATAGTCTGTAGTCTAGTGTGTGTGTGTGTGTGTGTGTGTGTGTGTGTGTGTGTGTGTGTGTGTGTGTGTGTCTTCGTTCTTGTATAGGTTTTTCAATTCAATTTTTTATTTTTTTTTAGCTGTTGTGTGAAGACACTAATCAGAGTGCCTTTCATAGCTGCTCTCACAATAACTAAATAACTAATGTTTGTCTTTTTTCAAAAGTGGAATGATTGACATGCCTTCTGTTGTCTGGTTCATGTTAGGTGACATTTATTTTTATAGAGAAAGTGACCATTGAATAAAAGCAAAATAAAGAATGTGAAAGGAAGAGAGAAAAGGAGCTACTGTAGTTTGAAAGAGCTTCATAATGCCTCCATTGTAGAACTGTCTTACCTGCTGACACGCACAGCCGGTTGCTGTCACTTTATATTCCATTAATAAGTGAGCATCGCAGTCATGATGCTTGAAGGAAATGTACAGAAACTGTTAGTCCGTGTTGCTTTCATAAATTTACACCACTATAAAATGTGTTCTCTATATAACCAATAAATAACATTCCCATATGTAACTACATTTTTACTGTATATGAGCTGTATGTTCCAAAAAATAGTTCTACAAATTATATACATGTAAAATGCATGTCCTTTTTTTTTTTTTGTTTTTAATCAAATGAACTAAGACCAATACAACCTGTCCTAATATTTTATTTCATCAATGAACTGATAAAGCTGTAGTATATTATATTTTTGTCCTTAGGTTTAGATATCCTTTAAGTAAAATGTAGCATGCAGCTTTTCAGCTCTGGTTTTCAAGGCACATCCTTCATTATCTTGTCTTTGTTAGGATGAGTCAAACTGGTCTGAGTTCAGAGAATGCCCCAAATTCAGGCCACCTGTTTCTTTGCAAGGAATGGCTCCTTGCAAAGGAGCCCACTCTCCAATGGATAACCCTTTTAACCACTTGACCACTGGGCACTTAAACCCCCTTCCCAACCAGACCAATTTTCTGCTTTCGGTGCTCTCACAATTTAAATGACAATTACTCAGTCATACAATATTGTACCCATTTGAATTTTTTGTCCATTTTTTCCACACATACAGCTTTCTTTTGGTGGTATTTGATCACCTCCTAGGTTTTTTTGTTTGCCCTGTAAAAGAAAAACGACTAAAAATTCTGTAAAAAAAAAAAAAAATCTTGTTTCTGTCATATTAGCAGGTTATTTCTCACACACAGCATATGCATACCACAAATTACACCCCAAAACACATTTTGCTATTTCTCCCGAGTATGGCGATACTACATGTGTGAGACTTTTACACAGCGTGGCCACATACAGAGGCCCAACATGCAGGGAGCACCATCGGGCGTTCTGGAGCACCCAGGCCAATTCTGACATTCCTCTCCTACATGTAAAAATCATATTTTTTTTTGCTAGAAAATTACATAGAACCCCAAAACATTATATATGCTATTTTAGCAAAGACCCTAGAGAATACAATGGCGGGCGTTACAACTTTTTATCTCGCATGCTAATTTTTTTGAACGCGTGTTTTAAAAAAAAACAGTAAAGTTATGAAAGATGAAGTTACGTCAAGTAAATAGATACCCAACATGTCACCCTTCAAAAATTGCGCACACTCGTGGAATGGCGCCAAACTTCGCTACTTAAAAATCCCCATAGGCGACGTTTTAATTACTTATATTGGTAACATCTTTTTAGTTACGGAGGAGGTCTAGGGTCTATGCGTTCGCTTCTGCATGCGAGCACACGGGGACAGGGGTGCTTTAAAAAATAAATAAATTATTGTTAATTTTACTTTATTTACTTGATTTTGACACTTTTTTTCCCCAAAATACATTTTTTTATCACTTTTATTTCTATTATAAGGAATGTAAACATCCCTTGTAATAGGAATATAACATGACAGGTCCTCTTTACAGTGAGATGTGGGGTCAATAAGACCCCACATCTCACCTCTAGGCTGAGAAAACTGAAAAAAAAATATGCTGGCTTCGATCGTAGCAGTGAGTCTGTAAAAGCATCGGAGGGTGGCAGGAGGGGAGACATATTGCAAGGTATTGGGGCATTACAGGGTATTGGGGCATTGCGGTATTGCGCGGGGTATTGCAGAGTATTGCGCAGGGATGGCTGAGCTGGGATGGATGGATGGATGGCTGGATCTGTGACTGCAGTTGTCACAGATCCAGCCCTCAGTGCTGCCTCTGCTCTCCCCCCTCTTTTCACAGAGGGGGTACAGAGAGGAGAGGGAGGAACCGGCGTCATCACATGACGCCGGTTTATTTGCAAGTGATCGCTCCGTCATTTGACGGAGTGATCACGTTGTAAACGGCCGCTATCAGCGACAATTTACCACGATCCGTGATGCACCAGGTCTTCTAGACCTGCCGCTCACGGATGATTCCGGGGGCGCGCAAGTGAAGGATTCTGGGAGGACGTCCTCCCAGAACAACTCGACCGCGCTGTAGCAGTATTTTGTCTATAGCGCGGTCGGAAAGTGGTTAAAGAGGTGGTTGTTCTTTAAAGGTGCCCTAAACAGTTCCCAACCAGATAATTGTAGATTAGTTTGGGTAAGTAGAGAGGGTATTATGAAAGTTTTTTTTTTTTTGCATTCAGATAGAGGTTAGTGGGAGCGTGGGGAGGTAGGGTTTTTTGACCCAGAGGTGAGCTTTAAAAGGTAATGTTTTGTACTAAGTGAATCAACCCCAACTCCAGGCTATTTCTTTTCTGAATTTGTTTACCCCTGTGTCCTAATACTACTTACAATTTAATCGATAACCGTGCATGTTTGGACTTACAAGTATGCCATGCTATATTTTAGTATGAATTTTAATGGATGGTATCTGTATGAACAACTGAATAAACCTTGCAGCATGCTGGTAACATATTGTTAAACATCATTGATTTTTGGTGTGTAAATGGAAGTTGTTTGTTTCTATAATTGTTTTTAATAGATTTGTTTAGCATCTGACTGTGTAAAAATGGAAAATTGTTTTGGTTGGCAAGAATATAGGGGGTTATTTACTAAAACAGGAGTGTGCAGCTCTACAAAGAAACCAATCAGCTTTCAGGATTTATTGTCAAAACATAATCGAACAAGCTGAAGTTAGAAGCTGATTGACTACCATGCACAGCTGCATCAGATTCTGAGTGCTCTAGTCTTAGTACAGCTGTGGCCAAAAGTTTTGCGAATGACACAAATATAAATTTTCTCAAAGTCTGCTGCCTCAGTTTTTATGATGTAAATTTAGATATACTCCAGAATGTTATGAAGGGTGATCAGATGAATTGCAATTAATTGCAAAGTCCTTCTTTGCCATGAAAACTAACTTAATCCCATAAACATGTCCATTGAATTTGTGAAGAAGGCTTCAGGGCAGCCAAGAAAGTCCAGCAAGAGCCAGGACCATCTACTGCAGTTGATTCAGCGGTGGAATCGGGGCACCACCAGTGCAGAGCTTGCTCAGAAACGACAGCAGGCAGGTGAGAATGCATCTACATGCACAGTAAGGAGAAGACTTTTGGAGGATGGTCTGGTGCCAAGAAGTGAATCAAAGAAGCCACAACTCTCTAGGGATATAAGGGATAGACTGATACTCTGCAAAAGGTACAGGGATTGGACTGGGTTAAAGTAATTTTCGCTGATGAATCCCCGTTCTGATTGTTTGGGGCCCTAGGAAAAGACATTTCCAGAGAAGAAAAAATGAGCGCTACCATCAGTCCTGTGTCATGCAAACAGTAAAGCATCCTGAGACCATTTATATGTGGAGTTGCTTCTCAGACAAGGGAGTAGGATCACTCACAATTTTGCCTAGGAACATCCTCAGAGAGCAACTTTTCCCAACCATCCAAGAACAGTTTGGTGATGAACAATGCCTTTTCCAGCATGATGGAGCACCTTGTCATAAGGAAAAAGTTTTAACTAAGTGGCTTGGGAAACAAAACCTCAACATTTTGGGTCCATTACCAGGAAACTGCTTAGATCTTAATCCCATTGAGAGCTTGTGCCCCCCCCCCCCCCCCCAAACACACACACACAAATTATGGCAAACTCCAAGAGTTGATTATGCATGAATGGGTTGCCATCAGTCAGGATGTGGCCCAAAAAGTTGACTGACAGCATGCCAGGGCAAATTTGTAGAGGTCTTGAAAAAGAAGGGTCAACAATACAAATATTGACTCTTTGCATACACTTAATGTGATTGTCAATAAAAGCCTTTGACAATTCTGAAATGCTTGTAATTATACTTCAGTATTCCATAGTAACAGTTGACAAAAAGATCTAAAAACACTGAAGCAGCAGACTTTGTGAAAATGAATATTTGTGTAATTTTCAAAACTTTGGCTGTATATCTCCTCAATATCTCCTCAATTGCACAGATAAGAGACAGATATGCCAACATATTGATTAAAAGATCTGCTTATGAGGTTATTGCTGTATGGCATTATAGATAAGTGAGAGATATTCCCCATTTCACATGAAATTTGTGAATGGGGAAATGGCACTTTTTTTTCTTTCTCGTACATCACGGGACACAGAGCGGCATATTCATTACTATATGGGTTATATGGAGTACCTTCAGGTGTGGACACTGGCAATCTCAAACAGGAAGTCCCCTCCCTATATAACCCCCTCCCCTAGAGGGAGTCCCTCAGTTTTTTCGCCAGTGTCTTAGGTGTTGGTCACGGAATAGCTTTGCTCCACATCCTTGGGATTAAGGGCGGGCTAACCGGATCTGTCCAAGGAGCCTCAGTGCCAAAGTGGACAGTACCCGGGCCCCAAACCGTGGGGTTTTGCCTATAATGCTCCTCTGTGGAGGGCTGGACCCTGGGCCCAGGACTTGGAGTTTGTAAAAACCATAAGTTCCTGTTTGCCAGGGTGCTATATAGGTCCAGGACAGTGGGTACCTTCATAGGACCCCAGGGCCTGAAGGTCTACTACGCTACCCACGGAGATGGGAGAAGATTGGATCAGTTTGCTGGACAAACATCCTGCAGCATGGAGCAGGTAAGGGGGAGCCTGCGGGACTTGGTTCGACAGCAGGCTCTCCGGGGTAACCTAAAAAGGGGGATAGCCTAAGTATGCTCTGCATGGGCAACCGTGCTCACTATGTCTAGAAGAGACAGGATGACACCCCTTTTCTCCCCCATCACTAGGTCCCCCTGTCTAAATATGTGTTGCTAGCTAAACCTGCTGTTTCTTCCTAGGGCTAGTAAGGATCCCTAGGGGCCTTTGGAGAGTCCTACCTGGCCGGGGGTTTGAATCTGCCGCCTGTTTCTGCGTTCCTGGATCTCCAGCAGCGCGGCTCCTCCATGTTCCTCCTGTTTCCGGCATACGCGCGCGCGCGCGTGCACGCGCACGTCTTATTGACGTTTTTCGCGCCGTTCAGACAGGAGGGCGGGGGGGGGCGTGCCTGCGGCGTCATACAGGGGCGCGCCTTTGTGCTGTTATAGACAGCAGGCATTGTCAGTGCTCAGTCTGAGGCTGATTTTCAGAGGAGAGGACGCAGAGCGGCAGAACAGTGGCTCCCGGTGGCGGAAGAGGGGTAGTACATGTGGACTTTGTTCCAATGCCTTTTTTGTTAAGCCAAAAAATCCCCCTTTTTTTGCAGCAGGTTGGAGGCTGGCAAACTTAGTTTGGGGTCACTGTATGTTGTCAAAAGTAAATATATAATATATTTAAAAAAAAAAAAAACATACGGGATCCCATCAGTTTTTGGGGCATTAGTGATCTATTGTCCCCTAAACTCTGGTTTTGTACTCCTGCCCACTACAGTCTGTTGTGTGGGCGGAGTCCCTCGATTTTGTATTATGGCTTCCAAAGGTTCGGGGTCAAAGGGTACAAAAAAGACCAAAAAACAAAAGGGTTCCCTTTCTGATTCCGATATGCCGATACTTTCCCCGCAACTTATTAACATAAAAAGTGCCTTGGATGAGCCATTAAGGGGATCTGGTGCGGAGGCTGGCCCAGATCAGCCCAGCCCTGTGTTTATCACAGAGGAGATGCTAGCCGTATCCCTAGGGGGGCTAGAAGAGAGAATAGCAGCATTGATCGCTAGAGCTATTCCTGGTAAAAAAACGGGTTAGATCCCCATCACCAAGAGGTGTATCCTCAGATGCTGAGATTCTCTCTCCGGAGGAATTAGAATCACAGGAGGATCAACTAGACCGGAACCAAGAGGGTTCAGGGATTGAGGGGTCTGCCTCGGAGGAACCATTTTCAGACTCCCAGACAGACTGTGGGTACAGTCTTTGACGGACATGGTCCGCTCGGCATTTAGTTTACCATAGCCAGAGCCTCGGGTTCCTCCGGTATCCTCTCTGGGCTCTTTGAAAGCTCCGTTAAGCAACGCAGTTTTTTCCAGTCCATCCTCTTTTGGAGGAATTGATCTTTCGGGATTGGGTACGGCCGGACAGGATTTTTCTGCCACCGAAAAGATTTGCGGTCATTTACCATGGAGGAAAAATTCTCCAAGAGGTGGAGGCTCCCAGTAGTGGATGCAGCCATCTCATGTGTGAATAAATCACTAACTTGCCCGGTGGAAAACATACATATGTTTAAAGATCCGGTTGATAAAAGGTTAGAGACACTTTTAAAAGCATCCTTTGCTACGGCAGGAGCAGTGGTACAGCCAGCTGTGGCTGCGATTGGTGTTTGTCAGGCGTTAAAAGACCAGACAAAGGAAATGTTAAAGGACATGCCTACCCAACAAGCAGAAGAGTTTTCCCAGAGCTCTGTGTTTTGCGGTAGATGCTATAAAAGATTCCATCCAGCAGGCCTCTCGGTTATCACTATTTTTGGTACACATGAGAAGGCTCTTATGGTTGAAGAACTGGGCGGCGGAGCCCCCATGCAAAAAGCTTCTGGCAGGGTTTCCCTTCCATGGAGGACGACTCTTCGGAGAGGATCTGGATAAATATATTCAGACCATTTCAAATGGCAAGAGTACCCTTTTACCGGTCAAAAAGACATTCCGGGCACCTACATTTAAAAGGCAGCTCTTTCCTGTCTCGGGGCCCTTAAATTCCAGGCAGTATCGACGGCCGCCTGCACGATCCAACGTTAACAGTAGATCGCAGGGACAGGCCCCTGGGGGTAAGAGGCCGTGGTATCGCAAGCCGACAAAGACAGCCCCTAAGTCTGCCTTATGAAGGGGCGCCCCCACTCTCACGGGTGGGGGGAAGGCTTCGTTTCTTCTCAGAAGTTTGGGAAGCCAAGATCCCCGACAAATGGGTCCGGGCATCTGTAACCACAGGTTACAGACTGGAGTTTCTAAGGTATCCTCCGCCTCATTTTCAGGAATCAAGGCTACCAAGGGATCCAGCAAGGAAAGCCTCAATGCTGGCAGCTTTGGATCACCTGCTTTGCCAGGACGTAATTATAGAAGTGCCAGCCCAAGAGCAAGGGCTAGGTTTCTATTCCAATCTCTTTGTCATACCAAAGCCCAACGGCGATGTCAGGCCAATCTTGGACCTAAAGAGGTTAAACGGTTTCCTAAGGGTTCGTTCCTTCCGGATGGAATCCATCCGGTCAGCAGCCGCCGCGCTTCAGAAGGACGATTTTCTGGCCTCCATAGACATAAAGGATGCTTACCTTCATGTACCAATCTGTCAGTCGCATCAAAGATTTTTACGCTTCGCGGTGGGGCAGCGACACTTCCAATTCAGGGCGCTCCCCTTCGGGCTGGCCACGGCCCCCCGGGTATTCACGAAGATCCTAGCCCCAGTTCTGGCCAATTTAAGGATCCAAGGGGTCACAGTCCTAGCATACTTGGACGACCTTTTAATCATAGATCACTCACGACCGGGTCTGCAAAAGGCAGTAAACCTCACGGTTCGGTACCTCGAAGAATTCAGCAGGGTCCTAAAACCGGGAAAAGTCAGCGTTCCAGCCGACAAAGCAGTTGGAATACCTCGGCATGAGGTTAGACACAGAACAGCAAAGAGTGGTCCTGCCCCTGGTAAAGATCGAGGCTAGCAAGGGATTGGTTCAGTTGGTTCTAAACAAGAAAAAACCAACTATTCGCCTGTGTATGCGATTACTAGGCAAGCTATTGGCCACGTTCGAGGCAGTACCATACGCTCAGATCCACACTCGCGTCCTACAGGCAGCCATTCTAGCAGCCTGGGGCAAGAGGGCACATGCCTTAGAGTCCCCTTTGACGCTATCATCAAGGGTCCGACAAAGCCTGGCCTGGTGGTTGAACCCCCAGAATCTTCTAAAGGGAAAAATCCTTCAGCCCTGTTGTCTGGAAGGTAGTTACCACAGACGCCAGCCTGGCAGGCTGGGGGGGGCGGTCTTCGAGGGGTCCTCTCGCCAGAGAACTGGGGTGAAAGCAGAGAGGCAGCTCCCCATTAATATCTGGGAGATCAGAGCTGCTCGCCTAGCCCTTCTGGCATGGACCTCCAGATTAAAGGGGTTCCCGGTGAGAATCCAGTCAGACAATGCCACGGCGGTGGCATACATAAACCACCAAGGGGGAACCAGGAGTCAGGCCGCTCAAGAGCTTGATTTTCCAGTGGGCAGAGGTTCATGTACCCTGCATTTCGGCGATATTCATTCCCGGAGTAGACAACCTGCAGGCATACTTCTTAAAGTCGCCAGAGTCGGTTGCCAGGGGAGTGGTCTCGGCATCCCCAGGTCTTTCAGACAATCTGCCAGTGGTGGGGAATGCCGGACGTAGATATAATGGCTTCCAGGTTCAACAAGAAACTAGACAGGTTCGTGTCTCGAGCGAAGGATCCTATGGCCTGCGGAACCGATGCGTTGGTTTGCTCTTGGCATCAATTCAAACTTCTGTATGCATTCCCTCCGCTACAGTTACTTCCTCGCCTGTTGCGCAAGATCAGAGTGGAGCACAAGCCAGTCATTCTAGTAGCTCCGGCTTGGCCCCGGAGGACTTGGTACTCACTAGTCCTGAAGATGGCAGTGGGAGACCCTTGGACTCTTCCTCTACAACCAGACCTACTCTCACAAGGCCCGATCCTCCACCCTACATTACAGCGTCTAAATTTGACGGCCTGGAGGCTGAATCCCTGATTCTCAGGGATAGAGGTCTGTCTAGGCAGGTAATTCCTACCCTGATTAGGGCTAGAAAGCCGGCCTCCAGGGTGATTTATTACAGGGTGTGGAGGAACTACGTAGGCTGGTGTGAATCCAAAAGATGGAATTCCCGTAAATATACTATTGACAGGGTGTTAAGTTTTCTCCAGCTAGGAGTGGATAAAGGCCTGGCACTAAGCACAATCAAGGGACAGATCTCAGCTCTGTCAGTGTGGTTTCAGAGGCCGCTGGCCACCCACTCGCTGGTAAAGACCTTCTTACAGGGGGTCTTGCGTATTAATCCTCCTGTCAAGTCACCACTTTGTCCATGGGACTTAAATCTTGTTCTGTCATCCCTACAGAAACAACCCCTTGAGCCGTTGGCTGAGGTACCTTGATTTTACTGACTAGAAAGTCGGTATTTCTGATCACCATAGTCTCGGCCAGGAGAGTATCGGAATTGGCAGCCTTATCTTGTAAGGAACCATATCTCATTTTGCATAAGGATAGGGCGGGGTTCCGTCCTCATCCTTCCTTTCTACCAAAGGGTATATCCAGTTTCCACCTGAACCAGGATGTGGTACTTCCATCCTTCTTCCAAAACCCACCTCTAGAAAGGAGGGGTTGCTGCATACGTTGGATATTGTCAGGGCCATAAAGGCCTATCTTAAAGCTACAGAGAAGGTTCGGAAAACAGATGTGGTGTTCGTTTTACCGGAAGGACCCAAGATGGGTCAGGCAGCTGCTTGATCCACCATCGCAAGATGGATTAAACAATTAATTGTTCGGGCCTGCGGTTTGAAGAGGTTGCCTCCTCCTTTGTCGGTAAAGGCCCAGTCTACCAGGGCTATGGGCACCTCCTGGGCAGCACATCATCAGATCTCTATGGCTCGAATATGCAAGGCAGCAACGTGGTCATCAGTCCACACGTTTACAAAATTTTATCAATTGGACGTAAGAAGGAATGCGGATACAGCCTTTGGGCAGTCAGTACTACAGGCCGCGATTCAAGCTCCTCAGGATCTGAGGGGGCTCCCTTGATTTGATTTGAGATTCACATTTCTCGTTTAAGTTGGATTTACTAGTATCTGAGTATACCTCTAAAATTAAATCCTTCTTTGGAAGATGTCTCCCTCCCCTCATTAAAGCATTGCTTTCGGACATCCCATATAGTAATGAATATGCCGCTCTGTGTCCCGTGATGTACGAGAAAGAAAAAGGGATTTTTAAATACAGCTTACCTGTAAAATCCTTTTCTTGGAGTACATCACGGGACACAGAGCTCCCACCCCTCTTTTTGGGAACATTTTGGGAGGCATACTGCTTGCTACAAAACTGAGGGACTCCCTCTAGGGGAGGGGGTTATATAGGGAGGGGACTTCCTGTTTGAGATTGCCAGTGTCCACACCTGAAGGTACTCCATATAACCCATATAGTAATGAATATGCCGCTCTGTGTCCCGTGATGTACTCCAAGAAAAGGATTTTACAGGTAAGCTGTATTTAAAAATCCCTTTTTTTTTTTCGTTCAACCCGCTGCTTGAATGAAAAAAAAAAAATGAATCGTCTATGAATAGCTCCCTATTCTTATTTTAAAAGAAAGGTTTTAGGTCTAGGTTATGTTGTGCACAATTGTAGTGATGGCGCCTAATGTGCATTGTTGGATCAAAGTAATCTATTTAGAGCAGTAGGCAAGTCCCCCCCTTTTCTCATATTGTTACTACCGATATGACCTGCTCTAAAGAAGGAACACTGCTCTTCTTGGTAAACACTATGGAGAATGTGATCTGTCACAATTCCAGAATGTCCTTATTTTCTATATGTATTCTCAGAATCTTATGGCTTAAAGCTTAATTGGCCGAACACCCTTATGAAAGGTGCCTTTTGCACATTGCCCTTTGAATGTGAGCTTCTCTTTGGAAACTCCCTTGAGGAATACATAGAGGCAGCTAATTAGAGAAGGAGGTTCCTACCCCACTATCCTCCACTTCCCTATTGAATGGGCCTCCTCTACCATACAGATGAGATCTGTTCACCTCCTCAGGAATTCATCTACAGTAGGTCCTTTGCATTGTGGCAGACCATCCACTGCTAATCCCCAGCTGACCTCAAAAACCTTATTTGCAGTAAAGATTTGCCCCCATAAAAGATGTCCTGGTCTTTTATTCCACTTTGTCTTTCAGAGAGGTACATGACAAATCTCTAATGCTGTCCTCTCTCTTCTTTTTTATCTGCACATGGACCCTTATCTACTCAACAGTGGATTTTCCATCATGCTCCCAAAAACAATTGTTTCTTTCTCGTACATCACGGGACACAGAGCAGCATATTCATTACTATATGGGTTATATGGAGTACCTTCAGGTGTGGATACTGGCAATCTCAAACAGGAAGTCCCCTCCCTATATAACCCCCTCCCATAGAGGAAGTACCTCAGTTTTTTCGCCAGTGTCTTAGGTGTTGGTCACGGAATAGCTTTGCCTCCACATCCTTGGGATTAAGGCGGGCTAACCGGATCTGTCCAAGGAGCCTCAGTGCCAAAGTGGACAGTACCCAGGCCCCAAACCGTGGGGTTTTGCCTATAATGCTCCTCTCTAGAGGGCTGGACCCTGGGCCCAGGACTTGGAGTTTTTTTTCTAAACCAAAAGATCCTGTTTGCCAGGGTGCTGTATAGGTCCAGGACAGTCGGTTCCTTCCAGGACCCCAGTGCCTGAAGGTCTACTACACTACCCATGGAGATGGGAGAAGATTGGACCGTTTTGCTATGCAAACGTCCTGCGGCATGGAGCAGGTAAGAGGGGAGCCTGCGGGACTTGGTTCGACAGCAGGCTCTCCAGGGGAGATCTTAAGGGGGGTAGCCTGAGTATGCTCTGCATTGGCACCATGGTCACTATGTCTGATGGACAGGATGGCCTGAAATGTTCCCCCCCCATCACTTGATCCCCCTACCTATCTATGAATGTTTGCTAGCTACCTGCTGCTCGCTGGTTGAAGGTCTTTTTAAAAAAAAAAGAGATTTGTCTCTAGGCTAAAGGGACTCTTTAGGGGTCTGTTTTAAGCCTTACCTAGCCGGGATTCAAATCTGCCGCCTGATGCGTCCTCCAGCCTGCATTCCAGAGTGGGTCTCCTCCTGGGTTCTCCTCCCCCGACAGTCGCGCGCGCGCACGCACGCACGCATGCATATAGAATTTTTTTCGCGCCGTTCGGGAGGGGGGGGGGGGGGGCGGGGAGCGTGACTGCAGTGTAGAGTGGGCGTGCCTTCAATTGCTGTTATACACAGCAGGTGCGATCTTAGCTCAGTTTCAAAGCTGAGCTGGAAGAGAGAGGACGCAGAGCTGGCAGCACAGTGACTCCCGGTGGCGAGAAAGGGGTAGTACATGCTGGAAGTCAGCTCCAATGCTTTTTGTTAAGCCAAAAATCCCCTTGGCAACAGGTTGAATGCTGGCAAACATGTTGGGGGTGGGGCTGTATGTTGTGAAAAACAATAATATTATAAAGGAAAACATACTGAGCCCCACCGTTTTTGGGCATTAGTGATCCTATTGTCCCCTAAACCTTAATTATTTGTACTCCTGGCTATAACAGTCTGTTGTTGTAGGCGGAGTTCCTCGGTTTTGTATTATGGCTTCCAAAGGTTCAGGATCAAAAAAAAAAAAAAAGGGCAGAGACAAAGGGGTTCCTCCTCTGGTTCTGATGATATGCCAATACTTTCCCCACAGGTTATTCCTATAGGGGTCACCTTGGATAAGCCATTAAGGGGGTCTGGTGCTGAGGCTGGCCCAGATCGGCCCAACCCTGTGTTATCACAGAGGAGATGCTAGCCGTCACCCTAGGGGGGCTAGAGAAAAAAGTTAACAGCTATGATCGCTGGCTCTATTTCTGGCAAGAAGCGGACTAGATCCCCATCGCCAAAAGGTGTATCCTCGGATGCTGAGATTCTCTCTCCGGAGGAATTAGAATTTCAGGAGGATCGGTTGGACCAGAACCTAGAGGAAGGATCTACCACTGAGGAATCGTTTTCAGCCTCCCAGACGGAGAGTCTGTGGGTCCAGTCTTTGACAGACATGGTCCGCTCGGCATTTAATTTGCCATTTCCAGAGCCTCAGGTTCCTGCAGTATCCTCTTTGGGTTCTTTTAAAGCGCTTTTAAGCAACGCAGCTTTTCCGGTCCATCCTCTGTTAGAGGAATTGTTTTTTCCAGGATTGGGACGACCGGGCAGAACTTTTTCTGCCGCCTAAAGCCTACGGCCACATCACCCTGAAAGCTCCCGATCTCGTCTGATCTCGGAGGCTAAGCAGGGTCGGGCCTGGTTAGTGCCTGGATGGGAGACCGCCTGGAAGGTTTTCTGTTATTTACCCTATGGAAGAGAAATTTTTCTAAGGAATGGGCGCTCCCAACTGTGGACGCAGCCATCTCATGTGTGAATAAATCATTAACTGGCCCGGGGGGAAAACATACAAATGTTTAAGGTCCCGGTCGATAAACGTTTAGAGACACGTTTTCAAGCATCCTTTGCTACGGCAGGAGCAGTGGTACAGCCAGCAGTGGCTGCAATTGGAGTTTGTCAGGCGTTAAAGGACCAGACAAAACAGATGCTTAAAGACATCCCTGCCCAATAGGCAGAGGAGTTATTGGATATTCCCAGAGCTCTGTGCTTTGCGGTAGAGGCTATAAAAGACTCCATCCAGCAGGCGTCTCGTTTGTCACTATTTTAGTGCATATGAGAAGGCTCTTATGGTTGAAGAACTGGGCGGCCGAGCCCCATGCAAAAGACTACTGGCAGGGTTTCCCTTCCATGGAAAGATCTGGATAAATACATTCAGACTGTTCAAGTTTAAAAGGCAGCTCCCCCCTGTTCCGGGGCCCTCAAATTCCAGGCAGTATCGGGCCTCCTGCGCGATCAAACTTTTAACAATGGATCGCAAGGACAGGCCTCTGGGGGCAAGAGGCCATGGTATCGATCCCCGACAGAGGGGGTCCGATCATCTGTGGCCACAGGCTACAGATTAGAATTTCTAAAGTTTCCTCCACAAGGAAGGCCTCAATGCGGGCGGCATTGGATCATCTGCTTTACCAGGGCATAATGGTAGAGGTACCAGCCCAAGAACAGGGGCTAGGTTTCTATTCCAATCTGTTTGTCATACCAAAGCCCATCGGCGATGTCAGACCAATTTTGGACCTAAAAGGTTTAAATGCTTACCTAAGGGTTCGCTCTTTCCGGATGGAATCCGTTCGGTCAGCAGCCGCCACACTCCAGAAGGACGACTTTCTGGCTTCTATAGACATAAAGGATGGTTACCTTCATGTACCAATCTTTCAGCCACATCAAAGATTTTTTACGCTTCGCAGTGATACAGCGTCACTTCCAATTCGTGGCACTCCCCTTCGGGCTAGCTACGGCCCCCGGGTATTCACGAAGGTCCTAGCTCCAATTCTAGTCAATCTAAGGATCCAAGGGGTCTCGGTCCTAGCATACCTGGACGACCTCTTAATCATAGATCACTCGCTTTCTTGGCTGGAATGCGCAGTAGCCCTCATGGTTCAGTACCTCGAGAGGATCGGCTGGGTCCTAAACCGGGGAAAAATCAGCATTTCAACCTACAAAGCAGTTGGAATATCATGGCATGAGATTAGACACAGAACAGCAAAAGGGTGTTCCTGCCCCTGGTAAAGGTCGAGGCTATCAAAAAATTGATTCAGTTGGTTCTAAGCAAAAGAGAACCAACTATTCGCCTATGTATGCGATTACTAGGCAAACTAATGGCCATGTTCGAGGCGATACCGCACGCTTCCACACTCGCGTCCTACAGAAGCGAGGCGCTGTGGCTTAGTTGGTGAAAGTGCCTGTCTAGTAAACTGGAGATCCTGAGTTCAGATCTCAGCAGTGCCTGCCGTGGCGTCCTTCCAAACAATTCTAGCAGCTTGGAGCAAGGGAGCAAAGGCCTTGGAGTTTCCTGTGACGCCGTCATTAAAGGTCCGGCAGAGTCTATGCTGGTGGTTAAACCCTCAGAACCTTCTGAAGGGGAGTCTTTCTGCCCAGTGGTCTGGAAGGCTAGAGAGCGGTCTTGAACGAGTTCACTCGCCAAGGAACTTGGGCAGAGGCGGAGAGGCAGCTGCCCATCAATATCTGGGAGATCGGAGCGGCTCGGCTAGCCCTCCTGGCATAGGCATCCAGATTACAGGGGTCCTCGGTGAGAATTCATTCAGACAATGCCACAGCGGTGGCATATATGTGAACCACCAAGGGGAACCAAGAGTCAAGCCACTCAGAGAGATGAGCTTGGTTTTTCGGTGGGCAGAGGTTTATGTACCCTGCATATCGGCGATATTCATCCCCGGGGTGGACAATCTGCAGGCGGACTTCCTAAGTCGCCAAACCCTGTCGCCGGGGAGTGGTCTCTGCAGCCACAGGTCTTTCAGACAATCTGCCAGAAGTGGGGAGTGCCAGACGTGGACGTCATGGCATCAGGATTCAACAAGAAGCTAGACAGGTTCATGTCTCGAACGAGGGACCCTATGGCCTGCGGATCCGATGCATTGGTTTGCCCTCGGCATCAATCATAACTTCTATATGCATTTCCCCCTCTGCAGTTACTACCCCGCCTGTTGCGCAGGATCATAGCACAGGCCGGTTATCCTGGTAGCCCCAGCTTGGTACCGGAGGGCATGGTACTCACTAGTCCTGAAATTGGCAGCGGGAGACCCTTGGACTCTTCCTTTACGGCCAGACCTACTCTCACAAGGCCCGATCCTCCACCCTGCATTACGGCGTCTAAATTTTACGGCCTGGCGGCTGAATCCCTGATTCTCAGGGGTAGAGGTCTGTCTAGGCAGGTAATCCCTACCCTCATTAAGGCTAGAAAGCCGGCCTCCAGGGTAATTTGTTACAGGGTTTGGAGGGCCTACGTAGGCTGGTGTGAGTCTAAGAGATGGTTTTCCCGCAAGTATACCATTGATAGAGTATTACGTTTTCTCCAGCTAGGAGTGGATAAAGGCCTGGCATTAAGCACGATCTAGGGACAGATTTCAGCCTTATCAGTGTGGTTTCAGAGGCCGCTGGCCGCCCACTCGCTGGTTAAGATCTTCGTACAGGGAGTCTTACGTGTTAATCCTCCGGTCAAATCACCACTTTGTCCATGGGACTTAAATCTTGTTCTGTCAACTCTACAGAAACAACCCTTTGAGCTGTTGGCTGAGGTACCTTTGGTTTTACTGACTAGAAAGTCGGTATTTCTGATCGCCATAGTTTCGGCCAGGAGAGTATCGGAATTGGCAGCCTTATCTTGTAAGGAACCATATCTCCTTTTTATAGGGCGGTTTTCCGTCCTCATCCTTCCTTTCTACCAAAGGTTATATCCAGTTCCACCTGAACCAGGATGTGGTACTTCCATCCTTCTTTCCAAAACCCACCTCTAGAAAGGAGGGGTTGCTGCATACATTGGATATTGTCAGGGCCATAAAGGCCTATCTTAAAGCTACAGAGAAGGTTCGGAAAACAGATGTGGTGTTCGTTTTACCGGAGGGGCCCAAGATGGGTCAGGCAGCTGCTAGATCCACCATCGCAAGATGGATTAAACAATTAATCATTCAGGCCTGCGGTTTGAAGAGGTTGCCTCCTCCTTTGTAGGTAAAGGCCCATTCTACCAGGGCCATGGGCACCTCCTGGGCAGCACGTCATCAGATCTCTATGGCTCAAATATGCAAGGCAGCAACGTGGTCGTCAGTCCACATGTTTACAATTTTTTTATCAATTGGACGTAAAAAGGAATGCGGATACAGCCTTTGGGCAGGCAGTACTGCAGGCCGCGATTCAAGCTCCTCAGGATCTGAGGGGGCTCCCTTGATTTAGATTTGAGATTTACATTTCTTGACTAAGTTTGATTTATTATTATTTGAGTATACCTCTAAATTAAATCCTTTTTTTGGAAGATGTCTCCCTCCCCTCATTAAAGCACTGCTTTCAGACATCCCATATAGTAATGAATATGCTGCTCTGTGTCCCGTGATGTACGAGAAAGAAAAAGAGATTTTTAAATACAGCTTACCTGTAAAATCTTTTTCTTGGAGTACATCACGGGACACAGAGCTCCCACCCCTCTTTTGGGGAATATTTTTGGGAGGCATACTGCTTGCTACAAAACTGAGGTACTTCCTCTATGGGAGGGGGTTATATAGGGAGGGGACTTCCTGTTTGAGATTGCCAGTGTCCACACCTGAAGGTACTCCATATAACCCATATAGTAATGAATATGCTGCTCTGTGTCCCGTGATGTACTCCAAGAAAAAGATTTTACAGGTAAGCTGTATTTAAAAATCTCTTTTTTGTAATTACTGCAGTGACCAGCTCCCTGGATAATCTCCTGTAGAGTTTCCTGTTTTACAAGCTAAGAAGTTCTTATGCTCTCACCTCTAAAAAAAAAGAACTGGCCTTGGCACAGGTCAACTTCTTTTGCAAACTTGGTACTGGAAAGAGCTATTACCTCTGGTAAAAAGTACCCCTCTTATCTTCTTGATTCACTCACCTCCAAATGTGGTCTGTAGGAAACTCAGCGCTTGCCTGCCATTCTCAACAAACATCTTCAGTTATATGACCGCTCTACAGACTCTCCCCACAGATCTCCCTGCATCTTTAATTCCTTGAGTTCCCATATGGGGGTATAATGGGGGGAGGGGTATGGATCCAATCAGAGCTTTTGCCCTTGTTCAATAACTTAAAGGTAGGTTTAACCCATTGTAGATGAATCAATATAAGGGAAATTCAGAGTAAAGAGACAGCCTTTGCTGATCATTCCAGAAAATACAGGTTTCCTTGCTTTTATGATGACCTGATCCTATTCATGTATGATGTTCTATTCCATTCACCCAGATTCAGAGTTAGAATTTCACTTAAATTTTCTTGAGCTGCATGTTTATTTCAGTACATTATTTCAGAGTATTGATGGCAGAGACAACCAGTCAGCTAAAATTTTCAGGAGTTTAGCACTGGCAGCCTCCTTAGACTTATTCTAAGCCCTGGTTCACATCGATGCCATTTAACATGTCAAATCGGTTGCAATTGCCAGCAATGGCACTGTCCGAATCAGTGTAACACCTCATTTATGGCACAGCACTGATTCCCAAAAGTAGTTTCTGTACAACTTTTGGCGACTTCGGAGTGTGTGTTCCATTGACATCTGTGCCGAAAAAGAGCACAGATGTCTCTGAAATCGCCCCTGGACCAGGACGGACATGCAGGAATCATTTCCTTCCCGCTGTCGGTGTGAACCAAGGTTGCAGGTAAGAAAAATACTAGCTGATGTGTTTATTTGGATTATGAAACAGACTAGGCAAATCTGTGGTGGATTCCTTTCTAATTTCCTTTGCTTTGTATTTGGGTCATGTTTTGTACAAGAGATATAAAACTAACAGGTGGCATTCAACTTTTCTAGCTCGAAGTCCAGTGTTCTCCCATCTATCCTCTTCTCTCCAAGGACTTTGGACCATTAGGGCATTTAAAGCAGAGGAGCGATTTCAGCATTTATTTGATGCACAGCAAGACCTTCATTCTGGTGTGTATAAAGACTATTATTTTTACAGTATTGTAGAAATGTACTAATTAAAGTAGAACTGAAGAGTGTATAAAGTAAGGAAGGGTTTTCTTTCCCAGCTGTGTCCTCTTCACATCCTGTCTTCTGGTTAGGAGCCAGTAGCACAGGCTCCTAATCACCACAGAAAATAGAGAAAGAAAAGAAAGGCGCACCAGCCTGGTGTATTACCGCTTGACAATATATTGAATAATAAAAATATTAAAAACTACTCACAAAAGACGTAACAAAACAAGCTTGTCAACAGGCAATGAGGTATGTTCCCCTCAGACTGCACTCCACAATGGGGGGACTGGAAGTATGTTACTGCTGGCTGACCCGTTTTCGAGGCGTCTGGGGCCTCTTCATCAGAGCTCAGCAGAGCTAATCACAGCAGTTACATTAGTGCCCACTTAGTAGGCTAAGATTTTGCTTTGCATGGCTGCTCAGTGTAAACGTAACGTTGTATGCAACCTAACTGCAAGCAACATTGGAGTTGATCACAGCAAAAGCAGCGCTGAGCTTAGTACCAGGATGTGTTTTATATTTTATTCATATCACTGCATAACACACAATCATTGGTTTTCATATTTTTAGCATATTTCCCTTGGTTGTAACAAGGAATTGGAGCTATCCCTAAGAACCTTGTGAGTAGGAATAAATTTCCTACTTGAGTTTAGACATCATGAGCTTACATGCTGGGCTTCCCCATCCTGCAGCCGCATGTAAAGCTACATACATGTGGCAGCAGTGTGTTAAACGCCTCTGCCACCTATGACTGGCTGTCTGCTTTGACAACTGCCCAGCATGAAAGGATATTATCTGAACATGCCTGAGCCACTGCTGAGTATCAGGTTCTCCTTATAACTCTGTCTACCCTGTGTTTACCTACCTTAGAATTTACCACTGATAATGCAAACATCTATTTTCATAAAAATGGATAATTCCATAATTAAAATTGATTTAATTGTCATTGTTCTATGCAAATCATAACATTTCAAAGAGAGGAAAAAAAATCCACCTCATTTTCAAAATGATTTGAAAATGAAAAAAAAACTGCACAGCCACAATTACATATTTTCAACCCTTTCTGTAAAATTTCTAGATGTGTTGCATCCAGTTGTCTTAGAAAGTCGCCTAATTATTTGAGTGAAATCCACCTATGTGTAAATGGTGTCACATGATCTTAAAATAAACAGCATCATTAGGACCAAGGTGCTATCAAAACTAATCTGGAATAAAGTTCAGAGGAAGCCACTATCAAGGTCACGTTATAAAAATGCATCTCAAACTTTTAACATCTTTCAGAACAACAGTAAATCCATTTTAAAAATATGCAAATATTGCTCAACCACAATATCAAAATCTCAGTGATATGGCAAAGAGAGCATTAGTCAGAAGTACTATTGCCAGAAGTAAGTATTTATTGGCATATAACACTCACTTTTTCCCCCTGAAAATAGAGGGTAAACTGTGCCTGCGTGTTATACGCAGGGGGCTGTGTACATTTTTTTTCCTGAAACTTCACTCTTAAAGTTAGGGTGCGTGTTATACGACTGTGCGTGTTATACACCGATAAATACAGTAACTAAGAGGTCAGTTGTTCTTCTGAAGTACAACATAGTTGAACTAGAGAGAAAGACAACTATAAATAGACACCCACAAGGCTGGGTTTTATGGAATAATAAACATATATCCTATCCTATTGGGGTTTTTTCAAAAAGGACTGGAATATACACATGTTTCTGAGGAAAATGTTGCTCCAGGCATGCTTTAATGTTGATCAGATGTCTGAAGGTCCAAGTACAGTATTTTTCGCCGTATAAGACGCTCCAGAATATAAGACGCACCCAATTTTTAAGGAGGAATATCTAGAAAAAAAAGATTCTGAACCAAATACTGTAGTAAAATATTTTATGTCCACCATTGCCCCCCACTCGTCATCACCATCACACCACCCCCACATTAGTAATTGCCAGTAACATTGCCCCCACATTAGTAATAGCCAGTAACATTGCCCCCACATTAGTAATAGCCAATAACATTGCCCCCACATTAGTAATAGCCAATAACATTGCCCCACATTAGTAATAGCCTGTAACATTGCCCCACATTAGTAATAGCCTGTAACATTGCCCCCACATTAGTAATAGCCAGTAACATTGCCCCCACATTAGTAATAACCAGTAACATTGCCCCCACATAGTAATAATAGCCAGTAACATTGCCTAGCCTAGTTTAGCATTGCCCCTGCCTCCTAATAGCCAGTCCAACAAACCCCCAACTCACTGTTGCTGCAGATGCGGCGCGCGTTCTGTAAGGAATTGAAGATCCACGAGCAGAGAGGTGATGACACCGATGATGTCAGCGCGCACCACCGTCGGGTGTACCAAGATGGCCGACCGCTCCGGAGCTGGGCCAAAGCCGTGGCCTTTCCTAAGGCTGTGGCGGCGGATCGCATTCTCTTCTGATCGCGACAAAAATGTGTATTCATCGTATAATACGCACCAACTCCCCCCCCCCCCCCAGTTTTGGGGAATAAAAAGTGCGTCTTATACGGCGAAAAATACGTTACTTGATCACATGACCTTAACAAAATTGATGTGCCCAGGGCTTCAGTTGTGTGATTCAGCATTTTCTTACAAAAGGTTGGTATTTCAGTCCCTCTATTTCTGTGTAGGCTATCAGCATAGCTTTATGTACACCTCGGTGCCATTTCATCTGTTAAATTACAAAGCATCTTCTGCCACAAGTGTAAATGAAGAGAAAAAGAAAAATGTCAAACATATTTTGGCTACAATGAAACATTTGTTTTTTGAGCACTGTTTTGCACATTATATCACACTCATTGCTTTCTCTTTAGAGGCCTGGTTTTTATTCCTGACGACATCCCGTTGGCTTGCAGTGCGTCTGGATGCCATATGCGCCTTGTTTGTTATAGCCATTGCCTTTGGTTCACTAATTCTTTCAAAAAGTAAGTTGTGTTTTGCAAGGACTATGGCATGAACCTTTCTTTAAATACATATTTTAAGTAGAGGTGATTTTGTTTTTTAGATTGATGCACTGTAGTTCATACTCGTCTTATAAAGAGGACAGTTTGACCACATTTAACGGAACAGTTTACTGCCTTGGGAGTAGGGATGAGCCGAACACCCCCCTGTTCGGTTCGCACCAGAACCTGTGAACACACCAAACGTTTGTGTGAACTTAAGAACCCCGTTTAAAGTCTATGGGACTGGAACGTTTGAAATCTAAAGTGCTAATTTTAAAGGCTAATATGCAAGTTTTTGTCCTAAAAATAGTTTGGGGACCTGGGTCCTGCCACACCCGAAAAAACTGCAGTTTTTAAAACTTTTTTTTGCATTGATACATGTCCCAGGTCCCCAAACACTTTTTAGGACAATAACTTGCATATAAGCCTTTAAAATGAGCACTTCAGATTTCTCCCATAGACTTTAACAGGGTTTTCTGCGGCTTTTCAAATTTGCCGCGAAAACCCCAAATTGTTCGTTGTTCACCGAACAGGCAATGTTTGAGACGAACATGAGTGGTGGATATTTCAGTCAAATTTACCTACTGTCCAGCAGGGATTTGAAGATTGTGTACACTATCTGAAGAATTTGATACATTGTCTGAAGTCTTTGATACGTTGTTTGAATATTCACTATTTGCCCTATTGAACTTATTTCGAGTTTGTATTTTTTATACACATATTATCATGCTATTATGTTGGTGCTCAGTTGAAATCACTTTTGCATGTTTGCACTCTAAGGCCTCATTCACACGAGGCGGACTCCCTCGCGACGAAGTCCGCCTGCTCCTGCCAGCTCAGCCAGAGATCAGTCCGCAGATCTCCACTGAGCCGACAGATAACAAGCTCCTCTCTGCTCACTGAGCGGGGAGGGGCTTGTCTGGCACCGCTGTCTCCTATGGAGCGATCTGATGAAAACGGACAGCATGTCCGTTTTCATCAGATCTTATCCGATCCACATGGACGGATGGGGACGTGCCCCCATACGTCTGTTTTTAGCGGATCGGATAGGGTCGGATGTCAGCAGACATGTCTCCACTGACATCCGACGCTCCATAGGGATGCATGGAGCGGCCGTTTAGGTCCGCTGTCAAAACTGACAGGCGGACCCGAATGGTTCGTCTGTGTGAATGGGGCCGCGTACACACGATCAGTCCATCCGATGAGAACGGACCGAAGGACCGTTTTCATCGGTTAACCGATGAAGCTGACTGATGGTCTGATGTGCCTACACACCATGGGTTAAAAAAACGATCGCGTTAGAACGCGGTGACGTTTACGTGTTTTATCACGACGACGTGCTGAAAAAAAATGAAGTTCAATGCTTCCAAGCATGCGTCAACTTAATTCTGAGCATGCATGGCCTTTTAACTGATGCTTTTGCATACTAAAGATCGGTTTTGACCCATCAGTCAGGCATCCATCGGTCAAATTTTAAAGCAAGTTCTCTTTTTTTTTTTTTTTCACCAAAGAATAACTGACCGATGGGGCCCACACACGATCGGTTTGGACAGATGAAATGATCGTGTGTACGCGGCCTAATATGGAAGGAGTGCGGTTTAATCAATTTAGTATTGATTTCTATGATAAAATGCTTAGAACCAGTTTGACTGTGAGAAACTATAACATTAATTATATGCTAAAAACTATAGATAAGTTAGTCATTGGCCAAGTCATGGAAATTATTTATTATTTGCTCTGGGGTTTCAGGACTTCAGAGACATGTTAGCCCTAAAGCAGACCCTGACTCCGGCAACCCTTTAGTTTAGACAGAAAGCCAGTTGTTAATAGTATAGCACTTAAAGTAATCAAGGCAGCATCCGTATCGGTTGAGGTGCAAGCTATCAACAGGTAGTTCTTTCTATTCCTAGAAACCCCCCCCCCCCCCCATGTAGCAACAACATTGGTGTAATCCAGTAGAACATGTAATCTGTTCCAAAAAAAGGTGAACTTAGCATGTAATGTGAAATGTTAACAACATTTTAAATTTGTATTCCTACAGCTCTCGATGCAGGACAGGTTGGTTTGGCGCTCTCTTACGCCATTACAATTATGGGATCTTTCCAGTGGGGAGTAAGGCAAAGTGCAGAAGTTGAAAATCTAGTAAGTTGTTTTTTTAAATGTAATGTGTGAAGATATTAACCAACTATTATGCCGTTTGAATATGTAAGATGTATAAATCCAGATGTTTGCACTGAATGACTTCTAGCTACTCTTAAAATGTTATAAAAAGCTATATTTTTCCAGTTTAAATCCTGTTTCTACTTGAAACTCCACTCCAACAAAGAGCTCCTCCCATTAGAGGAGCAATCTCCTGGAAAAAAAAGCTCCTCCCACAAGTACCCTCACAGCAGTAATCGCTCCATCAAAGAGCTATCTGCCCCAGAAACCTCACCAGCATAAAATCACCCATTCCTGGCAAAAATCCCCTCTTCACTTCGAGACAATATTAAGATACAAACAAAGATAAAGATACAAAAAGTGGATTTCTTTATTGGATGTTTTATTTTGTGTCTCGTATGTACAGTCCCAATTCCCAAAAAATTGGGATGCTGTGTAAAATCTACATAAAAACAGAATGCAATGATTTGCAAATCTCATAAACCCATATTTTACTCACAATAGAAATACATATAAAATATTTAAAATAAGAAAATGTACTAAGAAAATGTAATTTTGAAATTGGCAGCAACATAAATTAGGATTTGGGAGGAACATCTGTTACTATTGAGGACGACAAAAATAGGCATAGCACTATGCATACATCGGCGCAATATCGATCCGGCGTAGCGCACCGCGATTACACTAAGCACTTTGTGTTTGAAGCAAATTGGGTGGGACTGGACAGTTTATAAGAGCACCTGAAGGAAACCATATTAACTACTTGAAATTGGAAGTGGACCGACCGCCCGACACACACAAACGCCCTAGCTATCCCTTTGTGTCCCTTCCCACGTCCGCAATAAAGCGTCCTTGTTGGTAGTTTTGTGAAAGTGTATTTTGATAAGTGTTTGAGACTGTTTGTTTGAGATATATTTCTGGGTTTGTTTTCGCTTTATTTTTTCATCTGTGCGCGTCTAGTGTGATTTTTGGCCCGTGTGTGTTCTCGCTTGTATTTGTGACAGATTTTTGGTGACCTAGTGAGTTTGTTTGGAAGTATGACGAGTGAATTTTACAGTGGGGGAAAAAAGAATTCCGCACGCGGGCGTTTTCTCCACCCGCAGAGTGCCACCACCACCCCGGGGAGGAGGGAGATATTGGATATGATCAAGCAGGTCAATTCATCGGGGGAGGGGGAGACGGCCGCTCTGGGATAGAAAAGAAAATAAATGACCTCCGGCGTGAGGTGAAAAAAAAACGCCGCAATAAATGCCCATGCGCGCCCACCATCGTTAGATTTACGCGACGGAGCGTTGGTGGCCCTGACCTTTCAGAGAAGTGGAGGGCGGGCTTTGACCGGGAGCTTTGTGTGTAAAAGGGAATATGTGGCAAGTGTGTGGATCCTCCATAGCTTTGTGTCTCCACAGGTCAGGAGGGTGCAGGGCCATGTCCGCTCCAACCCCAGCGGCCTAATGGGAAACGCTGATCTGAGGAGGACGATAATGAGGAGGAGGAGAATCTGTTCATGGCCGTTTGGTTGCTGCGGACTCTTCCCCTCTGGCTGCAATGTATGAGCCCCCCCCCTCCTCCCCCACAGAAGGGCCTCCCCTTCTCCCCGGCCATCAGTGATCAGCCCAGAGCACCAGGGGGGCGCCCAATTCCCCTAGTGAGGCCACCCCCCATACAGTTAGAACACACCCAGGAACACACTTAACCCCCTCCCAACACGGCAACACTGCCCCCTAGTGTGGCCTAACCCCTTCACTGCCCTCCTTCCCCGGCTTTTCCCCTCCCCCAATGGCCGGGGCCGTGGCCGGGGGCGCCCCATTTTTTTTTTTTTCCCCCTTTTTTTGGTCCTCTGCATTTTTTTTTTTTGTTCTGTTTTTTTTTTTTCTAGTTGTTTTTTTTCTAATTTTTTTTTTGGTTTTGACAATGCATTTTTATAGGGTGGAGAAGGGTTCAGGACCAGGGAGAAGTTTCCCAGGTCCGTGTGATGGTGTATGAATGTACGCTATAGCCTTGACGTGGCGTTACTGCTCAATGCATGGCACTGGTGCCATCCAATTTGGAGGATGTGGGGTGTCTGTGCTAGGGACCAAGTGGTGTGCAATGCCTTCTCATGTGTGATTAATGTGTGTGTTTAACGTGCAAAAGTGTCCGAAGTGAGATGGGGTACCAGTGCATATGCAGAATCACTTGAAGGAAAAGACAGGAGGATGTTAGTCACAGTACTGAGGGTGCAACGGGAGGGGAAATGCCTGATCCCATGCTCAACAACCAGATCGCCTGTGGGGACCATTACTAGTATGTGTTGGGCTGCTGAAAAAAAAAAAAGATGCGAGACACCTCAGAATCTCTCATGCCATGTCTATGCGTGTGTGAAAATGAAGAGTGAGGGGCTTGTATCATAAAATATTTGTATTAGATTAGATTAAATTGTAAATTGTAAATTTTATATAAGCAAAAAAAAAAAAAAACATCTCCCGTGCCCTCCTTACCCCCTGCCCTCATTTTGTAAAAGTCGTAGTATAGCTATGCGCGAACTGGCATTTGCATACAGATTGTTGGGCAAACGTGTGACTGCTAATCAAACAGTGTTGCTTTATCTGAAATTAGACTTTTTTTCAAAATTTAGCCAGCTTATTCTAACTTTAGCAATTTTGCAGTTGCGCACATCGCGTAGCCTGCGCACAACTGCGTTTTTTTGTGAATCCCCGTAATCCCTCATGTAGAAGAATAATGGTGTGTCGCGCAGTTTTGCGCGAAGGGAAGCGAATCTAATTCTATTACGGCCAAAAAACGTAAATATTGTTTGGTGAATCTCCAACTATACGAGGAAAAAACGCGCAAATGTTTTTTTATATATTTTTAACTACTTGGGGGATATTTATTACAGCAAAAAGTCGTTCGTTAAAGCGGGGACCGGGAGCTTTGTGTGTAAACACATATTGGTCCTGTCAGCGGGGGAAACGCTTTTTTTCAAAAACAGAAGATTGTCCCCTAGTGAGGCCACCCCCCATCTAGAACACACCCAGGAACACACTTAACCCCCTTTGTTTAACCCCTAGTGCATTTTTAAAAACAATAAAAACCTATAAAAATGCAGGCCCCAAAAATGATGATCCCGCCACTTGTCAATACTGAAAAAAAATGCACCAAAAGAAAAAAAAAAAATATTAATAAAAATGCTCGACCCCCTATTTGTGCTATAACTTTTGGCAAACCAATCAATAAACGAAATTTTTTTAAAAAAAATGAGAAGAATACGCCAATTTTTTTTTATATATTTTTGGGGGATTTTATTACAGCAAAAAGTAAAAAATATTGATTTTTTTCAAAATTGCCATTTTTGTTTATAGTGCAAAAAATAAAAACCGCAGAGATCAAATACCACCAAAAGCATTTGTGGGGAAAAAATGACGAATTTTGTTTGGGAGCCGCGCAACCGCGCAATTGTCGGTTAAATCGATGCAGTGCCGAATCACAAAATGTGCTCTGGTCATTGGACAGCAATATGGTCCGGGGCTAAAGTGGTTAATGAAGTACTTTGTTATACTAAAGCACATTTAATTGGTTATTGTAGCCCATTCTCTATTGGACATTCATCAATGCACAATTAATAGGATTGAGTCGTCAACTCTGTAGTCCATATAGTGATTTTAATGGTTGTTAACAAAAACTGACAAGCCAAACAGCTGATGCGTTTCTGCAACAGCCTTACATAGCATGTTGAATTTAAAAATGGTAATACATTTATACTCGTATAAGCTCCACCCCAAAATCAATTTGCATGGTAAATTGAAGCAATTAACTAAGAAATTAAGAGGTTAATATCAAAGTGCGAAAATGCAGGAAAAGGATTGAAACAACAGATATACATCACATGACATTTTTCAAAAGATATAAAAACACAATGGAATAAAATACATTATCATCCTACACACACACACGTCACAAATAAAAATCAATAATGATAAATCATAGAAGAAAAAATAATCAGTATGCTGGTACATGTAGCCCATGTGTAATTGTCCATATTACATCATGTTAAACCACTGTGTATAAGGCCGCGTACACACGACCAAATACATCTGTTCAAATCGGTCTGGCAGAGAAAGAAATTCAAATCGGTCTGGCAGAGAAAGAAATTAACGATTAATCGAACAATTAATCGTTAATTTCCGCAGCCCTACAAAATATATGAGAGGCAATCGCCCTGTAACATTTGTAACTACGCTCTCTTACGCCATTACAATTATGGGATCTTTCCAATGGGGAGTAAGGCAAAGTGCAGAAGTTGAAAATCTAGTAAGTTGTTTTTTTAAATGTAATGTGTGAAGATATTAACCAACTATTATGCCGTTTGATAATGTAAGATGTATAAATCCAGATGTTTGCACTGAATGACTTCTAGCTACTCTTAAAATGTTATAAAAAGCTATATTTTTCCAGTTTAAATCCTGTTTCTACTTGAAACTCCACTCCAGCAAAGAGCTCCTCCCATTAGAACCCCTCAAGCCCCAGGAAATCAAGAGCAATCTCCTGGAAAAAAAAGCTCCTCCCACAAGTACCCTCACAGCAGTAATCGCTCCATCAAAGAGCTCTCTGCCCCAGAAACCTCACCAGCATAAAATCACCCATTCCTGGCAAAAATCCCCTCTCCACTTCGAGACAATATTAAGATACAAACAAAGATAAAGATACAAAAAGTGGATTTCTTTATTGGATGTTTTATTTTTGTGTCTCGTATGTACAGTCCCAATTCCCAAAAAGTTGGGATGCTGTGTAAAATCTACATAAAAACAGAATGCAATAATTTGCAAATCTCATAAACCCATATTTTACTCACAATCACGATCGAATCTGTATGGGGGCAGATGTGTGTATATTACAGCATGGGGGCAGATGTGTATATTACAGCATAGGGGTAGATGCAGTAATATACACATCTGCCCCCATAGTGCAAGAATATACACATCTGCCCCCATGCTGCCCCCACCACATTTACCACTGACTAATGCAGAGTTGCAATGCAAGGAGATCAGCTAAAAGTAGTTGTATCTGTATGTGCGTTAATTAATCGAAATTAGTCGATTAATCGATAAAAAAAAAAACCGATTAATCGAACACAAAAATTTTAATCAGTCACAGCCCTAATATTTTGTCTTGGATTTACTTCTATTGGAGATCAAATCATCTATTTTCTTATTGGAGGCAATGGCTCTATCTATATTCCACTGTTGGTAGCCACAATTTCTAAGTAGTTTAGACATATTTTGACACTCATAAAAGCTATCCAAGGTGGAGCAGTTTCTCATGGCTCTAATAAATTCCCCAACTGGAATTGACCAAATAGTGTGGGAGGGGTGACCGCTTGTAGCCAGGAGTAGGGAATTTCCTGCACTTAGTTTGCTTAGTTTGCGGAAAGTTCTGGTATCAAAAATCTGTTTCCTGCCTGCCTAGAAGTGTGATGTCTAAAAGGTTTATGGCGTCCTTACTATGCTCATATGTAAATACAAGGTTGAGAGTATTGTCGTTCAAATACGTCACAAATGGGGAGCTGTGGTGGCTCAACACGATTGGCACTGCGTTGATAAGCCATTCACCTCTGCAGCCAAGGGTTCGGATCCCGGCCTCGGCTACGTGTGAATTGAGTTTGGTGGTCTCAGCCCGGCTCCCGGTGGGTGTGCTATGCAAGGTACGCCCGTGCTTAGTACACCCCCCCCCCCCACAAAACCACCACCACACTTGCACGCACATGAAATTGGTTTAACACGCACGCACTTTGGCCATGCGGTCTCCTAAAAAAAGAGAGGCGAAGGACCTATGGGGCTGGCTGGGTGGGCTAGACCTCCTCACTCCTCCATAGGGGGAGTCCCTCTGCCCCGTTGGGGTCCCAAGTGGAGCAGGTAGCAGGTAGCCATTGCCACCCGGGGCATGGAGAAGGATGGCAGATTGCTCTGGGTCACAAATGAACATTGCAGCATGTGTGAGATTCCATATCGTGATCAGGTCATGTATATACCTCCCATACCAAAAGATATGGGAAGCATATACAGTTGTGGCCAAAAGTTTTGAGAATGACACAAATATTCGTTTTCACAAAGTTTGCTGCTAAACTGCTTTTAGATCTTTGTTTCAGTTGTTTCTGTGATGTAGTGAAATACAATTACACGCACTTCATACGTTTCAAAGGCTTTTATCGACAATTACATGACAATAATGCAAAGAGTCGGTATTTGCAGTGTTGGCCCTTCTATTTCAGGACCTCTGCAATTCGACTGGGCATGCTCTCAATCAACTTCTGGCCCAATTCCTGACTGATAGCAACCCATTCTTTCATAATCACTTGTTGGAGTTTGTCAGAATTAGTGGGTTTGTGTTTGTCCACCCGCCTCTTGAGGATTGACCACAAGTTCTCAATGGGATACTTGAGCTATGACTAAGCATCGGTTGTCGATGTGAAACGCGTCAGCTATTGTTACCCCACTGTTTGCTGTTTTTGCTGTTTTAGTTTTTTGACTGGAATAAACAGGCACTATTTTTAAGTCTTTTCATCCATTGGAGTGCGGCTGTCCATTTTTCTTTCCTTATATTCTCAATTGGATTAATGCCGCGTACACACGATAATTTTTTGTGATGAAAAAAAACGAAGTTTTCTGTGAAGTAAAATACACATACACACCATCGTTTTTTTCACAAAAAGCGAGGTTACGTTCACCACTCTTTTCCATTGAAGCTCGCTTCATAACTAACTTCTGGGCATGCGCGGGTTGAAAAACGTCGTTTTAAACAACGTTTTTGCTACACACGGTGACTTTTTGTGAAACAAAAAACGACGTTTTGAAAAATGACACAAAAAATTCAAGCATGTTGGAATTTTTTTGGGTCGTTTTTTTTAAGACAAAAAAACGACGTTTTGCCCAAACACGATCAATTTAAATGACGTTTTAAAAAACAACGTTTTTTTCTTTATCGTACATCACGGGACACAGAGCGCATAGCCATTACACTTGGGTTATATGGGTACCTTCAGGTGTGGACACTGGTGTAATCAATTTCACAGGAAGTTTCCTCCCTATATAACCCCCTCCCACTGGGAGTGCTTCAGTTTTTTCGCCAGTGTCTTAGGTGTTGGTCACGTCTAGCTGTCCCTCGGAGGTCTCGAGACCCAGGATAGCTAGCCGGATCCGTCCGAAGTGCTTCAAAGCCAAGGTGTACGGTACCCGGGCCCTGCTGGAGTGGGGTTTTGCCTATAATGCCTCTCCTAGGAGGGCTGGATTCTGGGCTCCAGTGCCTTAGTCTCTCCTAAGAACTAAACGCTACTGATGCCAGGATGCTATATAGGTCCAGGGGTGTGGGTTCCTTAACACAGGACCCCGGTCCCTGAAGGTCCAAGACAATACCCACGGAGATGGGGGAAGGCTGGGCCTCTTGCATTTTGCAATACCCTGCGGCGTGGAGCAGGTAAGAGGGAACCTGCGGGACTTGGTTCGACAGTAGGTATCCCCCTGGGGGTTCTGGGTCGGCTAATGGTATGCTTATGCATCAGCCACTATCTCCACTATGTCTTTTGAGGCAGGATGGGATGTACTAATGTTTACCCAGATAACATGTAGGTATATATATGCTTTTAAAGATATGTATTTTGCTACTCCCCCCAGACTTGCCTGGTAGCATGATACTGCAGCCCCACGTGTTATAGGGAGGAAATGCTGACTCCTGTTTCCTAGGAAGCCTATGGGGACAGCTTCCTCTATGTGTGCACTACAATAAAGATTAGTGACTTGCCTGGTGTCTGTTGGGTTGCTAGCGCTGGTCCAGGCTTCTCCTCTGCTCTCTGCTTTCTCCATGTTGGTTTCAGCGTGGGGGGGGGGCGGGGGCGCGCGCGTGCGCGCCGCCTTTTACAGCGTCAGCGTGCGTGGGGGGGGCGGGCCAGCAGCGTCAGGTCTCAAAGCAGCAAAGCATTTCCTGGCTGGTCATTCCCTCCTGAGAGCAGAGGAGGCTGAGGACACAGAGCGCGCAGCTGAGCTATTTCTGGCTAACAGTGACACCCAGTGGTGGTTTGTGGATCTTCAGGTCTGGACTTAGTCCACACTGACCAGAAAAAAAAAAAAAAAGGTTTTTTTTTTTCTTAAAGGGACTCAGCCTTAGATCTGGCAGTATCTGAGTCGGTGCAACCTTGGGCTCCAGCTAACGGGCATTGGTGTGGCAATACTCACAGGACTTTCCTCGGTATTGCCGCCTTCTCAGGCGTATGAAAATTTAGAATTTTTTTTACCATAGCCTGTTCTTATTAATGGTTCACTTCTAGCTACAACAGTTGGGTGTTGGCTGTAGGGGTGTCTCAAGGTTGTGCAATGGCTCCCAAGGGATCAGGACCAGCTAAGGCTGCAAAAGGTGCCAAAAAATTAAAGGGGTCTCCATCGGGGTCAGAGGATTTGGGCCAGGCTCCAGCGGTCCCACCCTAACCAGATAGACCACCGAACAGCATGTTGCAGGAGCCATTGAGGGTGCTAGGGGCAGAGGCGGCCCCCAATCAACCCATTCCCGTTTATGTTACGGAAGAAATGCTAGCGACCACCCTGGGTGGGCTAGAGAAAAGGTTAACTGCTTTAATTGCCCGCTCTTTGCCGGGTGGCAAACGGGCTAGATCCCCATCACCTAGAGCGGTGTGTTCGGATGCAGAGGTCCTCTCTTCGGAGGAATTGGACCCACAGGGGGATCAAGCGGACCTGAGTCCCGACGGGTCAGACATTGAAGGTTCCACTATAGATGAAATTTTTTCGGCTTCTCAAGCAGAGAGTCTGTGGATCCAGTCTCTGACGGATATGGTTCGCACTGCTTTTAAACTTCCAGTGTCAGAACAATTAGCCCCCGCGGTATCCTCTTTAGGTTCCTTGAAGGCACCGTCGAGTGGTGCGTCTTTCCCGGTTCACCCCCTTCTGGAGAGCGTGATTTTTCAGGATTGGGCTCGACCTGATAGGATTTTTATCCCTCCTAAAAGGTTCACCATTCTCTATCCTATGGAAGAAGAATTTGCAAAGAAATGGGCACTCCCTACCGTGGACGCAGCCATTTCCTGCGTAAATAAATCCCTGACCTGTCCGGTGGAAAATGTCCAGATGTTTAAAGATCCAGTCGACAAAAAATTGGAGACCCTACTGAAGGCTTCTTTTACCACAGTAGGTGCCGTGGTTCAGCCAGCGGTGGCAGCCATTGGCGTTTGTCAGGCTTTAAAGGATCAGACTAAACAGATATTAAGGGACATACCGGCTCAGCAAGCTCGTGAATTGGCTGACCTCCCAAGGGCTCTCTGCTTTGCAGTAGATGCTATTAAGGACTCCTTTCAACAGGCGTCCCGTTTATCTCTGCTGTTGGTTCATATGCGTCGCCTTTTGTGGCTGAAAAACTGGTCAGCAGAGGCACCCTGCAAAAGGCTTTTAGCAGGATTTCCCTTTCATGGTGGGAGACTATTCGGTGAAGACCTAGATAAATATATCCAGACCATATCAAGTGGTAAAAGTTCTTTCTTGCCTGTCAAGAAAAGATCGCGTGGGCCCGCGTTTAAGCGACAGGCCTTCGCAGGCTCGGCCCCTTCAACTTCCCGTCAGTATCGACGGCCTCCCGCGCGTTCAGCATTTAATAGCCGCCCACAAGGACAAGCCACGGCAGACAAGAGGCCATGGTCTCGCAAGCCGATTAAACCAGTCATCAAGTCAGACTCATGAAGGGGCGCCCCCACTCTCTTGGGTGGGGGGAAGGCTTCGGTTTTTCTCCGAAGTGTGGAAGGCCAGAATTCCTGACTCTTGGGTACTGTCCGTGGTAGCCACGGGCTACAAGCTAGAGTTTCGGGAAGTCCCCCCTCCTCATTTTCAGGGGTCAAGTCTTTCAAGCGACCCATTAAAGAGGGCCTCTCTTGTAAAAGCATTGGATCGTCTCTTGCTCCAAGGAGTAATTGTAGAAGTACCAACCCAGGAATGGGGTCTGGGATTCTACTCCAACCTTTTCATAATACCAAAGCCCAATGGCGACGTCAGGCCTATCTTAGACCTCAAACGCCTAAATCGCTTTCTAAAGATTCAGACCTTTCGTATGGAGTCCATACGTTCGGTGGCAGCCAGCCTACATCAAGACGACTTTCTAGCATCTATAGACATAAAGGATGCGTATCTGCACGTGCCGATCTACCCGGCACATCACAAGTTTCTTCGTTTTATGATAGATCACCGCCATTACCAGTTCGTAGCCCTCCCTTTCGGGTTGGCAACAGCTCCGCGGGTATTCACAAAGGTGTTAGCCCCGGTGCTAGCCGTCCTAAGGACAGAAGGCATTTTGGTCCTGGCATACCTGGACGATCTTCTGGTTATCGACAGCTCAGCTTCCAGCCTCAATCAGGCAGTAGGTCGCACAGTTCAGCATCTAGAGGAATTCGGGTGGATTGTGAACCTAGAAAAATCGATATTGAAACCCACAAAGCAGTTGGAATATCTAGGCCTTCGGCTAGATACAGACTGCCAGAGGATATTTTTGCCTCAAGCAAAGGTCAGATCAATAACTCAAGCAGTTCAAGTGATCTTAGGCAAGAAGAGGCCGACTATTCGCCTATGTATGCGACTGCTGGGGAAGATGGTGGCCGCCTTCGAGGCAGTACCCTACGCCCAGATCCATACCAGATATCTTCAGGCAGCCATTCTCTCTGCTTGGAACAAGTCCATTCAGGCGTTAGATCGTCCGTTAGTGCTCTCCCCGAAGGTCCGGCGCAGCCTGTTTTGGTGGCTGGTCCCTCAAAATTTGTCAAAGGGGAAATCCTTTTGCCCCACCACGTGGAAGATAGTATCCACGGATGCCAGCCTGTCAGGTTGGGGGGCAGTTCTAGAAGGACAGACCCAGCAAGGGCAGTGGTCGGAGGCAGAAAAACTGCTTCCCATCAATATCCTGGAGATCAGAGCTGCTCGGCTGGCCCTGATCGCCTGGACTCTCCCCCTTCAGGGTCTGCCAGTAAGGATACAGTCCGACAACGCCACTGCGGTGGCATACATAAACCACCAGGGGGGCACGAGGAGCCTAGCAGCCCAAAGAGAAGTAAACCTGATTTTCTCATGGGCCGAAGCCCATGTACCCTGCATCTCGGCGGTGTTCATCCCAGGGATAGACAATTCTCAAGCAGATTTTTTGAGTCGTCAACAGTTGCTCCCGGGGGAGTGGTCTCTTCACCCCCAGGTATTCCAAAAGATTTGCCAAAGATTCGGAGTCCCAGATGTGGACATTATGGCAACGAGATCCAACAAAAAGTTGGACAAATTCATATCCCGAGCCAGGGATCCCTCGGCCTACGGGACCGATGCCTTGGTTTGCCCTTGGCACCAGTTTTCTCTCCTGTATGCGTTCCCTCCACTGCAGATGATTCCCCGCCTTCTACGGAGGATCAGGGTGGAGCGCAGGCCTGTGATCCTGGTAGCCCCAGCCTGGCCCAGGAGGGCTTGGTACGCACTCATCGTGAAGATGTCAGTCGGGGCGTCGTGGCCGCTCCCCCTGCGCCCAGATCTGCTGTCTCAGGGCCCAATCTGCCACCCTGCTTCACAGCAGCTAAATTTGACGGCTTGGCGGCTGAATCCCTAATTCTTAAGGGCAGAGGCCTCTCAGATCAGGTCATATCTACGTTGATTCAGGCTAGGAAACCGGTCTCCAGAAATATTTATTACAGAGTCTGGAGAACCTATGTGGAGTGGTGCGAGTTTTAAAAATGGCATCCTCGAAAGTTTTTTATTGACAGGATCTTGCGATTCCTCCAGGTTGGCGTTGACAAAGGGTTGGCTCTTAGTACTCTAAAGGGGCAGGTGTCGGCTTTATCGATATGGTTTCAAAGACCCTTGGCCACCCATTCGCTTATGAAAACCTTCTTGCAGGGGGTCTTGCATGTGAATCCCCCTATTAGAGCTCCCCTCTGCCCCTGGAATTTAAATCTGGTCTTGTCAGCTTTACAAAGGCAGCCATTTGAAACTCTGACAGAAATCCCTCTTGTGCTACTAACCCGAAAGTTGGTTTTCTTGGTGGCTATGGCTTCGGCCAGAAGGGTTTCCGAGCTGGCAGCCTTGTCATGCAGGGAGTTTCACTTTTTTCACTTTTCACTTGAATGAGGACCTAGTCCTACCATCCTTCTTTCCTACTCCCCAGTCCAGAGAGGAAAGACTGCTTCATACTTTGGACGTGGTTCGAGCCATGAGGGTCTATCTCAAGGCTACAGAGAAGATTCGGAAAACAGATGTGCTTTTTGTTCTTCCGGATGGCCCCAAGAAGGGTCAGCCGGCTGCCAAGTCTTCCTTGGCTAGGTGGATTAAGCAGCTGATTTTTCAGGCCTATGGTCTGAAGCGCGTTCCACCTCCCTTATCAGTTAAAGCCCATTCTACGAGGGCCATGAGTGCCTCCTGGGCGGCACACCATCAGATCTCTATGGCACAGGTTTGCAAGGCGGGAACCTGGTCTTCCATACATACGTTTAATAAATTTTATAAGTTGGACGTTGCAAAGGGTACGGACGCAGCATTTGGGCAGGCGGTCCTACGGGCAGCAGTATAGAATCCTCTGGTCCGGGTCACGCCCCCTTTTTTCTGTTGGTGGATTTACTTTACTTCCTGATAATTTTTTGTTTGGCTATTCTTGGCCTTACGGTCTCCCTCCCTTCATAGAGCATTGCTTTAGGACATCCCAAGTGTAATGGCTATGCGCTCTGTGTCCCGTGATGTACGATAAAGAAAAAAGGATTTTTAATAAACAGCTTACCTGTAAAATCCTTTTCTTGAAGTACATCACGGGACACAGAGCTCCCACCCCTCTTTTGGGGAACATTGTGTCACCTCGGAGGAATTGCTTGCTACAAAACTGAAGCACTCCCAGTGGGAGGGGGTTATATAGGGAGGAAACTTCCTGTGAAATTGATTACACCAGTGTTCACACCTGAAGGTACCCATATAACCCAAGTGTAATGGCTATGCGCTCTGTGTCCCGTGATGTACTTCAAGAAAAGGATTTTACAGGTAAGCTGTTTATTAAAAATCCTTTTTTTCATCGCAAAAAACGACCGTGTGTACGCGGCATTAGATCTGGGGAGTTTCCAGGCCATGGACCCAAAATGTCAACGTTTTGGTCCCCGAGCCACTTAGTTATCACTTTTGCCTTATGGCACGGTGCTCCATCGTGCTGGAAAATGCATTGTTCATCACCAAACTGTTGTTAGATTGTTGGAAGAAGTTGCTGTTGGAGGGTGTTTTGGTACCATTCTTTATTCATGGCTGTGTTTTTGGGCAAAATTGTGAGTGAGCCCACTTCCTTGGATGAAAAGCAACACCACACATGAATGGTCTCAGGATGCTTTACTGTTGGGTTGGCATGACACAGGACTGATGGTAGCGCTAACCTTTTCTTCCCATGGACAAGCCTTTTTCCTGATGCTCCAAACAATCGGAAAGAGGCTTCATCAGAGAATATGACTTTGCCCCAGTCCTCAGCAGTCCATTCACTATATTTTCTGCAGAATATCAGTCTGTCCCTGATTTTTTTCTTTTTTCTTGGAGAGAAGTGGCTTCTTTGCTGCCCTTCTTGACACCTTCCAAAACTCTTCGCCTCACTGTGCATGCAGATGTGCCCACACCTGCCTGCCTGCAAGCTCTGCACTGGTGGCACTCCGATCCCGCAGCTGAATCCTCTTTAGGAGACGGTCCTGGCGCTTGCTGGACTTTCTTGGGCACCCTGAAGCATTCTTCACAAATGCAGTGGATTTTTATTTTTTTATTTTACGGGATTAAGTTAATTTTCATGGCAAACAGGAACTTTGCGATTAGTTGCAATTTGTCTAATCACTCTTCATAACATTCTGGAGTATATGCAATTTCCCATCTCAAAAACTGAGGCAGCAACTTTGTGAAAATTAGTAATTTGTGTCATTCTCAAAACTTTTGGCCATGGCTGTAGATTGTGACACGAAAAAAGAAAGCACTCCTCCCACCAGCTCATATAGAGGTTGGCCAGCGATGGGGAAATCATAGCCCCCATCGAAGCCCCACAGCACTGCAGATAGTATATCCCATTGAAAACAAAATAATTGTGTTCCACCAAAAATGCCACTCATAAAGAAATGAACTCTCCTAATGGGGGGGTCATATGTGCTATATTTGGATAGATGGAATTAGAGTGCCTTAAGTAGGGTTGTCCCGATACCACTTCTTTAGGACCGAGTAAAAGCACCGATACTTTTTTTCAAGTAGTCGCCGATACCGAATACCGATACTTTTTTTAAATGTCCCCCAACAAATGCAGCCATGTCCCCCACATATGCAGCCATGTCCCCCACATATGCAGCCATGTCCCCCACATATGCAGCCATGTCCCCCACATATGCAGCCATGTCCCCCACATATGCAGCCATGTCCCCCACATATGCAGCCATGTCCCCCACATATGCAGCCATGTCCCCCACATATGCAGCCATGTCCCCCACATATGCAGCCATGTCCCCCACATATGCAGCCATGTCCCCCACATATGCAGCCATGTCCCCCACATATGCAGCCATGTCCCCCACATATGCAGCCATGTCGCCCACATATGCAGCCATGTCGCCCACATATGCAGCCATGTCGCCCACATATGCAGCCATGTCGCCCACATGTGCAGCCATGTCGCCCACATGTGCAGCCATGTCGCCCACATATGCAGCCATGTCGCCCACATATGCAGCCATGCCGCCCACATATGCAGCCATGCCGCCCACATATGCAGCCATGCCGCCCACAAATGCAGCCATGCCGCCCACAAATGCAGCCATGCCGCCCCTACCTAGCCACCGCCGCCCAGGGAACATCACAGCATTCATTTGATGGGTGTTCCCACCCGTATAGACACTCCCCCTTGCTCGGGATTGGACAGATCACGATCACCCATCCAATCCCGAGCAAGGGGGAGTGTCTATACTGGCAGGAACACTACAGCTATTCAAATGAATGCTGTGATGTTCCCGCACAATGTTTAACCCATGCGGCGGCGGGTTTCGATGCCGCGGGCGTTTTTTCGGCGGCAGCGGCGGGGGGGGCTGATGGAAAAAGTATTATATTCTGGTATCGGGGGTATTTGCAGGAGTACATACTGGTATCGGTATCGGGACAACCCTAGCCTTAAGTGCCAAGGAGTGTGGAATGCTGAAATAAAAAGACCTGACATTCATCTGTGCATGTTTACTTTTTTTCTAGTTGGTTATTAATTCACTTAATGTTATAAATGTGTGTGTGTGATATATCTATCACAAAAGTAAGTACACCCCTCGCATTTTTGTAAATATTTTATTATATCTTTTCATGTGACAACACTGAAGAAATTACACTTTGCTACAATATAAGGTAGTGCGTTTACAGCTTGTATAACAGTGTAAATTTGCTGTCCACTCAAAATAACTCAACAAACAGCCATTAATGTCTTAACTGCTGGCAACAAAAGTGAGTACACCCCTTAGTGAAAATGTCCAAAGTGGGCCCAAAGTGTCAATATTTTGTGTTCCGATCATTATTTTCTTGCACTGCTTTAACCCTCTTGGGCAGTTTACCAGAGCTTCACAGGTTGCCACTGGAGTCCTCTTCCACACCTCCATGATGACTTTACACAGCTGGTTGATGTTGGAGACCTCACAGATGCTCAGTATGGTTTAGGTCTGGAGACATGCTTGATCAGTCCATCACCTTTACCCTCAGCTTCTTTAGCAAGGCAGTGGTCATCGTGGAGTTGTGTTTGGGGTTATCATGTTCGAATTCCGCCCTGTGGCCCAGTCTCCGAAAAAGAAGAGGGATCATGCTCTGCTTCAGTATGTCACAGTACATGTTGGCATTCATAGGACACTCTTACCACCATGCTTGACTGTAGATAAGACACACTTGTCTTTGTACTCCTCATCTGGTTGCCACCACAGACACTTGACACCATCAGAACCAAATAGTTTATCTTGGTCTCATCAGACCACATGATTTGGTTCCAGTAATCCATGTCCTTAATCTGCTTGTCTTCAGCAAACTGTTTGCGGACTTTCTTCTGCATCATCTTTAGAAGAGGCTTCCTTCTAGGACAACAGCCATGCAGACCAATTTGATGCAGTGTGTGGTGTATGGTCTGTGCACTGGCAGGCTGACTCCTCACCCCTTAAACCTCTGCAGCAGTGCTGGCAGCACTCGTATATCTATTTCCAAAAAGACAACCTCTGCATATGGCGCTGAGAATGTGAACTTAACTTCTTTGGTCGATCATGGCGAGGCCTGTTCTGAATGGAACCTGTCCTGTTAAACTGTTGTATGGTCTTGGCCACTATGCTGCAACAATTCTTTTTCTCATAGAGTTCTTTGCCATGAGGTCATTTTCACAGTTATACAAGCTGTTGTATTGTAGCCAAGTGTCCTTTCTTCAGTGTTGTCACATGAAAAGGTATAATAAAAAATGTACAGAAATGTGAGGGGTGTACTCACTTTTGTGAGATACTGTATATATTGTGCAGGGTGAGCCCGTGCCACTTTTTAAAATGGTGGTTTATGCCAGATTTTGTCAGAAATGGGCACACTAATGGCTTCAAATGAGAGTTGGAGCTTGGAGCCCCATGCACTTGAGGGGGTCAGTGTGTGAAAGCAGGCGTAGTGCGGGTGTGAATCATGGTGTCTAGGGCAGGACAGAGCAAGGTCCGGGCCTAATATAGTCCATAAGGGACACAGCAGCTAGGAAGTCAGGAGGACCAAAAATATACTAATGGTCAGGAGGATCCTGAAGAGGTGTTCTGAGCAGTAAAGCTGCCACAAGAGAGCCAGGAGTCTGAATGTTTTGTTTGATTCATAGTGATGGGGAGAACCCCCCTGTGTGGGAAGACATACCTGTATGAATTTTGACTTTCTCTTAAACAAAGGTGGGCAGAAAAGCCCTGGAAACTCAATCTGGCGTGCAGAAAACTCACTGTTTTGGCACCATTATTGAGCTAATAAACCTCATAAACAAAAAACTGTGGTGTACTGTGTGTTCTCATACATTTCTATCAAAACCAGCATCACCCTTTTCAGCAATTTGAGCTACAATGGCTCTTCTATTAGATCAGATTACATGAACCTGCTTTTGCTCCGTATGGGCATCAGTGAGCCCTGACCGCTCATAATCCTGTCACCAGTTTGTTGGTTTTCCTTCTTATGGCCACTTTTGGTGGGTCCTGACCATGGCAAACCTGGACCATCCCACAAGAGCTGTAGTTTTGGAGATGCTCTAAACCAGTCATCTGGCCATTGCAATTTAGACCTTGTTAAAGTCACTCAAATCCCTAAGCTTGCCCTTTTTTATTCTTTCAACACATGAACTTTAGGGACAACATGTTCACTTACTGTCAAATATATCTCACCACCCACTATCAAATGCCATTTTAATGAGCTAATCATTGTTATTCGCTTTACCTGTTAGTGGTGATATGGCTGCTTGTTGTACCAGGAGAGTTGAGGTTACACTATAATAATGGAGGCTGTTAGTATGGTGTCTGTCTGAGTATTTCTATCAAATAACTTGGGCTTCCTAAATTCCTAAGGGACAGCCAACTACCAGGTACACATACGAAGTGAATTGCACTATAGCGATTAACACAGACTCAACCATAATAGTAATACTGCTGTAACGTGATATAATGTACATTATTTATTGCAGATGATCTCAGTCGAACGAGTCATGGAGTATACTCAGTTGGAAAAGGAAGCTGAGTGGGAATCGAAAAGACGTCCACCATTTGACTGGCCAAGCAAGGGTATGATAGCATTTGAAAATGTCAATTTCGCCTACAGTTTGGATGGCCCGTTGGTTCTGAGACACTTAACAGCTCTAATTCGACCAAAGGAAAAGGTATTTTATCAACATCCTAATGCTGGGAGAGACCATTCTAATAATTATGCATTGATAATTAATTTGTAACTTTGTCTTTGAAATGTCTCCTGCTTGCTACAAAAAGTTATTATGCTATATATTTCTTTCTCGTACATCACGGGACACAGAGCGGCATATTCATTACTATGTGGGTTATATGGAGTACCTTCAGGTGTGGACACTGGCAATCTTCAAACAGGAAGTCCCCTCCCTATATAACCCCCTCCCCTAGAGGGAGTCCCTCAGTTTTTTCGCCAGTGTCTTAGGTGTTGGTCACGGAATAGCTTTGCTCCACATCCTTGGGATTAAGGGCGGGCTACCGGATCTGTCCAAGGAGCCTCAGTGCCAAAGTGGACAGTACCCGGGCCCCAAACCGTGGGGTTTTGCCTATAATGCTCCTCTTTGGAGGGCTGGACCCTGGGCCCAGGACTTGGAGTTTGCAAAAACCATAAGGTTCCTGTTTTGCCAGGGTGCTATATAGGTCCAGGACAGTGGGTACCTTCATAGGACCCCAGGGCCTGAAGGTCTACTACGCTACCCACGGAGATGGGAGAAGATTGGATCAGTTTGCTGGTCAAACATCCTGCAGCATGGAGCAGGTAAGGGGGAGCCTGCGGGACTTGGTTCGACAGCAGGCTCCCCGGGGTAACCTAAAAGGGGGGATAGCCTAAGTATGCTCTGCATGGGCAACCGTGATCACTATGTCTAAAAGAGACAGGATGACACCCTTTCTCCCCCCATCACTAGGCCCCCCTGTCTAAATGTGTTGCTAGCTAACCTGCTGTTTCTTCCTAGGGCTAGTAAGGATCCCTAGGGGCCTTGAGAGAGTCCTACCTGGCCGGGGGTTTGAATCTGCCGCCTGTTTCTGCGTGCCTGGATCTCCAGCAGCGCGGCTCCTCCATGTTCCTCCTGTATCCGGCATACGCGTGCGCGCGCGCGCGCGCACGTCTTATTGACGTTTTTCGCGCCGTCCAGACAGGAGGGCGGGGGGGGGGCGGGCCTGCGGCGTCATACAGGGGCGCGCCTTTGTGCTGTTATAGACAGCAGGCCTTGTCAGGGCTCAGTCTGAGGCTGATTTTTTCAAGGAGAGGACGCAGAGCGGCAGAACAGTGACTCCCGGTGGCGGAAGAGGGGTAGTACATGTGGACTTTGTTCCAATGCCTTTATTGTTAAGCCAAGAAATCCCCCTTATTTTGCAGCAGGTTGGAGGCTGGCAAACTTAAATTAGGGTCATTGTATGTTGTCAAATATATAATATATAATTATTAAAAAAAAAAAAAAAAAAAAAAGAAAAGACCAACATACGGGCCCATCAGTTTTTGGGGACACTAGTGATCTATTCTCCCCTAAACTCTGAAAATTGTACTCCTGGCCACTACAGTCTGTTGTGTGGGCGGAGTCCCTCGATTTTGTATTATGGCTTCCAAGGGTTCGGGGTCAAAGGGGACAAAAAAGACCAAAAAACAAAAGGGGTCCCTTTCTGATTCTGATATGCCGATACTTTCCCCGCAGCTTATTAATTTAAGAAGCGCCTTGGATGAGCCATTAGGGGGATCTGGTGCGGAGGCTGGCCCAGATCAGCCCAGCCCTGTGTTTATCACAGAGGAGATGCTAGCCGTATCCCTAGGGGGGCTAGAAGAGAGAATAGCGGCATTGATCGCCAGAGCTATTCCTGGTAAGAAACGGGTTAGATCCCCATCACCAGGGGGTGTATCCTCAGATGCTGAGATTCTCTCTCCGGAGGAATTAGAATCACAGGAGGATCAACTGGACCTGAACCAAGAGGGTTCAGGGATGGAGGGGTCTACCTCTGAGGAACCATTTTCAGACTCCCAGACAGAGAGACTGTGGGTACAGTCTTTGACGGACATGGTCCGCTCGGCATTTAGTTTGCCATTGCCAGAACTTCAGGTTCCTCCGGTATCCTCTCTGGGCTCTTTGAAAGCCCCGTTAAGCAACGCAGTTTTTCCGGTCCATCCTCTCTTGGAGGAATTGATCTTTCGGGATTGGGTACGGCCGGACAGGGTTTTTCTGCCACCGAAAAGATTTGCGGTCATTTATCCCATGGAGGAAAAATTCTCCAAGAAGTGGAGGCTCCCAGTAGTGGATGCAGCCATCTCATGTGTGAATAAATCACTAACTTGCCCGGTGGAAAACATACATATGTTTAAAGATCCGGTTGATAAAAGATTAGAGACACTTTTAAAAGCATCCTTTGCTACGGCAGGAGCAGTGGTGCAGCCAGCGGTAGCTGCAATTGGAGTTTGTCAGGCATTAAAAGACCAGACAAAAGAGATGTTAAAGGACATGCCTACCCAACAAGCAGAAGAGTTTGCTGACATTCCCAGAGCTCTGTGTTTCGCGGTAGATGCTATAAAAGATTCCATCCAGCAGGCTTCTCGTTTATCACTATGTTTGGTGCACATGAGAAGGCTCTTATGGTTGAAGAACTGGGCGGCAGAACCCCCATGCAAAAAGCTTCTGGCAGGATTTCCCTTCCATGGAGGACGACTCTTCGGAGAAGATCTGGATAAATATATTCAGACTATTTCAAATGGCAAGAGTACCCTTTTACCGGTCAAAAAGACATTCCGGGCTCCTACATTTAAAAGGCAGCTTTTTCCTGTCTCGGGGCCCTCTAATTCCAGGCAGTATCGACGGCCGCCTGCACGATCCAACGTTAACAGTAGATCGCAGGGACAGACCCCTGGGGGTAAGAAGCCGTGGTATCGCAAGCCGTCAAAGACAGCCCCTAAGTCTGCCTTATGAAGGGGCGCCCCCACTCTCACGGGTGGGGGGAAGGCTTCGTCTCTTCTCAGAAGTTTGGGAAGCCAAGATCCCCGACAATTGGGCCCGGGCATCTGTAACCACAGGTTACAGATTGGAGTTTCTAAGATATCCTCCGCCTCATTTTCAAGAATCAAGGCTACCAAGGGATCCAGCAAGGAAGGCCTCAATGCTGGCAGCTTTGGATCACCTGCTTTGCCAGGACGTAATTATAGAAGTGCCAGCCCAAGAGCAAGGCCTAGGTTTCTATTCCAATCTCTTTGTCATACCAAAGCCCAACGGCGATGTCAGGCCAATCTTGGACCTAAAGAGGTTAAACGCTTATCTAAGGGTGCGGTCCTTCCGGATGGAATCCATCCGGTCAGCAGCCGCCGCGCTTCAGAAAGACGATTTTCTGGCCTCCATAGACATAAAAAATGCTTACCTTCATGTACCAATCTTTCAGTCGCATCAAAGGTTTTTACGCTTCGCGGTGGGGCAGCGACACTTCCAATTCAGGGCGCTCCCTTTCGGGCTGGCCACGGCCCCCCGGGTATTCACGAAGATCCTAGCCCCAGTTCTGGCCAATTTAAGGATCCAAGGAGTCACAGTCCTAGCATACTTGGACGACCTTTTAATCATAGATCACTCACGGACGGGTCTGCAAAAGGCAGTAAACCTCACGGTTCGGTACCTCGAAGAATTCGGCTGGGTCCTAAACCAGGGAAAGTCAGCATTCCAGCCTACAAAGCAGTTGGAATACCTCGGCATGAGGTTAGACACAGAACATCAAAAGGTGTTCCTGCCCCTTGTAAAGATCAAGGCGATCAAGGGGTTGGTTCAGTTGGTTATAAACAAGAAAAGACCAACTATTCGCCTGTGTATGCGATTACTGGGCAAGCTAGTGGCCACATTCGAGGCAGTACCATACGCTCAGATCCACACTCGCGTCCTACAGGCAGCCATTCTAGCAGCCTGGGGCAAGAGGGCACATGCCTTAGAGTCCCCTTTGACGCTATCATCAAGGGTCCGACAGAGCCTGGCCTGGTGGTTGAACCCTCAGAATCTTCTAAAGGGAAGATCCTTCAGCCCTGTTGTCTGGAAGGTAGTTACCACAGACGCCAGCCTGGCAGGCTGGGGGGCGGTCTTCGAAGGGTTCTCCCGCCAGGGAACTTGGGTGAAAGCAGAGAGGCAGCTCCCCATCAATATCTTGGAAATCAGAGCTGCTCGCCTAGCCCTGTTGGCGTGGACCTCCAGATTAAAGGGGTTCCCGGTGAGAATCCAGTCAGACAATGCCACGGCGGTGGCATACATAAACCACCAAGGGGGAACCAGGAGCCAGGCCGCTCAAAGGGAAGTGAACTTGATTTTTCAATGGGCAGAGGTTCATGTACCCTGCATTTCAGCGATATTCATTCCCGGAGTGGACAACCTGCAGGCAGACTTCTTAAGTCGCCAGAGTCTGTTGCCAGGGGAGTGGTCTCTGCATCCCCAGGTCTTTCAGACAATCTGCCAGAGGTGGGGAACGCCAGACGTAGATATAATGGCATCCAGGTTCAACAAGAAACTAGACAGGTTCGTGTCGCGAGCGAGGGATCCTATGGCCTGCGGAACCGATGCGTTGGTTTGCCCTTGGCATCAATTCAAACTTCTATATGCATTCCCTCCACTACAGTTACTCCCCCGCCTGTTGCGCAAGATCAGAGTGGAGCACAAGCCAGTCATTCTAATAGCTCCAGCTTGGCCCCGGAGGGCTTGGTACTCACTAGTCCTGAATATGGCAGTGGGAGACCCTTGGACTCTTCCTCTACAACCAGACCTACTCTCACAAGGCCCGATCCTCCACCCTACATTACAGCGTCTAAATTTGACGGCCTGGAGGCTGAATCCCTGATTCTCAGGGGTAGGGGTCTGTCTAAGCAGGTAATCCCTACCCTGATTAAGGCTAGAAAGCCGGTCTCCAGGGTAATTTATTACAGGGTGTGGAGGAACTATATAGGCTGGTGTGAATCCAAAAGATGGAATTGCCGCAAATATACTATTGATAGGGTGTTAAGTTTTCTCCAGCTAGGAGTGGATAAAGGCCTGGCACTAAGCACAATCAAAGGACAGATCTCAGCTCTGTCAGTGTGGTTTCAGAGGCCGCTGGCCACCCACTCGCTGGTAAAGACCTTCTTACAGGGGGTCTTGCGTATTAATCCTCCTGTCAAGTCACCAGTTTGTCCTTGGGACCTAAATCTTGTCCTGTCCACTCTACAGAAACAGCCTTTTGAGCCTTTGGCTGAGATTCCTGTACTCTTACTGACAAGAAAATTGGTTTTCTTGGTCGCCATAGTTTCGGCCAGGAGAGTGTCAGAATTAGCAGCCTTATCGTGTAAGGAACCATATCTTGTTCTGCATAAGGACAGGGCAGTTCTCCGGCCCCATCCTTCCTTTCTACCAAAGGTTATATCCAAATTTCACTTAAACCAGGATTTGGTACTTCCATCCTTCTTTCCAAAACCTACATCTAGAAAGGAGGGGTTGCTGCATACCTTGGATATTGTCCGGGCCATGAAGGCCTATCTTAAAGCTACGGAAAAGATCCGGAAAACAGAGGTGTTATTCGTTCTACCAGATGGCCCCAAGAAGGGGCAGGCAGCTGCAAAATCCACCATCTCGAGATGGATTAGACAATTAATCATTCAAGCCTACGGATTGAAGAGGTTGCCCCCTCCGTTGTCGGTAAAGGCCCATTCTACCAGGGCCATGGGCGCCTCTTGGGCAGCACACCATCAGATCTCTATGGCTCAGATATGCAAGGCGGCAACGTGGTCATCAGTCCACACGTTTACAAGGTTTTATCAACTAGACGTGAGAAGAAATGCGGATACTGCCTTTGGTCAGGCAGTACTACAGGCTGCAGTTTGAAATCCTCGGGATCAGAAACACCCTTGGTTATATATAAAAAAAAAAAAAAAAAAAAAAAAAGAAAAAGGTTCTTCTTTCTTGACTAATTTGGAAATATTATTATGATTTGAGTTTAGCTCTAAAATTGAATCCTTCTTTGGAAGATGTCTCCCTCCCCTCATTAAAGCATTGCTTTCGGACATCCCACATAGTAATGAATATGCCGCTCTGTGTCCCGTGATGTACGAGAAAGAAAAAGGGATTTTTAAATACAGCTTACCTGTAAAATCCTTTTCTTGGAGTACATCACGGGACACAGAGCTCCCACCCCTCTTTTGGGTGACCATTTTGGGAGGCATACTGCTTGCTACAAAACTGAGGGACTCCCTCTAGGGGAGGGGGTTATATAGGGAGGGGACTTCCTGTTTGAAGATTGCCAGTGTCCACACCTGAAGGTACTCCATATAACCCACATAGTAATGAATATGCCGCTCTGTGTCCCGTGATGTACTCCAAGAAAAGGATTTTACAGGTAAGCTGTATTTAAAAATCCCTTTTTTACTGTACATTGAGCCCAAATGTATGGGGCCCAAATTCGAAAAGGACCCTTCATATATAATATGTCTTATATTAACTAGCAGAACTGTTTTGACTAAAGCTAACCCAACAATGCTTGCATCCTTGCTGCTCACCTTATATCAAATGTAGCACGACCCCCGGAGGAGCTGCTGGATTTTTTGGCTCCTCCGAAATTCCTAGGGGTGAATGTTGCATATAGTAGAAGTAAAGGAATGTCCACGACAGGTGCTCTTTGCAGTGCTCTTTTTTACCCAGCTGAATAAAAACAGTAACTTATGGTGAGGAAAGTGAAGTTGAAGACGAATGGGGAATAGCAGATTCAGGCGTGATAATAGGAAACAGTCCTGCTCCCAAACGTAACCCTTCTATGCGCCACTCCTGCCGGAATGGGCTTAGCGTACTCGGACAGGCCTCTATCACTGATCCGGCAGCCGGAGTATCACTCGGACAATTGTAGGATTAAAAAACAAAAGGCTGACGCTGCGCTAGTGTAGAAAATATTGAGTATATAACAATGAATGGTGAACAGTAAGCTGCTGGCACTAAAAAATTGTGTACAACAATTCAATAAAACATAAAAAGCAAAACGGAAGTGCAGCGCTGAAAAATTGATAAATAATAAAATTCATAAATGCATATATAAATACAAGCTCTTAAATAGTTGAAGAGAGCAAGAAAATACAGTGTGAGAAAGAAGAGTCTCCAAAACTGTTTGGAGACGAGATCCAGTAAAAAAAAGTCTAGCATTAAATCTTGTGATGAAAAAGCTGACAAGAAAGGTGATCAAGTGAAATCCAATGTGCTATCAGATGAAAAAGGGATCTCCACAGTGCACTCATGTAGTAGGACTGCCTGCTTACCACTTATAAGAAGGAAACTCTGTCCTTCATCTGCCTCTTAATAGACAGATGAAGGACAGAGTTTCCTTCTTATCGTACATGTATACATCCCGGACCCATTGCTGAGCTCCATTCTGATCATACACGGATTGGTCCCAGGGAGACCGGACTTCCTTATGCTATATGAGACTGATGGAAAGCAGTCTTTCTTTCTGGTAAGCAGGCAGTCCTACTACATGAGTGCACTGTGGAGATCCCTTTTTCATCTGATAGCACATTGGATTTCACTTGATCACCTTTCTTGTCAGCTTTTTCATCACAAGATTTAATGCTGGACTTTTCACTGGATCTTATCTCCAAACAGTTTTGGAGACTCTTCTTTCTCACACTGTATTTTCTTGCTCTTCAACTATTTATGAGCTTGTATTTATATATGTATTTATGAATTTTAATATTTATCAATTTTTCAGCGCTGCACTTCCGTTTTGCTTTTTATAAATTGTAGGATAAAGTCTCTGCCACAGACCCTCCTTGGTGAACTTGAATTTGAGGAGAAAGTCTCTGCCACAGACTCCCCTCGTTGAGCCTCAGAAAGGTACTTTTGCCACAAGCCCCCTTCTGGATTGAATTCTCAGAGGTATCCCCTCCTTGGATGAGTTATGTCTGGATCTACTTCAACTTGTCACCCAGGTACCGACTGACAGGTGTTCAATCCCTCAGTGTCCGGTTACCTCGATCACTTGTTTTTGTCCAGGCCCTTTTGGACCGCCAGCCTCTCAATGGCGCGCCTCAGACCGACTCCCCACTGGACAGCAGTACAGCTTGGGACAAAGAACCACCAGACCAAATGGCATCCGCCTCATAAATACCCCTCCCCAGCATGCACAACGAGGACAAACCCTCCTGATTGGCTGCTGGGAAAGAGCACCCAAACTTTGACTCCACTGCTGCCACCTGCAGCACCGGGGCTGGAAGAACACCCCAGTACAACAGAATAAGCCCACAGCACAGCCAAGCTGAGACAGAGACCCTGTTTTGCATTTAACAATCCTGGATCGGAGTTTAACTACAATCTGATCTACCCTTAAATTTAACTAGCAACAGTACTATAAAGTACATAGCGCAGCACAGCGCTACACAAACAACAACAGACAAACAAAAAAAGGCATTACCTGGACTCAAGAACACTCAGCTGAGTTGTCACATGGTACTCATCAGATCTAACCATCATCCAAGTCAGAAGGGAGTCATCTTTTTGGGTGCCTACAATGTCAGAGTACTGGAAGCATAGCGATAGCTACCCTATTGGTGCTCAGTGAAACAGTAAATTATTTAAAAAAAGATGGATGCAATGGATCCTGGAGCACCAACTCCTTGTGTGCCCGCAGTTTAAAAACCTTTTTTTTTTCCTGGAGTTCTTCTTTAAAAGTTATTTTACACCATCAGTATTCTCCCTCTTTATGCTTGCTTATCTAACAGTACAATACCTGTCGCAGAGAATGTGTTTCCAGCATGACGGCATCGCGCTGATTCTCGGCGACATGGTGCCGACATTTCGCACTCACTGGAATAGAAAAAGCACATTCCAGCGAGCGCGTCATAGAAGCGACGGGGATCCAACTTGGATTCCCGCCAACTCTAGCCGCTGCGTTTGGTATGAATCATGAGGGGGAACTCCACGCCAAATTTTAAATAAAAAAACGTTGTGGGTTCCTCCCCTGAAGCATACCATGCCCTTAGGTCTGGTATGGAGTGTAAGGAGAACCCCTACGCTGAAAAAATGGCCGTAACAGGCAGCATGCCCTCAACATGGGGGGGTTGGGTGCTCTGGGGCCCCCCACCCCAAAGTACCCTGTCCCCATGTTAAGGACAGGGCCTCTTCCCGACAACACTGGCCGTTGGTTGTCGGGGTCTGCAGGCGGGGGGCTTATCGGAATCTGGGGGGGGGGGGTATTCGCTCTCCGGGGGAGGTTTTCTCCACTCTCCAAACTTACTTTTCAAAAGGGGTGTACTCATTTATGCTCAGCACTGTATATTTATGAATTGGATGGTTAAGATGTAGATTGCCAAAACAATGTGTTTAATTTACAGGTTGGAATAGTAGGAAGAACGGGAGCTGGAAAGAGTTCCCTTATCTCAGCTCTTTTCCGTCTTGCTGAACCTGAAGGAAAAATTTGGATTGATAAAATTTTAACATCTGAAATTGGTTTGCATGATTTGAGGCAGAAGATGTCTATAATACCCCAGGTATGATTTAATTATAAGTAGGAACATTATTTTTTGCCTTGTGTCCTGATTAGGTCTCAATATCAAAAAACTAACAAAGTTGTTTGCATTATTAGGAAGTGAAACTAAACCAATTGATTTACCTGTGGTAAATGCCCTCAATAATAACTGTCAGTTTCTTGTTCTCCCAACTGATCTTTCAACCCATTAAATGGCTGTTGTCATAACTGATCACATGTACAGCATCATGGCAAGTGCGGATCAAACAGAGGCTTAAATGGCAGCTTTCTTGGCTGTAAAGGATTAAAGAGTTTAGCTTTGTTTAGAGTTTATTGCCTGTTTACACCTTTAATTCTGACCAAACTCAGTTTGTAGCTTCTCTAAGTTTTTAATGGTTTATGTACATGTGCATCCAATTCAGAACAAGTGATTTAGCATTACACCGTATACTTAGTTTGTGCTGCGTCAGTTTGGGCAGGATATTTAGTATTGATTCCTGTAGAGAGTTGAGGTTGCTCTTGTTCTCTTCACATAGGAATTTTCCCAAGTGCTTAGTGAATGAGGTTAAGCTCTGTTGACTTCCATCATCCAATCATTTTCAAGTAAAATTTCTCCACATTTACTAAGCTCTGGAGGGAAAATGCCTTGCAGCCTGCAGCCGGCTTTTGCAAAGTGAAGTTTTTTTTCTTTTAGTAAATCAACCCCATAGAGTAAGCTAGCATTGTAGTGCACTTTGGTAAACACAAGCATTACTTTCCTGGCTATCTATACCTCTAGCATGTGCTTCAATGATATCTTTGGTTATGTGCTCATGTCAAAAAAGGGAAACTACACAGGGTAGTGACAAGGCAGACTTTTTCAGGCAATCACAGGGACATAAAGATTTAGAAAAATATAAATTTAATTACAAAAATAACATACAATAAAATCCATAAAGAAGGAAAAAAAAAAAGTATACATTCACAAGCAATATTATCTTTCGCCTGGCGAGACGAAAGATAATATTGCTTGTGAATGTATACTTTGTTTTTATATTCGGACTCCTTCTTTTTTTTTCCTTCTTTATGGATTTTATTGTATGTTATTTTTGTAATTAAATTTATATTTTTCTAAATCTTTATGTCCCTGTGATTGCCTGAAAAAGTCTGCCTTGTCACTACCCTGTGTAGTTTCCATTTTTTGACTCAATATTTTGGATGTTGGCTAAATGTGAGTGCTTTTTCGTTTCCCCCTTCCCATTTTCTGAGTTATGTGCTCATGGTAATCTTTGCACACCATGTAGGTGAGTGATATTGATACTACTTGTGCCAGCATAAATTAACCCTTCGTGAAGTATACTGTGTCAAACTGTGCCTTTATGATGCATTGAAACACCCATAGGTTTAGACCCCCTAGAATCCTATTTATGGGCAGATTACTAATGTGTAAAATATAAAATATTTGTCTGTACTATTTAAATTCTAAAATGAATAAAGTGGTTGTAAACCTCTAACATGAAAAAAGAACAAAGCATGTTCTTCTATAGTGTGTGCTTGCATCAATCCAAAGCACAGAGTGTGATTTCTGTCTGCAGTCTGGTTTCTTTATCTGACAGTTTGCTGACTCCGAGGGATTGAAGGGGGCAGGGGAAATGAACTCCAGCACACATAATGTGATTGACAACCTCAGTAGTTTCCCTATGAGATTGTATAGAGGGGGTGTCCCTTTCCTCTGCTCAGGTCTCATTACACTCAGCTTTTCTCTCTGTGCTAGGCAGAGCATGACATCAGATCCCTTTCCCCTGTAAAGCTATGTAATATAAGGACCTACCCAATCAATCTATTCAGTTAGTATCCAGTCAAGCAGGCTCTGCTAGGATCTGTCCACTGATTCTCACTGAGCAGGCGGATGGCTGGTCCGTGTTCGCTCCACTTATGCAGAGCGGACACAGCTTACTTTCCTTTATTGGCAGTTGGTTTATACCCAACTAACATACAATCCAATCCGGTAGACAGAAGAGGATCCCCATCCATCAGTTTTTATTGGATTGAATGTCACCAGGTGTAGGTGGACACATGTATGTGTATACCCACCACTCCATAGAAGAGAATAGAGGGTCTGATCAGGTCCACCTGAAAAATTGACAGGCGCACCTGATCGGTTCGCTTGTGTGAAAGGGGTCTTATTCGTTGCAAAATGTTCTTCCAGCTGTTCCTTGTTAGTACTACTTTGCCAGATTTTTGTTGCCCTATCCCAACTTTTTTTGAGGCGTGTTGCTGCCATCAATTTCAAAATTACCTTATTTTCTATTGTGAATAACATATGGATTTATGAGATTTGCAGATCATTGCATTCTGTTTTTATGTAGATTTTTAGAAAGGCCCCCCCCAACTTTTTTGGAATTGGAGTTGTACTCCTACCCTTAAAGCAGATAACTGACATCTTTTATATCTTTTTATCTCCATGAGAATCATTAACCACTTTAACCCCGGACCATATTGCTGTCCAAAGACCAGAGCACTTTTTGTGATTCGGCACTGCGTCGCTTTAACTGACAATTGCGCGGTCGTGCAACGTGGCTCCCAAACAAAATTGGCGTCCTTTTTTTTCCACAAATAGAGCTTTCTTTTGGTGGTATTTGATCATCTCTGCGGTTTTTATTTTTTGCGCTATAAACAAAAATAGAGCGACTATTTTGAAAAAAATGCAATATTTTTTACATTTTGCTATAATAAATATCCCCAAAAAAGATAAAAAAAAACATTTTTTTTCCTCAGTTTAGGCCGATACGTATTCTTCTACATATTTTTCGTAAAAAAAAATCGTAATTAGCGTTTATTGATTGGTTTGCGCAAAATTTATAGCGTTTACAAAAAAGGGGGTAGTTTTATGGCATTTTTATTATTTTTTTTTTACTAGTAATGTCGGCGATCAGCGTTTTTTTTCGGTACTGCGATATTATGGCGGACACATCGGACACTTTTGACACATTTTTGCGACCATTGGCATTTTTATAGAGATCAATGCTATAAAAATGCATTGGATTACTATAAAAATGCCATTGGCAGTGAAGGGGTTAACATTAGGGGGCGAGTAAGGGGTTAAGTGTGTTCCTATTTGTGTTCTAACTGTATGGGGGGTTGACTCACTAGGGGGAATCACTGATCTTCCGTTCATACATTGTATGAACGGAAGATCAGCGTTTCCCCCGCTGACAGGAACGAGCGCTGTGTGTTTACACTCACAGCTCTCGTTCCCCGCTCTGTAACAAACGAGCGCGTGTGCCCGGCGGCGATCGGACGCGGGGGCGAGCGTGGGGCGCGCGCGCGGGCCGGCGGCCACTAGTGGCCGCGAAAGTCCCGATGTAGAGCTACGGGCTCTCGCCCAGGAGAGCCGACCTGCCGCCGTAGAACCACGGCGGCTGGTCGGCTAGTGGTTAAATGATACATAAACCATACAGTAACCCATACTGCAGCTAAATCTCTTGAGCTGGCCCAGCTCTATGAGCAGGCTAACTTTCGGGTGGGTTCTAGAGGCTAGGAGCACTTGGCAGGTTTCCTTATAACTCACCTTCAAGTTATGTCCATTTGTTCTCCAGTTAGATACGGTTGTTCTTCTTTAGACTAAGCGCTCATGCAGACGGGGATTTTTTTTTCTTTTTTTTACCTATAAGCCCATCTCTATGTTAGCCTATGTGTCCATGGACATATAAGCTTTTACAGGCATATTTGAATAGAAGCATTTACGCTCAGAAAGATCATGTTCAACTCTACACTAGTGAAATTGTGGATAAAAAAAAAATTAAAAATCTTGAAGGCCATAACTTCTTCCAATAAGTGTTTTTTCTTTCTTTTTCGTGTAGGTTTAGCAGAGGAGCTTATGAGCAGAAAAACACAGCACGTCCATAGACGCTAGATGTGTTTAGGCACATTTGTGTGTTTGTGCATTAATGCATACAAATTAATAAATTAATTGTTATTAAAAAAATCTTTTGCATAGGCAATTCTCAAACTGTTTATCAGCCAAATTGACCTGTTTAGACAAGAAGTAGTGATGACTGACAAGTGTATAAGATGAACCCAGTTTTCCTGATTAATTAACTCACACCTAAATATCAGGCAGAATATGAGTTGGGGAGCGTAATATCCATATACAATATGTCTGGATTTCCAATCAGCCCTAATTCTGACTGTGAGGCAAATGCACTCACATACATGTCACTTAAAAGTAATTGTATTTAGACATGTTATGAGTGCACTGTTCATGAAGGTAAAGCAGGTGTTTTCTGGGATGCTGTCTTATTCATGTAAGCCTGATATATTATGTGATGTGCATTTTGTTAGAAACAATCCCTTTTTATATTGGCTGATTAATTACCAGCCCAGTCTTGCATAGTAAGAACAGAAGTCAATGGGCAGAGTTAGATAGGTATGCTGTTACTTGCAAATAAGTACAAATGGATGGTAGCCTAATGCTGATCTTTGTTTCCGTATACTAAAGGCTTCATTAATGCACTGTGCAGCTGCTCACCAGAGCTAGTGACCTTTCATTTCCAAAGAAGACCCTACATAGACTTAAATTCTTTAGCCTTTGTTGGTGAACAATATCCCCTTTCTGCTGAAAATAAACGCTGCTACGTTCCTTTTAGGCTTGTAGATTCAGACAGACGGTTTAGAAATCATAAATGGGACTTGTCATTTGGAAGTGTTAATTACATGAAAAAGAAAGAAAAACACTTATTGGAAGAGGTTACGGCCTTCAAGATTTTTTTTATCCACAATCTCACTAGTGCAGAGTTGAACATGTGCACATAATGTGCTACTGTCTATACAGATATTGTGTGCTGCTGGTTCCATTATGATTATGCTTTCATACTTTGCTTAGAATACAGAGGTTTATATTTTAAAACTGCACCGAATATATGTCCTGGATATGATTACAGTCAATTTACGTAATATCTATGTTTGACTGGAAAGTACCTGTAAAGGCATATTTAATCACGTCCATACCAGACACTTTCACCCCCTTCCTGACCAGGCCAATTTTCAGATTTCAGCGCTGTCAGACTTTAAATGACAAATTCTAAGTCATGTAACACTGTACTCAAATAAAATGTTTATATATATTATTTTTTAAAACAGATATAGCTTTCTATAGTTATCCAGTTCTAGGGACAGCCATCACATCCACATCCTGCTATTGACAGAAACAAATTGAAAGGAGATATACTCCCATATAGAATAGGACTTCAGAGGGTGTGTGGTTGTCACTTAGGTGAGCACAAAGTCATACAAATTTTAAGAATTGTATTTATTATTGGACAAAAATTATTAAAATTACTTGGAAAAGTATAAAATCATGTTGCAATGTGTAAACAGTAACACAGAGCTAGATTTGATATATTAGTATGTTCATCCTAATAAAAAAAAAAAAAATGGTACATACAGAAAATATGAAGCATTATAAAGTGCTCACCAACTTTATCAAAACATGGCTGTGTATGTTGAGTGTGAGGAACCAGAACTGAAGGCTGACCAAAGAGTCTGTGGTGTCAGTATTCAGGACTAGGTCTGGCAAACACTGGTTCACACATAGGTGGATTTAGGCGGATGCGGTTTTCATGCCCAAAGTATTATGATATAAACACAAAGGGCCAGATTCAGATACAATTGTGTATCTATCCGGCGGTGTAGCGTATGCTCTTTACGCTACGCCTCCAACTGTTATGGGCAAGTGCCTTATTCAGAAAGCACTTGCTCCATAAGTTGCGGCGGTGTAGCTTAAAGTGGCCGGCGTAAGGGCGCCTAATTCAAATTAGAAATGTAGGGGCATGATTCATGTAAATGAATCGTGACCCCACGTAATTTACGTTTTTTCTGAACGGCGCATGCGCAGTCCGTGGACGTATCCCAGTGCGTATGCGTGAAATCACGTCGCAAGTTGTCAATGTATACGATGTGAACGTAAATTACGTCCAGCCCTATTCCCGAATGATTTACGTAAACGACGTACAATTCGACGCTGTCCTGACGTCCATACTTAACATTGGCTGCGCCTCATATAGCAGGGGTAACTTTACCCCGCACTAATGCTTACGTAAACTACGACGGCGGGACGCAAGTACGTTCGTGAATCGGGGTATCTCCCTAATTTACATATTCGATGCGTAAGTGCCACCTAGCGGCCAGCGTAAATATGCAACTAAGATATGACGGTGTAACAGACTTACGCCGCTCGTATCTTGGCTGAATTCCGGCGTATCTTGTTTTCTGAATACAGAAAAAAGATACACCGGCGCAGAATAGACTTCACCCGGCATATCTATAGATACGCCGACGTAAAGGCTATCTGAATCTGGCCCAATATATCAAATGGCCAAACCAGCACAAAGTCACCATGTGCTACATCAGTAGGCCCAATCAAACAGGGCGACTTGCATAGCCAGTGAAAATAACTGGAAACCAACACCATGCTGCACATTGCTGTTTGAAAAGGCTGGCAGGGCCCAATATTCAGAGGTATTAAAAGAGGGATGCCTTCGGCATGAATCCACAATCTGTCCTGAGCTTAACTCTGGATAAAAAAAAGGTCCAAGTCCAGGCCCGCTTGTAGGAAAATAAGGAATTTGGAGGAAGAGAGCAAATCAGGATAGAAGCTTTTGCCAGTAGCAAAAGATCCAACCTTTTTTCATATTTTATCGTACATACTGTTTGCTGAGGGCTTCTGTGCTTTGAGTAGAGTTGAAATAACCTTTAAAGAACATCCTAAGGATTGGAACCTCTGCCTCTCAATATCCAGACGTGAAGGTTCAGTCTGTGAAGATTCGGATGGGGGTGATGGCCTTAAGACAGAAGACTATTGCCGTAGGGAACCATGGGCCAATTCGGCAAGACTGCTATCCCTGTTATTGTTTCCATTGCAAGTCTCAAGAGAAATCTCGAGATGAGAGGCAGGGGGAAAATGCATAGGCTAGATTGCACAGCTAAGGGCTTGATGGGGCATCTGTGAGTGAGTGAGTGAAAAACTTATAGAGCGCAACGCTTGCGAACTGAATCGCCTCTGGGGGCTGTGTCCATTCCTTGGATAAAGGAAGGCTTTGCCTTCAGAAGAGATGAGTTTTAATCATTTTCCTGAAGGCCAAGTGGTCCGACTCCAGTCGGATGGTGTTTGGTAGTGCATTCCACAGTCGCGGTCCTTGGACAGCAAATCTCCAATCTCCTTTGGATTTGTATCTTGCCTTTGGGATGTGCAGTAGGTTTTGATTTGTGGATCCTAGAGTGCGATTGGGGTTATGGGCTTTTATTTTTTCGCATAGATATTGGAGAGCCTTAAAAGTGATTCTGTCTTTTACTGGCAACCAGTGAAGAGATCTTAGCGAAAAGTAGATTGACTACCATGGTTTTTTACCAGTCACTAATCGAGCAGCCGTATTTTGAACGACTTGCAGACGAGTGATTTGGTATTTGGGAAGTCCTAAATAGAGGGCATTTGCATAGTCGAGTCTGGAATTGACGATTGTTCCCACCACGACTGCAATGTCCTCTTTAGGAATAAAAGGGGTGAGTCGGCGTAACTGGCGCAGCAGATGATGGGATCCGCTGATTACCGCCCCTATTTGTGCATCCATTGTCATGTGGGAGTCAAAAATGACTCCAAGACTTTTGACTTTGGTGCTTGGGGCGATAATTTTTCCCAGGATGGGTGGTGGGGTCCAAGTTGAGGTGGGGAGACTTTTCCGGTTTGCGTGAAACAGGAGAAGCTCTGTTTTCGACCCATTGAGTTTTAGGTTATCTATTAGAGTGAGGGATTTCTCTAATCCCAGCGAATGATCCTTTCCGTTGCTGACGCGGAGATACAGTTGTGTGTCGTCTGCGTAGGAATGGTAAAGTAGCTTCTGGTTGCTGATGATCTCAAAGAGAGGACGGAGATAGATATTGAACAGTACCGGTGACAAGGGAGAACCCTGAGGGACTCTGCATGATACCGTACGCATTTCTGACGTGAAAGATCCCAATTTCACTGTTTGTGATCTGTTTTCCAAAAAGGAAGAGTACCAAGGTAGATCCTCTTCGTGACTTTGGCCACTTCAGCTAGCCTAGCGAGTAGTAGTCTGTGGTCTACCGTGTCAAAGGCCGCACTTGGGTCCAACAGGATCAGGAGAGAAGATTCTCCTTCATCTGCTGCCTCTAGGATGTCATCCCATATTTTTACCAGAGCCGTTTCAGTTCCGTGCCCTGGCCGGAAGCCTGATTGAAACGTATCAAGTAATTTTTGGGGTTGTGGGTATCTAGATGCTGTTGTAACTGTTGTACAACTTCTTTCTCCATTATTTTGGAGAAAATATTTAGACCCATTATGGGTCTCCTATTGTTTGGGTCTTTTGGGTCAAGGGTGGGTTTTTCAGGATCGGTTTTATGGTACCTTGTTTCAACAAGGAGGGCACCATACGATTTAGACTGCCTCTTTATTACAGAGAGCTGGCTCACAGCCGACTGTAACACCATTCTAGGTGAATTGGTGAATTGAATTGGTGCCAGAAAACTATCGTATTATAACGGAAAACAGGATAGGGCAAAGAGGAGGACTGGCGGTAATCCATAAGACTCATCTTGCGATCACTAAACCAGTCCTTCAAAACCCTCTTCCATTCATGGAAACCCTTACTCTGCAACTGCAAGTAAACTCCCAGGAGACCGTCCGGATTCTACTCTGCTATAGACCACCCGGCCCAAAATCGCAGCTTCTCCCTTCATTGACGGACTTTATCTCCACCTATACCCTTAACAGCAAACACCTTTTGCTGCTCGGGGACTTCAACCTCTGGGCCAACTCCCCGCAAGACCCCGTTGCCGACGCCTGTATCGACCACCTGGAAGGATTAGGGCTACAACAACTAGTATGTGGGCCCACACATGCTTCAGGTCATACGCTCGATCTTATTTTCAGACAAGATCTGGAAATAAAAATTTTGGAAAATGAACCATTGCCATGGACAGATCACCATGCAATTAAATTCATTATTTCCGAATTCCCCCCCCTTAACAAAAACATCAAATCCAGTGACAACACACTGGACTAGATGTCAGAAGAAGCTCCACTCGGAACTCTTCAAAGCCACGCTAAGGGAACAAATAAAACCAATTCAGCCGCATCAAACGGCTGAAGAAATACTGGATACCATAAACACAGCCCTATTACAGTCAGCTGACTTAATAGCGCCGAAACGTAAAACCCACATCCGGAAAAATGACTCCAGCTGGTTAAACAACCAGCTGGCGTTACTGAAGCAAGAGCGCAGAAGGGCGGAAGCAGCCTGGAAAGACGCTCCTCAGATGAAAACCTTTCCATCTACAAAGCAAGTACAAGAAAATACCACAAAGAAATCTACAAAGCCGAGAAAAAATATTTTTCTGAGGCTATTAACAGCGCCCTCAACCGCCCCCGCAAACTCTTCAAGCTGGTCACTCAGACCATGAATGCAGGATGTCTTGAAGCCCCCAATTCAGACACTCAAGAATTTTGCAGTGAATTATCGGATTACTTCATTAATAAAGTTGAGGAGATCCGGCAAAGCATTCAGCAAAACAATTCCCCCCGGAGTACCCCCAGGGATGTATTCTGGCCTAGGCCGACAAGGCCCAGGCCTAGGGCGGCACTTTGTGGGGGACGGCAGAGGGCCAATCACAAGACTCTGGGGGGGCATCATGGGAAATAAAGTCTCTGGCCCCAGTGTGTCCATAGACACTAAGCTACAGCCCCCAGCATGCACGCACTCTGCTGGAGGGAGGGGGTGTTAGAAGAGGTGCAAAAGAGAATACTGTGCTTGAGAAACCAGAGAGGGAGCCACACTGTACCCCGCACCACCAGAGAGCCGCGCTGTACCCCACGCCGTGCTGTACCCTGCGCCACCAGATAGCCGCGCTGTACCCTGCGCCACCAGAGAGCCGCGCTGTACCCCGCGCCACCAGAGAGTGGAGCCACGCTGTGCCCGCGCCACCAGAGAGTGGAGCCACGCTGTGCCCGCGCCACCAGAGAGGGAGCCACGCTGTGCCCGCGCCACCAGAGAGGGAGCCACGCTGTACCCGCGCCACCAGAGAGGGAGCCACGCTGTACCCGCGCCACCACAGAGGGAGCCACGCTGTACCCGCACCACCAGAGAGGTAGCCACGCTGTAACCCAGGGCTCGGCAAATCCCGGTCGCCATGGCGACTAGAAATAGCGCCTTGGCGAGTGGGGTCTTGGCCAGGAAGGTAGATATGGGCAAAAAAAATTTTGTTCCATAGGACCAGCGCTCTGAGGACTAGGCCGAAGCTGCGGCCTCACCTAAAACATCCTGCCCACAGCTCGCTGTGATCCTGGGAAAAGGCCGCGAGCAGCGTCTGTCCTCTGTCCATCTCCCACAGCATCCCTCTGTCCGTGTCCCTCTGTCCGTCTCCCACGGCGTCCCTCTGTCCGTCTCCCACGGCGTCCCTCTGTCCGTCTCCCACGGCGTCCCTCTGTCCGTCTCCCACGGCGTCCCTCTGTCCGTCTCCCACGGCGTCCCTCTGTCCGTCTCCCACGGCGTCCCTCTGTCCATCTCCCACGGCGTCCCTCTGTCCGTCTCCCACGGCGTCCCTCTGTCCGTCTCCCACGGCGTCCCTCTGTCCGTCTCCCACGGCGTCCCTCTGTCCGTCTCCCACGGCGTCCCTCTGTCCGTCTCCCACGGCGTCCCTCTGTCCGTCTCCCACGGCGTCCCTCTGTCCGTCTCCCACGGCGTCCCTCTGTCCGTCTCCCACGGCGTCCCTCTGTCCGTCTCCCACGGCGTCCCTCTGTCCGTCTCCCACGGCGTCCCTCTGTCCGTCACCCACGGCGTCCCTCTGTCCGTCACCCCTAAACGCTCTCTCCAAGGTCATGGAGAAAGTAGTGGTACAACAGCTGCAACAGCATCTAGATACCCACAACCTACTTGATCCATTTCAATCGGGATTCCGCCCCGGACACGGGACGGAAACAGCACTGATCAAGATATGGGACGACGTTCTCGAGGCCGCAGACGAAGGAGAATCTTGTCTCCTGGTTCTGTTGGACCTAAGCGCAGCCTTTGACACAGTAGACCATAAGCTTCTATTGACTAGGCTAGCGGAAGTAGCCAAAGTCGCAGAAGGCGATTTATCTGGTTCTCCTCTTTTTTGGAAAACCGATCTCAAATAGTGAAGTTAGGACAGAGGGATGCTGTGGGAGATGGACAGACGCTGCTCGCGGCCTTTTCCCAGGATCACAGCGAGCTGTGGGCAGGATGTTTTAGGTGAGGCCGCAGCTTCGGCCTAGTCCTCAGATCAAGACTCATCTCTTTTGATACCAAAGGAGACAGGAACAACAAGCGCCCAGAGGCAATTCAGTTCGCATGTGCCGCGCTATATAAGTTTTCATTCATTCATTCACCATGCCTTCCTTGAATGATTGGTTTATAAGCTGCGTGATAGCTGGTGCCAGTATATCGGCACTTTCTTTCAGCAGTTTAGTGGGAATGATGTCATTGGGTCCTGTGCTGTTGCGCAGGGACCGAATGATGTTTTTAGTGGCAGTGATGGAGATGGGTTTTAAGGTGAATTTCTTGCTTGAGGCGTGTATATAATGGTATCAGGGTTGGGATTCTGGGCAGGATTCATGCAGATTCCATTTTGCTCAATGCTTACCCGGATTCTTTCAATTTTATTAATGAAATAATCGGATAGTTTGCTGCAAAATTCTTGTGAATCAGCATTGGGGGGGGCTCTAAGCAGACTGGATTCATCGATTGTTACACCAGCTTGAAGAGTTCGCGGGGGCAGTTTAGGGCCTTGGTGATGATGTTGGCGAAATGATTTTTTTTTGCCATAAAGATTTCTTTGATATCTCTTTGTTGTCTTATAAATAGTGAGGTTTCTATCTGAAGAGCTCCTTTTCCAGGCAGCTTCTGCTCTTCTACGCTCTTGCTTTGGCAACGTCAGCTGGTTGTTAAACCAGCCGGCGTTGTTTCTACGAAAGCAAGTTTTGCGTTTTGGTGCCACCCAGTTGGCAGACTGAAGTAGCGCCTTGTTGATGGCGTCAAGTGTTTCTATGGCTGTTCATTGTTTTTGTATTGTGTTTATTTTATTTCCTAGGGTCGTTTTGAAGAGTTCCGAGTGGAGATTCTTCTGAGACCTAGTCCAGGGAGTTATCACCGGTTTTCTAGTTTTATTTGGCCTGAGGTGGCTGGCTATTTTAAATTTAATGGCATGGTGATCAGCCCATGGTAGTGGCTCATTTTCCCCGATCTCAATTACCAAATCCTGTTTGAAAATGAGATTGAGGGTATGGCCTGAGGCATGAGTGGAGCCTTGAATTAATTGCTGCAGACCTAATCCTTCTAGATGGTCGATGCAAGCATCGGCGACGGGGTCCAACGAGGAGTTGGCCCAGAGATTGATGTCCCCCAGCACCAAAAGGTGTTTGATGCTTATGGTGTAAGAGGAGATGAATTCTGTTAATGACGTGACAAGGTGCGTTTTTTGGCCAGGTGGTCTATAGCACAGTAGCATATTGACCGTGTCTTGGGGGTTTGTTTGCAGCTGTAGAGTGAGGGCTTCCATGAATGGAAGTGAGTATTGGAGGACTGGTTTGGTGATCAAGAGGTGAATCTTGTGGATCACCGCCAGGCCTCCCCCTCTTTGCCCCACTCTGTTCTGCATTTGGATGCGATAATTTGCAGGCACCAATTCTTCCAGAATGTTGTTGCAATCACCTGTGAGCCAGCTTTCTGTGATAAAGAGGCAATCTATATCATGTAGAAGGATGAAATCATGGATTTCTTCCCGGTGTTTTACTGACGAGTTTGTATTAATCAGGGCGCATGATATGGGCTTGGGCTGGTCTCCCTGTATGCAGGTTTTTACTGTTAATCGTCGATTGACTCTTAACAGTTGCTCACTCTTTAGAGCTTTTATAGTGACAGTTGGATATATAGAGGCGAAAGGTTTTAATTTCCAGATGGTTTCTGCAGAGTATTTCATATAACCCATGGTTGCAGAGAAAAAAAACAAGCACCGGGAATAATCATGATATGAGTGTGGGGGGGGGGGGTATTGGCGACGCTGGGAGGGAGAATATCCAAGTGAAACTGTCACTTTTTAAGTCTTCCCTCCCTGAAATTGGTCCAGAGGAAGGCGAAAAACCCCAGGTGTGCAGCGACTGTGGAAAAAATTCCTTCCTGAACCCTGCTGGCGATCGGTAAAGGAACCCTGGATCAATTACTTTATTTTAAGTGGGGGATGTGTACACCTGGATTAACTACAGGGGTTAGTCCAGAGGAAAGGTCCCCAGAAGGTGGTATTATTGATGTGGGAGTAGGGAGTACCAAGATGGCCGCAGACCAGGGGATAGGCCCGGGCCGGGGGCTAGGGTACAGGGGGCAGTAAGGGGGAGAGGATAACTTTTCGGCTGAGCGGTATACCGTAAGCGGCGAGCGGGTGAGAGGGATGTCCCGCTAGGCCGCGGCTGAAGCCGCAGACTTTCCTGGGATGCGGCTGCCGTGATTGCGGCCCCCGATCCCGTAGCGGTGGTTCCTCGGGTCTGTAAATTATAAGGATGGCCGAGGAGATGGCGAGGGGGCTATGTCCTGTTTGGATGCAGGGAGAGTGAGCCGGTCATCTGATTCCCAGGATCGAAAACGGCGGCTTATCCTGACAAGGACGGCCGCCCTCAATCCCAGGAGACAGACCAGGTCTTACCTTGTTAGCCATGCTGCAAAGGAGGAAAGGAGGGATGCTGGAGAAGGCTGGATCCACCTGCGATCTGCACTGAGGCTGGGCTGGGCTGGACTAGAGTCACCCTCCCTGCCTAGCTACGCCTGCCTGGAGCTATAGAGTACACGTTCCTACTCCTAGGAGATGTGCACCGTTGTCGGCTCCTGCTGCTAATCCGTCTGCCTGTCTGGAACTGCAGTTCCTGTCACTTCTAGGTTGTGGCACACATGAAATAAACTTCCGTATCTTGGTATTGCTTGCTGTAGCAAAATGGTCCAGCTCGGGAAGGCCCCACTGGTCCACAATCCAATGGAATATCTTCGGGTGTAGAGTCCACTTGTTGGTATCTAGGAGTCTTCCTGATAGGTGATTGACCATTTTGTTTAAGTGGCCTGAAAATTAGACTGCTTTTAAGTCCTTTAGATTCCTCTCTGCCTAGGTGATGGGTTCCACTTCCCTCCGCAAGGTACTGCTGTGGGTTTCTCCTTGCTGTTGAATGTATGACACTGCGGCTCTGTTCTTCATCCGAATCAGAACTGAGTTGCCCTTGATCTGAGAGGCCAAGGCTGTCGATAGGCCCCCAGAATTTCCAGGATTACTGAGACAATGCCCACTGTGCTGAATGCCCATCTTTCCTTAACCGACACCTGGTCACAATGTGCCCCCCAGCCCTTTGCACTGGCGTCTGTAGTAATTGAGGTCCATGAGACATGCCCTTATGGATGCGTTTTTAAAAGCATCTGCCTCTTTGTCTGCCAGAGCAGGCTCCTGTGCATTGGATCTGTCAGGCCTCGTACACACGATCAAATCTGTCTGCTGGAAACTGTCTGCTAGACCATTTCAGCAGACAGATTCGATCGTGTGTACGGGCAAACAGACAGATTTGGCCACCCGACAGATTTCAAAGCATGCTTTGAAATCTGTTGGCTGGGAACCCGTCTGCCCGACATGTCTGCTGGTTAGTACGCTAACCAGCAGACATGTCTTCTCGCACACACGCCGAATGGTTTTGACGCATGCGCGGAAGTGTTTTACTTCCTGGTGCGGTGACGTGGCCGCGTCAACGTCACCGCCACGTCACCGCGCGCGCTGTCTGCTGGCGGGGATTTTGGTTTGCTTGTGTGTACACGCGAGCAAACCAAAATGCCAGCAGACAGATCTGTTCAAAACGGTCGGTCCGACCGATTTGAACAGACACATTTGATCGTGTGTACAAGGCCTCAGGTGTATGGACTGAGACAGCAGGTGTCTGTTCAATTGACTCAGAAATATGTCCATGGGACCATTGGTATACAGGAAGACGTTATGCCTTTTAAGGTGAGGCAGTTTGAGGCTGTTGGGTAGGACCGAGTCCTCATTTCTTTCATTCTCTGAATGATCGTCATCACCTTCTGAGGTGGCAGAGACACTGTTTTGAGAATGACACAAATAATAATTTTCACAAAGTCTGCTGCCTCAGTTTTTCATATGCGAAATTTCATATACTCCATATAATTGCAAAGTTCCTCTTTGCCATGAAAATTAACTTGATCCCATAAAACAAATTCTACTTCATTTGTGAAGAAGGCTTCAGGGTGCCCAAGAAAGTCCAGCAAGCGACAGGACCATCTCCTAAAGAGGATTCAGCTGCGGGATCGGAGTGCCACCAGTGCAGAGCTTGCTCAGGAATGGCAGCAGGCAGGTGTGAGCACATCTGCACGCACAGTGAGGCGAAGACTTTTGGAAGATGGCCTAGTGTCAAGAAGGGCAGCAAAGAAGCCACTTCTCTCCAAAAAAAAAATCAGGGACAGATTGATCTTCTGCAGAAAATATGGTAAATGGACTGCTGAGGACTGGGGCAAAGTCATATTCTCCGATGAAGCCACTTTCCGATTGTTTGGGGCATCAGGAAAAAGGCTTGTCTGGAGAAGAAAAGTTGAGCGCTACCATCAGTCCTGTGTCATGCCAACAGTAAAGCATCCTGAGACCATTCATGTGTAGGGTTGCTTCTCATCCAAGGGAGTGGGCTTACTCACAATTTTGCCCAAAAACACAGCCATGAATAAAGAATGGTACCAAAACACCCTCCAACATTAACTTCTTCCAACAATCCAACAACAGTTTGGTGAAGAACAATGCATTTTCCAGCACGATGGAGCACTGTGCCATACGGCAAAAGTGATAACTAAGTGGCTAAAACGTTGACATTTTGGGTCCATGGCCTGGAAAGTCCCCAGATCGTAATCCCATTGAGAACTTGTGGTCAATCCTCAAAACCCACTAATTCTGACAAACTTCAAGAAGTGATTATGAAAGAATGGGTTGCTATCAGTCGGGAATTGGACCAGAAGTTGATCGAGAGCATGCCCAGTCGTATTGCAGAGGTCCTGAAAAAAAGGTCCAACACTGCAAATACTGACTCTTTGCATAAATGTCATGTAATTGTCGATAAAAGCCTTTGAAACGTATGAAGTGCATGTAATTATATTTCACTACATCACAGAAACAACTAAAAAAAAAGATCTAAAAGCAGTTTAGCAGCAAACTTTGTGAAAACTGAAAACTTTTGGCCACAACTGTATAGTGGGGATTGAAAGTTTGGGCATTCCATGTAAAAATTTGTATTAATTTGTATTAATGTGCATAACGAAGCCAAGTAAAGATGGAAAAATCTCCTAAAGGCATCAAATTACAGATTAGACATTCTTATAATATGTCAATATTATAAAGTTAGATTTTATTTCCATCATTTACACTTTAAAAATTGCAGAAAACAAAAAAATGGCGTCTGCAAAAGTTTGGGCACCCTGCAGAGTTAATATCTTGTACTGCCCCCTTTGGCAAGTATCACAGCTTGTAAATGCTTTTTGTAGCCAGCCAAGAGTCTTTCAATTCTTGTTTGAGGTATCTTTGCCCATTCTTCCTTACAAAAGTCTTCCAGTTCTTTGAGATTTCTGGGCTGTCTGCCACTCACTGCTCTTTTTAAGGTCTATCCATAGATTTTCAATTATGTTGAGGTCTTCAGTTTACGCCTCTCGATGTAATCCCCCATGGATTTTGAGGTGTGTTTTGGATCATTATCCATTTGTAGAAGCCATCCTCTCTTTAACTTCAGCTTTTTCACAGATGACATCAAGTTGCCATCCAAACTTTGCTGAAATTTTATTGAATCCATTTTCCTTCTACTCGTGAAATGTTCCCTTTGTCACTGGCTGCAATACAACCCCAACGCATGATTGATCCACCCCCATGCTTAACAGTTGGACAGAGGTTTCATTAAATTCTGTGCCATTTCTTCTCCAAACGTACCTTTGCTCATTCTGGCCAAAAAGTTATATTTTAACATCATCGGTCCACAGAACTTGTTTCCAAAATGCATCAGGCTTGTCTATATGTTAATTTGCAAAGTTCAAACGCTGATTTTTGTGGTGAGGACGTAGAAGAGGTTTTCTTCTGATGACTATTCCATGAAGACCATATTTGTACAAGTATCTCTTTATAGTGGAATAGTGTACCACAACTCCAGTGTCTGCCAGATCTTTCTGGAGGGATCGTGCAGTCAAACGTGGGTTTTGAATTGCTTTTATCACAATCCTGCCAGCTGTTCTGTCTGATATTTATAGCCTTCTCCAGCTTTGTGAGCGTCCACTATTTTCAGTTTTCTAGACAACTGCTTGGAAGAACCCATGGTGCTGATTGTTAGGGCAAGGTCAGATGAGTCTGGGCATTTAAAGCCTTTGAGATTGACATCACCTGGTCTTTCCAGACGATGATTGAGAACAATCCATGACACTGGCAGGTCTCGGCTTTGCAAAGGGGGCAGTGCATGCTATAAATTCTGCAGGGTGCCCAAACTTTTGCAGACGCCATTTTTTTGTTTTCTGTCATTTTGAAAGTGTAAATGATGGAAATAGAATCTATTTTTTTTACATATTATAAGAATGTCTTATCTGTAATTTGATGCTTTTTGGAGATTTTTCCATTTTTCCTTGGCTTCGTTATGCACATTAATAAAAATGTTTTACCTGGGGTGCCCAAACTTTCAATCCCCACTGTATGGAGGCATAGGCACACGTACTAGTAGTATGTTTTATTTTGTGCCCTATAGCCATTTATTAACTTGACAGTTTCAAGTCATGATTCATAAATATACGAATGCCAAGCAGGCATTGCATCGCTCTTTGTTATATGACACGTTTTTGCATATAAAAATGGTAATAAATCAAATGAAAACAAAATCAAAATGGGAGAGGCCAGCATTTCAAACACATTGTGCTAATATGACTCAATTAAAGAACTGATTATTTTGAAAACTGTTAATGCCACTAATAATATTGCCCATGCACATGTTATTGTAACAAATGGAAAAACCTAATCATCCTCTGGCTTCATTGTTTAGATTTCAGCACATCTGTAACTGGTAGAGTTTTTAATTACGGACCACCAGCAGGATGCATGTGCCTATTGTTCACATTTATTTTAATTTAAATTCAATTTCAATTCATTTGACATACATTTTTAAGTGAATCATTAGAACATACCTCTATATTTCTATTTTAAATGGTATTGTAAATTTATATTGTATGCTGAAAACTTGTACAACAGGACCTGTTACTGTAACCCTTTTCTGTAGTCCAATTTTTTTATCAAGTTACTAGAGACCAATAGATACATGTACAGGCTAGCTGCAGCCTCAGTGATGTTGATAGGCCTTACTATTGCTTGGCTCAGTAAATTAAAAGTAGCCTTATGTGTGCAGCAGCCCCCCCTTATACTTGTCATAGCCCCATCTTGATCCAGCGATGTGAATAAAAGCTTGCTCTCCGGACTCTGCCTCCTGGTTGGCTGAGACAGCAGCAGGAATCATTGCCTCCCACTGCTGTCAATCACAGCCAGACAGCCAATGAGGAGAGCGATGGGGCTGAGCTGCAGCTCCATGTATGTATGGACGCACAGAACAGCGGCTCAGGGGTGCACCTGCTTGGGTGCCGCCATTGCTAGCTGCATGCTGTGGGGGACAGGAGAAAAACGGTTTCGGGGCTGCTCTGTGCAAAACCACAGCACAGAATAGGCAAGTATAAAAAAAAATTGTTTTGTTTTTTGCCTTTAATATCATTTTAAACCCAAAAATAAAAGTGTAATATATAGCAGCTTACCAATCTTTAGATGTAGTGGCTGCATCCGTTTTCTTTCTTAAGATTTGTATCCCTTTATGATCCAGGCAGTAACACAGTTCCTGTCTTAGAGTGTCTGCATTCCGGATGATGTAGTAAAGCAGGCACTGGACTTGACTAATAAATTCAAGCTTAACCCAAGCTAACACTTACAGAAAACAGTTATATATTTTTTTGGGGGTAAATGTTTTACACAAGTAAATAAAAGCTGACCCAATGGTTTGTCTCAACCCTTTTCCTTCTACTTTGGCTGGACAACGTACACTGAAAAACCGACTTACTGGCTGCATCAACAGGTGAAAATAAAGTAAAAATGCCTAAATAAGAAAACAAATGCAGCCACATTTAAGAATTGTGGTGCGGGCAGGCTGCATTATTTACTTGTACGTGATTCAGCCTGGGGCACACTGGATTGTGCTTCCCGGTACCCAAGCGCTTTGAGCGGCCCGGGGATCATGTGATTGCTACTCGATTACATGATCACAGTGTCAACAAAGCTGTTATGAATGAATGTCTTTCATAACAGCTGTGCTTTCTATACAGTGATGCTGTGATTGGCCCACAGCTATCACATGGTTACCATAACGTTTACATTTTTAAAATTGTCTGTCCTTTCTTTTATCACACTACTTGATGTAATTCTCTGGCTAGTGATGTAGTGCTCCAAGGGCTACATGCACACTGGCCACCCCTAAACATAACACTCCTGACAGCAGATAAAGGCTAAATGTGGAAAAAAAAGCAGTATGTGATTTTCGTCACGTTTTACGGTTTTTGTCTAGATGTACCTCTCCTGAATGTGATTATTCTGCGTTCAGTAGAGGGACTTTTAACTGCCCCTGAACTGTGCTGCTCCTAAACTCTGATAAAAGCCTTTGGGTACATGGACATTATGTAAGAAAAAAAAGAAAAAAAAGTAAAATAAACATGGGCAATCGCACAGCTTAAAAACGTGCAATGCACAAAAAAGATACTTGAGGTTCCTTGCCATGTTTGTCACAAGTAGGGTACTACATTAACATAATTTGGCTTCCCTATGGGCAAAGCACAGACAAATGACACACTACATAATAAGGGCTAAGGGTGTAAAATGTTTTTATTTTATTTTTTGCTTTACTTTCTTTATACAATACTTGTTTAATAAGCAACCATTTAATACATGACAGGAATTCCTGAGAACACTGCCTGACATTATTTCATTATTTCTCTTTACGGAAACTAGATTAATGTGTCCAATAAGAGATCAAGTCATCTACTTAAAACTTCATCGGATCATTATGGTAGAAATCAGGCTGTAATAAAATGGCAGCACGGCTATATGAGTAAATGATCAAGTAAAATTGCTGTATAATTTGATCAAGGCAGGGTGAAATTATGTACACAATTTAACTATGGCAGCGATACGTCGGCACCTTTGATCCCTGAGGACGTGCTGTGGCACAAAACGCGTTAGGCTAAGCCTTGTGTGCTGATTACATGCCGCCAAATCGAATTAGTGTGGTGGCCATGTGAGTGCCAACATCCTTTTATATGTATGAAATTCAATTTTAACCATTAAGCACCAGAAGGATTTACTCCCTTAATGGCCATGCCATTTTTTGGGATACGGCACTGCATCGCTTTAACTGACAATCGCGTGGTCATGCGTGTACCCAAAGTGATATCCTTTTTTCCCCACAAATGGGGCTTTCTTTTTGGTGGTATTTGATAATTCCTGCCTGTTTTTTTCCTCTTTTTTTTTTTTATTTTTTTTTTGTGATATCAAAAAATAACCAATTTAAAAAAAAACTTTTTTTTTTTTTTTTACTTTTAGCTATAACAAATAAAACAAAAATCTATATAAAAAAGAATTTCTTACTCCATTTAGGTCGATATATATTCTTCTACTTATTTTTGGTTAAAAAAAAAAACCGCAATAAGTGTATTTTGATTAGTTTGTGCAAAAGTTATAGCGTCTACAAAATGGGGGATAGATCATCCGTTAATTACTGGCCCCCCAGCCCCTCGGTTTACTTACCTGAGCACTCGAAAGTCCCGCGTCAAGAATGCGCTGGCTTCTCAGCTCTTCTCGGCCCAGTCTTCTCGGCTCTTTCTTGGATAGATTGAGAGCAGCACAGCCATTGGCTCCCACTGCTATCAATCAAATCCAATGATGCGGGGGCAGGGCCAAGAATGTCATTCATGTCTATAGACGAAATGCTGGACTCGGGAGCACGCCTGCAAGGTAACCACCTTGGGAAAAACGCTTCCCAGGGAGGGTTATCTGATGCGGGGAGGACCCGAAACAGCTGCTGAGGGACTCCAGAAGATGAGGATTGGGGCCACTCTGTGCAAAACGAGCAGCACAGCGGAGGTAAGTATGACATGTTTGTCATTTAAAAAAAAAATTACGAACCTTTAGTGTCACTTTAACTTCGGGGGTGAGTAAAGGGTTAAATGTGTTCCCTGCATGGAAAACACACAGATCTGTCTTTAGACATAGCAGAAAGACAGGATCTGTGTGATCTCCCCTGTCAAAATGGAGATTTGACAGCGTACGCACGGCAATAATATAGCCTTCTCGAAGCCGACATACAATGACAGCGATTCGCGGGAACAAAGCCACCGGCTGCCGTACAATGAAAGTGGCTTTTTGGCAAGTGTATGTGTGTTATGCTGGAATGTACAAATATGGTATTTAGAAATAAAACACTGCACTTTATCTCAAAATGACAGGTCACAGCCAAGACCAAGCACAGGCCACTCTTGACATGCTGGTAGTTCCAAGCTGTCTTCCATATTAACAGATGCATTATCTTCAAACCACTTGCCTTTACCTGTTTTCTCTTGTTGCTCTCTCACGTAAACTCTTTTTTTAATATATTAATTTGTGGCACATATGTGAATAAATTCTTCCTGCTTGTGAAGTAGTAAGCACCGATAAGTGAATGAGTGCTTACTACTCATTTCAAAAGATAACTTTTTTTTTTAATTTTTCACTTATATATACTTTTAGCAGCGGAACCACCCTCCACTGCCAGTAAACATGGCCATCTGCCTTTTCTAGCCAACTTGGGAATTGATGCTGGCTTTTGAGAAAGAAACACTGAACCTAGCAACAGCTAACTTCCAAGTGATCAGTCAGGCTCTCCCCTCAACTCCTGGCCACCTGGAGCAGCCAGGAAGGATAGAAGAATACGTATTGGAATGCATATGCATGTCAAATCCCAGGATTTGCTTGTTGTAATTAGACCCCTGTTCCAAGAATTGTAACCTGGGTTTATTATTACATCTCACTGAAATGCAAGGGCATATGGATCTGAGAATGGCTATGTCTAATGATTCCTACCCTCGGCAAGGGAACCAAAGTCACTATCTCCGGAGGTAGCTTGTAATTTTCAGAAGTAGAACCAATAGGTTAATCCTCACCGATGAACTAGAATTTAGCACCTCTGCTGGTGTAACAAGTCCATTTGCTCATAGCACAGACAAATATGCAGTTAGACGGGAGCCATGTGGACACTACAGTATATTGAAAATTTGGCTAAAGAAGTGCCCTTAAAGCGGAGGTTCACCCTAAATCTAAAGTACTGCTTAATCAGACAAGCTCAGTGTGTATATAAATAGTTTGCTATCCTTACTTTTATATACTATTGCAATACCTTTAATCCGGAGTCTATAGCAGGCGCTTCCTGGTTTTCCTCCCTCGGGAGTGGGCATGTCGCTTCATCTCTCAGCGCCCCAGTGTTTGCTGGGACTATTTAGCAATGTCTCCTGGGAGCACAGCGTCACGCTTCCCAGGAGACGATTTATAAGGCAAAACGAGAAAATATAATTTGTTGTGCCCTCATGCAGAACCTTCGGAACTAGAGCTGATCATGAAGAAACTGTGCATACCGTCGCAATGGGGTGTGCACTTTTAATGATGCCGCCGTTGTGATGGCAACCGAGAAGTCTTGACGCCGCTGCTCGGCAGCGGGGGTGAATGCTGTGATATCACCATTCACCGATTCCCAGAAGCATTTTCTTGTAGGCTTTACAATGCCCACAAGCAAGATGGAACTGTACTACACGATTTTTTATAATTATTCATTTATCGCCAAATATCACTGCGAATGCCTGCTAAATCCAAGGTGAGTGCAAGCTTAACTATATTTAAAGCAGTGAAAAAAAGCATGTAAAAACAAAAAAAAATTCCCGCAGAACCCCTGCTTTAAGATTGGTCACCTGACAGCGATTGATGCAACTGCCAGTTTATTGTCTACTCTGTATCCTAATGTGTGGTTCCTAGAACAGCAATATTTGTGATATGCCACCTTCTAAACAAAAATGATGCGTACAGGCTTTCACATACAGCATGTTTCTTTTGCTAGTGGCTAAAATTTGTGTTTTAGCACCTATCAAAAGTCTAAATTGTATTTTCCTTTTCCTATTAACGTTTAAGAAAAAGCACATGTAAGGATAAGTCTTTCCATGGAATACATTACACACAAAATTATTCCCATGGATCTGCCACATCTGTGCCTTGCCATGTATTCCCATTACATCACTCGCTTCTTAGATCCACATGTGCTTGTGCATCATTCCTGCGTGAGCTGCCTTTACCATTCAATAAATGTAGCAGATTAACACAGTATGAATAAGTTCAAGTCACCTAGAAACAGACTATGGTTAAATAATTCACTACTCTTTGTTAAAGACTGAGCCCCCTTTCACACTTTTTGCGGCCGCGATTTGGGGTCAGTACAACTTCAACTTTGGCATTAACCAATGAAAGCATACATGGTGTGAGGCTATTCCTTTTCCTGCCACGGCAGTTGTCATTGCTGCTGCAGCAGTAGCAGTGCATGAGGAAGAAGAGGAGGAGAAGCGGTGGCGGAGAAGATGTCGATATTGGGTACATCTTATAATTTCCAGTCGTGAAGATAGGGGTACATTTTGGGTCCTCTATAATGAAGAATCCTCCTTACATTGGTGGTCAGTGGGAAGAATGCTCCTTACATTGGTGGTCAGTGGGAAGAATGCTCCTTACATTGGTGGTCAGTGGGAAGGATGTCCCTTACATTGGTGGTCAGTGAGAAGAATGCTCTTTACATTGGTGATCAGTGGGAAGAATGTCCCTTACATTGGTGGTCAGTGAGAAGAATGCTCCTTACATTGGTGGTCAGTGGGAAGGATGTCCCTTACATTGGTGGTCAGTGGGAAGAATGCTACTTACATTGGTGGTCAATGAGAAGAATGCTTTTTACGTTGGTGGTCAGTGGGAAGAATGCTGCCTTCATTGGTGATCAGTGGGAAGAATGTCTCCTTCATTGGTGGTCAGTGGGAAGAATGTCCCCTTCATTGGTGGTCAGTGGGAAGAATGTCCCCTTCATTTGTGGTCAGTGGGATATTGTCTTTGTCTTTGGGTCACACAAATCATAAATAGCTGGTCACGGATAAATCTAATGATTTGCCCATTATCGAGGACGTCTCTTTTTTTTTTACCGGTTTGGAGCACATTGTTCCTGAGGGAATAACCAGGAAGTGAATGTGTGGTGGAAAAATGTGCTTGAGAGGGGCTACTATGCTGAAAGGATTGGGTGGGACAAGGGTTAAAAAGCTGCTTGTGCTTACAAAGTTGTACTGAAATTGTGTCTATATTATTCAGGTACAATTAGCATGCTACTTGATGGTTTAACATTAAGGTCCCTTTCACACTTGTACGACTTCAAAGTCGCGCGATTTTACTGCGATTTTGCGATAAGTTGCATCAAAATCGGACCAAAGTAGTGCAGGGACTACTTTGAAGTCGGCACTACTTAAAGTCGTGCCAGTATGAATAGTGTTCATTGAAAATCATGGAGAATGACTTGTCATACGATTTTGCAGTACAAAATCGTGAGACAAGTCGTATAAATGTGAAAGGGGCCTGAGGTTTATGGACATCAACTCGCATGGAAGTTGGACCAAAGTAGTGCAGGGACTACTTTGAAGTCGGCACTACTTAGTCGTGCCAGTATGAATGGTGTTCATTGAAAATCATGGAGAATGACTTGTCATACGATTTTGCAGTACAAAATCGTGAGACAAGTCGTATAAGTGTGAACCGGGACTAAGGGTTTTTTATCTGTTTTGGTGAGCAGAAAAAAAATAGACATTGCTTTGGATTTTCAAATCTAAACATGCCATGGCTGTATTGCCTTGCTTCATAACCACTGCAGAAATTATACCCCCCGTCACATTCGGTAGGCGGTACTACTACAGAACGTGACCTATTCAAGTGAATGGGGGACACTCAGCAACTGCTCTGCAACCATAACATGTAATGCATGCAGTTGCGGCACTGAGGTGCTGCATTTATTGACCAAATGTGGCAGTGCTCCGTGCTGAAAACAACAATCTTCATGTCCTATAACTACTCCAGTGCCCTCCTAGGACCAAACCCATCACAAGTTGTTGACTTCCTGAGTTTACACTGAGGTAGGTCAAAATGCTTTAGTATCTCTAGTCAGGCTCTTATGACCTCTTGGCACAATCCACAGTATCGCAGTGCTCCATATAAATGTATAAAAGAAACCTGAAGAGATCTCATCGCGTAATAAGTTTTATTAGAACATCCCCAAAAGCTAAAAAAAAAATGATATACACTCAGAATGTCTGGTGCCTCCCCTGGCACTTGGAATGATCTGCCGTCAAATTGTATTGGATCACTGCTGTTCCTCCAATGTACATCGGAGCCAGTGTGTGTTCCACTTAGTGGAAGTGACATAGTGCTGTGCGTCTGCCCATTTATGTAGTTCGTCACAAGGCTGTCATCAGAAGGAACTTTATTTAACCACCTCAATACAGGGCTTTTTCTGGCACTTCTCTCCTACATGTACAAATCATCTTTCTTTTGCTAGAAAATTACTCAGAACCCCCAAACATTATATATATTTTTTTAGCAGACACCCTAGGAAATAAAATGGCAGTCATTGCAACTTTTTATCTTGCACAGTATTTGCGCAATAATTTTTCAAAAGCCTGATTTTGAAAAAAAATGGTTTTGGGAATTAAAAAATAGCAAAACAGTAAAGTTAGCCCAAGTTTTTTTGTCAAATATGAAAGATGATGTCATGCCGAGTAAATAGATGCCTAACAGGTCATGCTTTAAAATTGCACACGCTCATGGAATGGCGCCAAGCTTCGGTACTTAAAAATCTCCATAGGCGACGATTTGAAAATGTTTACAGGTTACCAGTTTGAAGTTACAGAGGTCTAGTGCTAGAATTGTTGCTCTCGCTCTAAGGAATGTGGCGATATCTCACATATGTGGTTTGAACGGCGTTTACATATGTGGGTGGGACTTGCGTGTGTTTGCTTCTGAGCGGGAGCTACCAGGGACAGGGGCGTTTTTTATTTTTTTTTATTAACGTTTTTATTTTTACACTTTAAAAAAAAAAAATGTAATCACTTTTATTCCTATTACAAGGAATGTAAACATCCCTTGTAATAGGAATGGTGTGTGACAGGTCCACTTTATGGAGAGATGCGGGGTCAATCCAGTAAAAGGACGTCTGCTCCCGCTGCCTATAAGAACAATCAAGTGGTGGAACTGCCACTTTGATCATTCTTATCGTGCAGAGAATCAGCGTCTAAAGACGGTGATATCTGAATGATGCCTGTAGCTGCAGGCATCATTCAGATATCACCGCAAAAGGTCGAGTCCTCAAACGGAAGTGGTTATAGCATAAAGTAAAAAAAATATATTTTTTTTTTTCAAAATTGTCGCACTATTTCGGTTTTAACAGTAGGAGTGCAAAAAATAAAAACCGCAGGGGTGATCTGATACCACCAAAAGAAAGCTCTATTTGTGGGGGAAAAAAGGACATCAATTTTGTTTGTGTAAAACATTGCATGACCGCGCAATTGTCAGTTAAAGCGACGCAGTGCCGTATTGCAAAAAAATTGTCTGGTCATTGAGAGGGTAAATCCTTCTGGTCCTCAAGTGGTTAAATCTGTTGTATGTTTACATATATTGTAAGCATGTTTCTTTCCTTAGAAAATATTGTGTTCACCTTTTTTTTTTTCTGGGCTACAACATAGACAACATAGACTCACTTAATTTCTTAGGCCAGGCCTGAGGCGGCGTACACACGGCCGAGGTTCTCGCTGAAAACCAGCGAGAACCTCGCTGGAATGTGCATTCCAGCGAGGACCTCGGCCGTGTGTACGGTCTCGGCGAGCTTCCCGTCGGGAAGCCCGTCGAGCAGAAATAGAGAGCACGCTCTCTATTTCCTCGACGGCCCGCCTGGAAGAATGGCTGGTTGCCATTCCCAACGGGCGGGTCGCCGATTTCGACGGCCGGCAGGGAACCTCGACGGGCGGAACGATGTGTTCTGCCCGTCGAGATTCCCTGCCGTGTGTACGCGGCCTTAGAGTGACAACAGTAAAACATGCCTGTGCAATGAGTACTTGTAAGGCCACTTATTGTCTTCGCTGGAAGTGCACGTGACAGGGTGGCGTGCAGGAACACAGTAGGGAGACCGGTACAAGGGTTAAAAAGCTGCTTGTGCTTACAAAGTTGTACTGAAATTGTGTCTATATTATTCAGGTACGATTAGCATGCTACTTGATGGTTTAACATTAAGGTCCCTTTCACACTTGTACGACTTCAAAGTTGCGCAATTTTACTGCGATTTTGCAATAAGTGGCATCAAAATCGGACCAAAGTAGTGCAGGGACTACTTTGAAGTCGGCACTACTTAAAGACACTCATCCCATAACAGGAAATGCCTAAACAAGGTCCTTAATGCCAGGATCCTCGGGTATTATTTTATTAAATTCTGTAGATTTAAAAAAATTTAAATACATCTATAGTTACAATAATTTGTTAAAGATTATATAAGATTTAACAATTTTGTTATCTGCTTTAGGCATCACTTGCAAGAGTCACTTCTCTCTAAATATTCTTATTCCAGCTTGGTCTGGTCCCATCAAACTTATTCTCTGAAGAGCCACAGGTTGTCTGTCTGCATTTTTGTATAAGCACATCATAGTAAAGTACTTAAAATATACTGTACATAAAAGCAAGTTGTCTATTATGAAATAAATTGCTTACATGCTTTCCTTTTAGGAAATTATTCTGTTTACCAGCAAAAGCTTATTTGTTGCTACACAGGTTTTCATTGAAGTCAGACTAATTAAAAAAAAAGAAAAACATTGGAACTAAATCTGTGGCATGTTGCAACAAAGGAAATAAAACATTTACATTTTTTGTAATGTGTTTAATATGCCTTTAATTCAATCTGAAAACACTTCAGTGAATTACAAGATTAAAACTATGTACATATTTGTCTTATTTAAAAATATATCATAATTAAAAAATGAAATTTTTTACTTAATAAGGAAAATTGCTTAAACATGTCATGTTTGAAAAGTACAAATTAACATGTGAAAATAATAAACACAATTATGATATCAAACAAAAGCAAATTGGTTTGTCGACTTTCAATTTAAAGCAATTGGTTTTGTCAGCTGCAAAAAAATTGCAAGCCTTTTTAGAGATGCAGTTTTAAAGTGTTTAATGTTTTAGACCCCAATTAAGAAAATGTTATTTGATTGGGGTTATGCTTCTAGGGCAGTGATGGCAAACCTTGGCACCCAAGATGTTTTGGAACTACATTTCCCATGAGGCTCATACACTCATGGGAAATGTAGTTCCAAAATATCTTGGATGCAAAGGTTCGCCATCACTGTTCTGGGGGCATGATCAAAAAATGCACATGCGTATTGAAATGAAAACAATGTTTCTGAATATTTTAGCTTATTCTTGTGTTGTAAAATGTAATGCTTAGCTTAAAGTTTGTTTATTGTTTTCCCCACTGATAAACTAAAACTGTAATTTTCCTAAAGTACATTTTATTGTACAGTATCGTTTGTCAAAAAAGAGAAAGCCAGATAATTGAATGTTCATTTTAAAGCCCTGAAGGCCCCTGGCACATAAAATATTAGAACTTCAAATGTTTTTCTCTCTGCCAATTTTACACCTGGTGCATTTTGTGCAGAATTTTTTTATTGCTTAATATACAGTATTACCCTTTTACAGGCTAATGTTTTGTCGCCAGAAATAAATGAGTTGTTTGTCATTTGTGATACATGGGACACAATTTACTTGCTTAACCACTTGCTCACCTTAGGACTTCATATGACGTCCTCCACATTGTGCGGGGATATCTGAGTGATGCCTGCAGCCGCAGGCATCATTCAGATATCGCCGTCTTCAGCCGGCGATACTGTGCACCATAAGAAGGATCAAAGCGGCGGTTCCCCCCCTCCCGCCGCCATCCGGTGCTTCTCCGGGCTCTCCCGTGCCGGTACCCGGAATGTAAACACAGCCGCAATCGCGGCTGAATGCATTAGATCTGTGAATTTCTTTTCACGATCTAATGCTTTCCAGCCTGGAGGAGAGGTGTGGGGTCTTATTGACCCCGCATCTCTCCATAAAGAGGACCTGTCGCACACTATTCCTATTACAAGGGATGTTTACATTCCTTGTAATAGGAATAAAAGTGATAAAAAAAAGTAAAACAAAGTGTAAAAAAAAAAAGTATAAAAACAAAAAATTTTTTTTTTTTTTTTAAAAAACCCCGTCCTGGTCGCTCGCATGCAGAAGCAAACACGCATGCAAGCCCCGCCCACATATGTCAGCACCGTTCAAACCCTACATGTGAGGTATCATCGCATGCGTTAGAGTGTCAGCAACAATTCTAGCACTAGACCTCCTCTGTAACTCAAAAATAGTAACCTGTAAAAAAAATTCAAGCGTCGCCTATGGAGATTTTTAGGTACCGAAGTTTGGCGCCATTCCATGAGTGTGCGCAATTTTAAAGCGTGACATGTTAGGTATCTATTTACTCTGCGTAACATCATCTTTCACATTGTACAAAAAAATTGGGCTAACTTTACTGTTTTGATATTTTTTAATTCATGAAACTGTTTTTTTCCTAAAAAAAAAAGGTGTTTGAAAAATTATTGCGCAAATACCGTGCAAGAAAAAAGTTACAGTGACCGCTATTTTATTCCCTAGGGTGTCTGATAAAAAAAATATAATGTTTGGGGGTTCTGATTAACTTTTTAGCAAAAAAATTGAGATTTTTACATGAAGGAGAAAAGTGCCAGAATAGGCCCGGTGATTAAGTGGTTAACAAGAGGATACGAATCTTTATTATTAGCCATGTGACTGTCATTTTTAAATCTCATTGGACTAAAATAACTCTCACTTTTGAAAGGCTCCTCACCCTGGCATGTCAGTTTTGTGAATTTAGCTTATGAAATGATGTATCCATCCTGCAATACCGACGTATAGAACCTTAAAGTGGATCTTCAACTTAAACTTTCTACGATCTGTTTAACATGGGCTTCAGCTTGTATAAGAGCAGTGAAAACAGTAAGCTTTGACAAACCATTTGCAGAGCTTTCAGCAAGCTTTGTTGGAGCTTTTTAAAGTACAATTCAGCTCAAGTTTGTAAATGTTGAACACAGATCCTAATGGGAGTGTTGACTGACACTTTAAACGAGCTGGTGGCAAGCTTTAATAGGCTTTCAACAAGTTTCAAGAACTTTTGAAGCCTTCTAGCAGCTTTCAATAATCGGCACTCCCAATATGTTCTGTGTTAGGAGCTGAATAGTACTTTAAAAGCTTCAACAAAGCTCACTGAAAGCTTTCAACTTGGGTAAAAAGAATGACTTTTGCAGAGGAACATTTTTTCCAATAGCTGCATTTCAGGAAAGAGATTGAGACCTGAAAAAGATTTTACAATGCTAAACATTTATGAATGTTAAAGTGGGCCATGGCTCAAATGTTAACATAAAGACTTGTTTGGAATGATGCATAAAATAAATTCATAGGGTTACAATGTGGTGTTGCAGGAAGGGTTCAAATATATTGCTGCAGGCTTCATTTAATGTTAACCATGTCTGAAAGCCTAGATACTTAGATGGGTGTTGAAGCAGAAGATTAATGTTCAGCGGCATGGTGTCTAAATAATCAGCATTCTTGCCTTGCAGCATTGTGGTATTACTATTTCCGCCAGGGATACTTTGCATGCTTCTCCTGAAATTATTTGAAGTTCCCTTAGTTTGTTTCCACTAAATTGGGGCCAGTCAAATGCCTCCCTGATGGTATGACCTGATTGATAACTATCTGCCTGTATTTCTCAGCATTGAAGACACCGTTGATCCTGACCAAATCCAAAACTACGTATGCAGAAATGCAGCCCCAAACTTGCAAGGAAAACCTCCAGTATGCTTCACTGTTGCCTGCAGACACTAATCATTGTACCACTCTCCAACCCAAAGATTTCACATTTTGACTCGCCAGATTAAAGCACCTGCTGTAATTTTTGTGCACCAGTGTCTGTTTTTGTGCACCAGTGTCTGTTTTTGTGCACCGGTGTCTGTTTTTGTGCACCAGTGTCTGTTTTTGTGCATAGTTGAGTTATTTAGCCTTGTTTCCAAGTCAGACGTATTGCTTTTTGTTGCAATTTTTCCATGAAAGACCACTTCTGGCCAGACATCTTCGGATAGTAGTAGAGTGTACCTGGGTCCCACTAGTTTAAGCAAGTTCTGTGTTGATGGCACTTCTGAACATCTTACAACATCGAAGGGATGTGAGTATGATGTGTCTTACATCTGCTGCATTATTTTCCTTGGCTGACATTCCTCAATATATTGCCCATTTCTTTGTGCTTTTTTAAAAGAGCTTGAACAGCACATGCTGAAACCTCAGTCTGCTTTGAAATCTTTACCAAAGAGAAACCTTGCTGGTGCGGTATAACCACTTTGTGTCTTGCCATGGTGTATGACCTGTGACATTGATCTGTCTTCTACAACCTCACCTTAGTAGCAGAGTTTAGCTGTTCCTCATCAAGTTTTAAGCCTCCTACACAGTTGTTTGTTTCAGTTAATGTGTTTCAACCTACATATGAAATTGATGATCATTAGCATCTGCTTGATATAATTTGTTAATCATACACCTGACTCTAATACTACAAAATCCCTGCAAGTGTAAGAGCCCTTTCACACTTACACGACTTGTCCCACGATTTTGGACTGCAAAATCGTATGACAAGTCATTCTCCATTATTTTCAATGAATACAATTCATACTGGCACGACTTTAAGTAGTGCCGACTTCAAAGTAGTCCTTGCACTACTTTGGTCCGATTTTGATGCCACTTACACAGGCATTCATTGAAATCGTGGCCGCGAAATGGCAGTAAAATCGCGGCCGTGAAATCGCGGTAAAATCGCACAACTTTGAAGTCGTACAAGTGTGAAAGGGACCTAAGACTTGATGCTGCTTTGAAGCCACAGGGTACTCACAACAAATATTGTTTGAGTATTTTCTTCTGTTCACACAATTTGCATTTTATAAATTGATAAAAATTATCCATACTGCTGTCTTGACACTTTGTAGTATAATATATTTAATAGCACTTGGATGATTAGATTATTTTCATATTAGGCCTGTTAACAGCTGTCATAAACTCCTTTTTAATAAATTTTGTTTATTATATAAAATCTGTAAATGTATTTCAAATAAAAATGGGAAACAATGTGATACAGTGTATAACATAATCACAAAAGTACATTTACAAATCGGGTTTGTGATTTCTACTTCCTTCCAGATGCAGAGTCAAAGCCCCAAGTAAAGCTATGTGCTTGAAAACTTCAAAGTCTGCTTTTAGTTGAGCCTTTGAAAAAAAAAAAAAATCATATGCAAAAATATAGTCAGGATATTTATCGATTGAAAAACAGACATACCTAACCTAAGATAACAGGCCTGTTTCAGACCGGCGCTGTTCAATGTATTATATCACGGCAGGCAATTAAGTAGTACATTTATTCTACAAGATAATGTGTGCAAATACAAATGAATAGACTGTGAATGGGAAAATATTACCATGACAGTAGAAAACCATCAGAACCAAACAAAAAAGAATAGATTTCCCTTACAAAGGAAAGATCGTGCTATTTCGTTCTCTTTCATAATACAATCATTTATTTGTATGATTTATTTCTTTCACATATTTCATTTTATTTTTAAATAACAGGAGCCTGTGTTATTCACTGGGACAATGAGGAAAAACCTTGATCCTTTTGACGAGCATACTGATGAGGAACTGTGGGATGTTTTAGAAGAGGTATTGAACAAATTAAACATGTATCTTTTTTTATTTTAAGACATTTTAAAGAAAATCGGGATGTCTTTCCCTAATGCATTTTATCTGTTGTTTTTTGCAGCTTTAATGCTAGGGCTGTTTTATTATAAATGGACTCATTAAGGTGCTCCCCATACCCAGTATTTTGTACTTTAAAAAAAAAAAAAAGGTTTATTTAAAAGCAACATTTAAAAAAGAATACTAATTCAAGCTCCTATGTTAAAAATTGAAGTAATATAATAATTGTGGTATAAAGCACTACCCAGCCTTTGCGGGTAGTCCTTGGTTAGACAGACAGTGAGAGAGAGGAGGGGCTCAATCTGGATTAGATTCAGACATTAAACTTCCCACCCTCATACCTATGTTGTTCCTTAACCACTTAAGACCCGGACCTTTATGCAGGTAAAGGACCTGGCCAGTTTTTGTGATTCGGCACTGCGTCGCTTTAACTGACAAATGCGCGATCATGCGATGTGGCTCCCAAACAAAATTGGCGTCCTTTTTTTCCCCCCCCACAAATAGAGCTTTCTTTTGGTGGTATTTGATCACCTCTGCGGTTTTTATTTTTTGCGCTATAAACAAAAATAGAGTGACAAATTTGAAAAAAATTCAATATTTTTAACTTTTTGCTATAATAAATATCCCCCAAAAAGATATAAAAAAAACATTTTTTTTCCTGAGTTTAGGTCGATACGTATTCTTCTACCTAGTTTTGGTAAAAAAAATCGCAATAAGCATTTATCGGTTGGTTTGCGCAACATTTATAGCATTTACAAAATAGGAGATCGTTTTATTGCATTTTAATAAAAAAAAATTTTTTTACTACTAATGGCGGCGATCAGCGTTTTTTTTTTTTTTTTTGGGACTGCGATATTATGGCGGACACATCGGACAATTTTGGCACATTTTTGGGACTAGAAGTCTTTTCTGCCCAGGCCATTCCAGTGTGCTTATCTGTCACTTACCTCTCAGTTTACTGTGAAAATGACAATTGCAGTTTGGGAGTTAACCCCTACAGCGCCCCCTAGTGGTTATGTGTGACCTCATATGTTTTTCTAACTGTAGGGGGCAGGGCTGTACGTGTGACGTCATTGATCGTGTTTCCCTATATTAGGGAACACACGATCAATAAAGCTGCCACTGTGAAGAACAGGGAAGCTGTGTTTACACACAACTCTCCATGTTCTTCAGCTCCGGGGACCGATTACGGGACTCCGGCGGCGATCGGGTCCCACGGCCGCGGTCATGGAGCTTCGGACCGCGTCGCACCCGCGACCCACGGCTGGGCACTTAAAGAGGATGTACAGGTACGTGCTTGTGCGCAGCCGTGCCATTCTGCCGACGTATATCTGCAGGAGGCGGTCCTTAAGTGGTTAAGAGCTACGTAAACCTTTCCGGGCAGAATTTCACTTTTCATAATAAATAGAAGTCTTTTCTGTCCAGGCCATCCCAGTGTGCTTATCTGTCACTTACCTCTCAGTTTTGAAATATTGAAAAATAATTCTGCTTCCATTACTTCCTGTAGATCATATCCCATCATGCACTGCCTTAGTGCATTACAGAATAGGGTTTGAATTACCACACCTCCCTCATTTATTATGCCACCTCTTTTTTTTATTTCCACCCACTTTCCTACTTCTTCCTTTTAAGGTGACCATGCACATTACAATCTGATTATACAATCTTGCTTAGATCTTCCATCAACAATGTAGTGCAAGGGCCTGTCTGATTTGATACAAAATCACTAGGTTATTCAGGTACGTCCCCCTATTCCATAGTTTTGGTAAATCTAAAGAAGATTGTATAATCGGATGCCATAGTGTATGTACATCTTTATAAATGTACGTAGGAAGGAGTGGAAAGAGACACTCAGCTGTCAGGCCCCGTTCACATCTCTGCTCAGCGGGAACTCACATTTAGTGTTTTGAGGAGTTTCCACTTTTCACGCATAGGGTAGCTCATTCACCTAAATGGGCTGCACTTCCAAGTGGCAAACGCCCCAAAAAAACTCTGAACTTTTTAGAGCGGGCATGGCACATTTTCTACTGTGCTTTTTAGTGAGCATGCTTTGCATTCGTCGCACAGCAGATGCAAGCCTGCTACCTGTGCTTTGGGTGCCGTTAACGTTTAAAGTGCAAAGCGTGCACTTTCTGTGCAGTTTGTTATGCATTTGGAAACACGCAGATATGAATGACATCTCATTTTTCTTGCATAAATGAACTAATTTCACTTTCAGGCTCCTTTCACACCTAGTGCAGTGGGAGTTTTTGGCTTTTTATTTTATTTTATTTTTTTGCGACACACATAGGGCAGACCATTGATTTTGAATGGCTGCTGTACAATCAAATTGTGAGTGAACTTTACAGACTTGCAGGGGCACACTTCAGGTTGGAATTTTTAGTTTACGATTTGGTGCCGTTTTAGCATATGTTCACACTGATGTGACCCGATTTTGTTCAGACTTTCAGTATGTTTACATTCCCTGACTTCTACTCCTCCCTCCTAGACTGTTTTAGTTCTTGCCCGCTCCCTAATGCTGAAAAATGTGAAAAAAGACCTCGACTCCCTCCATAGACCAAAGCACCTGGAACAAAGTTTCACTCGCTACCTCAGCTTTCTTCCCCCTTTTCTTCTTTGAAGACTTCTTCCACCTGCTACCATATTGGAGGTGCAGAAGACTGGTAACGGCATGCTCCTCACTAAACTCACCAATGCCTTATTAATGTTGTACAGATGTGGCTAATTCTTCACTAGCCTTCGGTATCGGATGCCGGCATCACAACCAGCTGGCCACTGCGCATGTGCAAGACACGCTGTGCTTTGTGAATGCCTCTGCAGCCTTCTGGGACCTGGGACAAGTCCCAGAATACTACGGAGAGGGAGAGGAGAACTTATCAAAATTAGATACCCCCCCAAAAAAAATATTACATGCCAAATCTTGGGGTTGAGGAGGACTTAAAGCAGAATTTACCCTTTTAAGTGGAGTTCCACTTTAACCACTTGCTTACTGGGCACATACACCCCCCTCCTGCCCAGGTGAAATTTCAGCTTCCGGCACTGCGTCACTTTAACTGACAATTGCGCGGTCGTGAGACGTGGCTTCCAAACAAAAAAATTTTTTTCCCCACAAGTAGAGCTTTCTTTTGGTGGTATTTGATCGCCTGTGCGGTTTTTATTTTTTGCGCTATAAACAAAAAAGAGCGACAATTTTGAAGAAAAATACAATATTTTTTACTTGTTGCTATAATAAATATCCCATTTTTTTTTAAAAAACACTTTTTTTCTAAGTTTAGGGCGATACGTATTCTTCTACATATTTTTGGTAAAAAAAAAAAAAAAAATCGCAATAAGCGACTGGTTTGCGCAAAAGTAATAGCGCTTACAAAATAGGGGAGAGAATTATAATTTTTTTTTTTTTTTTTTTACTAGAAATGGCGGCGATTTTATTTTTTATTGGTACTGCGACGTTATGGAGGACACATCGGACACTTTTGACACATTTTTGGCGCCATTCACATTTATACTGCGATCAGTGCTATAAATATGCACTAATTACAGTATACATGTGACTGGCATTGAAGGGGTTAACATTAGGGGGTGAGGAAGGGGTTAAATGTGTATCCTAGGTGTGTTCTAACTGTGGGGGGAGGGGGGGTGACTGGGGGGGGTGAACGATCTGTGTCCCTATGTACAAGGAACACAGATCGGTCTCCTCCTCTCCAGAGACAGGGCGCTGTCTGTGTAAAACGGCAATGAGAGATGATCTATGAGATCATCTCTCATTCGCCCACAGATCGCATCGCAAACGGCCACTCTGACTGGCCATTCGCCGTGATCTGTGATTGGCCGTGTCCAAGGGACACGGACAACACAGGGCTTCCCCGCAGCGCGCTCTACAGCGCGCGCTGGGAACGCCCAAAGGGGGGGCCGTCAAAAGACGGCATGTTGGATATTCAGACCCGCGCTGTAGCCGTCATTTGACGGTAGCGCGGGTCTGAAGTGGTTAAAGCTAAAAAAACGTATGTAAATACATTTCGTTTAACCCAATATGTTAGCACATTCAAGTTATTTCCCAAAACAAGAATATTGTTGTTTGACAAACAAAAATGTAGACATGTTACATGTATAATCAGACCCTTGACAATTTTATCAAATGCATCTTCTAAAGTGAAAGCAGAGACTTTATTTCAGGGATATTTGTTGCTTTGAAAATGTTAATAATGAATGTGTTTTGTCCCAGGTGCAGCTAAAGGAAGCCATTGAAGAGTTACCTTGTAAAATAGAGACTCAGTTGGCTGAATCTGGGTCCAACTTCAGTGTAGGACAGAGGCAACTTGTTTGTCTTGCTCGAGCTATTTTGAGGAAGAATCGGATATTAATTATTGATGAAGCAACAGCAAATGTCGACCCCAGGTACGTAAATGTATATTTAGAGAGACTTTCTGGGACAATTTTAAAGTAGTCATTTTTGCTTATTTTGTTTTGCTAAAATACAAACATTTAGGCACAATACCCTCAGGCAGAGAAAAGAAAGATGGAAATGTCTATACCAGTTTTATACTTGTATAAGAGCACATATATAGGTGAAGGTGCTGGTAAAAAAATGAAAATGGGTTCTCTTTAGCCACTTCCAGTCTGAGCCAATTCTAATATTTCTGTCATACATGTAAAAATCTGATTTTTTTTTTGGTAGAAAATTACTTAAAAGCCCCAAACATTTTATACAGTGGGTATAGAAAATACTCATCCCCCTTTTAAAATAATTACCTTTTTGTTGCTTTGGATTTCTGCCAGACATATGGTTTGGTGTTGAGGCCAAGTAATTAAATGTAAGTCTCATATGACACCTTAAATGCACCTTGAAGATTGCCCTGTATTTGGCTCGATTTTCAACTCTGACCAGCTTCCCTGTCCCTGCTGAAGAAAAGCATCTCCACAACATGATGCCGTCACCACCATGTTTCAAGTTGATGTGCAGTGTTAGTTTTCTACAACATGGTGTTTTTGTTTTTAGGCCAAAAAGTAAAATTTTGGTCTCATCTGACCAGAGCCACATGTTTGCTGTGTCCACCATGTGGCTTCTCGCAAACTGAACTTCTTATGGCTTTCTTTCTACAATGGATTTCTTCTGGCCGCTCTTCCATAAAGGCCAGATTTGTGGAGTGCACAACTAATAGTTGTCCTGTGGACAGATTCTCCCACCTGAGTTGTGGATTTTTGCAGCTTCTCCAGAGTGACAATGGGCCTCTTGGCTATTTTTTCTGATTATTGCTCTCCTGCTGTCAGTTAAGTAGACTGCCATGTCTTGGTAGGTTTGCAATTGTGCCATACTCTTTCCATTTTCAGATGATGGATTAACCAGTGCTCTGTGAGGTGTTCAAAACTTAAAAAACTATGGCACTTAAACACCCTTCCTAACCAGACCAATTTTCAGCTTTCGGTGCTCTCACAGTTTGAATGACAATTACTCAGTCATACAACATTCTACCCATTTGAAATTTTTGTCCTTTTTTTCACACAAATAGAGCTTTCTTTTGGTGGTATTTGATCACCTCTGGGTTTTTTATTTTTTGCGCTATAAAAGAAAAACGACTGAAAATTCTGTAAAAAAAAAAAAAAAAAAAATCTTGTTTCTGTCATATTAGCGGGTTATTTCTCACACACAGCATATGCATACCACAAATTACACCCCAAAACACATTCTGCTATTCCTCCCGAGTATGGCGATACCCCATGTGTGGGACTTTTACACAGCGTGGCCACATACAGAGGCCCAACATGCAGGGAGCGCCATCAGGCGTTCTGGAACACCCAGGCCAATTCTGACATTTCTCTCCTACATGGAAAAATCATCATTTATTTGCTAGAAAATTACATAGAACCCCAAAACATTATATATGCTTTTTTAGCAAAGACCCTAGAGAATACAATGGCGGCCGTTACAACTTTTTATCTCGCACGGTATTTTCGCAGAAATGTATTGAACGCGTGTTTTTTAAAAAACTGTTTTGTGCTTAAAACAAAACAGTAAAGTTAGCCCAATTTTTTTTCATAATGTGAAAGATGAAGTTACGCCGAGTAAATAGATACCCAACATGTCACCCTTCAAAATTGCGCACGCTCATGGAATGGCGCCAAACTTTGCTACCTAAAAATCCCCATAGGCGGTATTGCAGAGTATTGGGGTATTGCAAAGTATCATGCAGGGTATTGGGGTATTGCCGAGTATTGGGGTATTGCCGAGTATTGGGGTATTGCCGAGTATTGGGGTATTGCCGAGTATTGGGGTATTGCCGAGTATTGGGGTATTGCCGAGTATTGGGGTATTGCCGAGTATTGGGGTATTGCCGAGTATTGGGGTATTGCCGAGTATTGGGGTATTGCCGAGTATTGGGGTATTGTTGAGTATTGGGGTATTGTTGAGTACTGGGGTATTGCCGAGTACTGGGGTATTGCCGAGTATTGGGGTATTGCCGAGTATTGGGGTATTGCCGAGTATTGGGGTATTGCCGAGTATTGGGGTATTGTTGAGTATTGGGGTATTGTTGAGTATTGGGGTATTGTTGAGTATTGGGGTATTGTTGAGTATTGGGGTATTGTTGAGTATTGGGGTATTGTTGAGTACTGGGGTATCGTTGAGTACTGGAGTATTGGGGTATTGCCGAGTATTGGGGTATTGCCGAGTATTGGGGTATTGCCGAGTATTGGGGTATTGCCGAGTATTGGGGTATTGCCGAGTATTGGGGTATTGCCGAGTATTGGGGTATTGCCGAGTATTAGTACTGGGGTATTGCCGAGTACTGGGGTATTGCCGAGTACTGGGGTATTGCCGAGTACTGGGGTATTGCCGAGTACTGGGGTATTGCCGAGTACTGGGGTATTGCCGAGTACTGGGGTATTGTTGAGTACTGGGGTATTGTTGAGTACTGGGGTATTGTTGAGTACTGGGGTATTGTTGAGTACTGGGGTATTGTTGGGTACTGGGGTATTGTTGGGTACTGGGGTATTGTTGGGTACTGGGGTATTGTTGGGTACTGGGGGATTGCTGAGTATTGTTGGGTACTGGGGATTGCAGGGTACTGGGGGGATGGCAGAGCTGGGATGTTTTGAGGGATGGCTGGATCTGTGACTGCATTTGTCACAGATCCAGCCACAGCTCAGCTGCTGACACCCCGCTCCCCCCCCCCCCTCTCCTCGCACACTGTACAGAGCGGAGAGGGAGGAGAGGGAGGAACCGGCGTCATCAAATGACGCCGGTTTGTTTACAAGTGATCGCGCCGTCATAAACGGCCGCGATCAGCACGGACACTTTCGTGAGCGCGTCCCAGGGGACGCGCAATCGCGAAAGTGAAGGACGACGTCCCAGGGACGTCGTCCCGAGATAACCCCGCCGCGCCGTAGCAGTAAAATGCTTATGGCGCGGTGGGAAAGTGGTTAAAAAAAAAACATTTTTTTTTTCAATAACCTAACCCTGCTTTAAACGTTTCCACAACTTTGTCCTTGACCTGTCTGGTGTGTTCTTTTGGCCTTTGTGATGCTGTTTGTTCACCAAGGTTCTCTAACAAAACTTCTGAGGGCTTTTACAGAACAGCTGTATTTTTACTGAGATTAAATTACATGCAGGTGGACTCTATTTACTAACTAGGTGACTCTGAAATCAATTGGTTTTACTAGATTTTAGGGGTATATGAGTAAAGGGGGCTGAATACAAATGTATGCCACACTTTTCAGATATTTGTTTGTAAAAAAAAAATTAAAACCGTTTATAATTTTCCCTCAACTTCATAATTATGTGCCAAGTTGTGTTGGTCTGTCACATAAAATCCCAATAAAATACATTTACGTTTTTGACAATATCTGAAAAATTCAAAAGGTATGAATACTTTTTCAAGGCACTTTAAACCCCATTGAAAATCTGTGGAATGACTTGAAGGCTGCAGTCCACAAATGGTTACCATTACATTTAACAGAACTTGAGCAGTTCAGCAAAGAAGAGTGGACACGTATTGCAAAGTCTAGATGTCCAAAGTTAGTAGAGAACAGTAGGAAAACTCGTCCCCGCCCTTAGCCTTGTCCTGGGGCATGGGATGATATACAGCATTTCTGTACAAGCATGGTTTTAAAACATATTTTTGATACTGTTTAAAGTGTAATATTCAGTTTATGTAATAACTTTTGAAATAAATTAGTATTTTTATGACCTAGTTGTCACCCCCAATTACTGTTGCCTAGAAAATCCCACTCACTTAGAGGTATTCAATTTTCCAAGTTAGTAGAGACATATCCCAACAGACTAAGGAGTTTATTTACTAAAGGCAAATCCACTCTGCACTACAAGTGCACTTGGAAGTGCAGTCACTGTAGATCTGAGAGGGACATGCAAGGAAAATAAAAAACAGCTTTTTAACGTGCACATGATTGGATGATAAAATCAGCAGTGCTTCCCCTCATTTCAGATCTTCCCCTCAGATAAACAGCGATTGAACTTTCAAGTGCACTTGTAGTGCAAAGTGGATTTGCCTTTAGTAAATAAGCCCCTAAAGGCTGTAATTAAAGAAAATGGTGAGCCAACAAAATACCGACATAATGGGGTGTTCCTTTTTCCAACAAGTAATTCTGTTTTTTTGTTTTTTTTGTTCTCTGACTTGGTGTTATCTGTTTCACTTGGTTGTTATACGTTGCACTAGTAAATACAGCTGTATAAAACACAAACTGCTTCTGTCTTAATTTCAGGCTGCAAAGCAACACAATGGGGTTGATTTACTAAAGGCAAATCCACTTTGCACTACAAGTGCACTTGGAGGTGCAGTCACTGTAGATATGAGGGGAAGCTCTGCTGATTTCTATAATCTAATCATGTACAAACAAAATAGCCTTTCTTTCTCGTACATCACGGGACACAGAGCGGCATATTCATTACTATATGGGTTATATGGAGTACCTTCAGGTGCCCTCCCTATATAACCCCCTCCCCTAGAGGGAGTCCCTCAGTTTTTTCGCCAGTGTCTTAGGTGTTGGTCACGGAATAGCTTTGCCTCCACATCCTTGGGATTAAGGGCGGGCTAACCGGATCTGTCCAAGGTGCCTCAGTGCCAAAGTGGACAGTACCCGGGCCCCAAACCGTGGGGTTTTGCCTATAATGCTCCTCTTTAGAGGGCTGGACCCTGCAGCATGGAGCAGGTAAGAGGGGAGCCTGCGGGACTTGGTTCGACAGCAGGCTCTCCAGGGAGACCTTAAAGGGGGGTAGCCTAAGTATGCTCTGCATTGGCAGCCTTGCTCACTATGTCTGAGAAGACAGGATGATCTAATTTCCCCCATCACTTGGTCCCCCTGTCTAAGAAACTTTAGAGGTTTGCTAGCTACCTGCTGCTCTCTTCCCAGGGCTAATAAGGATCCCTATGGGGCCTTTTGGAAAGTCCTACCTGGCCGGGGTTTTGATTCTGCCGCCTGAAGCTGCAGTCCTGGGTCTCCAGCAGCGCGGCTCCTCCATGTGCTTCCTTCCCCGGCATGCGCGCGCACGTCTTATAGACGTTTTCGCGCCGTTCGGAGGGGAGGGCGGGGGGGGTGTGCCTGCAGCGTCATCAGGGGCGCGCCTTCATTCGCTGTTATACACAGCAGGCTATGATCATTCCTCAGTCTGAGGCTGATCTGGAAGGGAGAGGACGCAGAGCGGCAGAACAGCGACTCCCGGTGGCGGAAGAGGGGTAGTACATGCTGGAGTTGGTTCCAATGCATTTGTGTTAAGCCAAAAATCCCCTTTGGCAACAGGTTGGAGGCTGGCAAACTAAATTTGGGCGACGCTGTATGTTTTAAAAAAAAAAAAAAGTTATATATATTATAACAAAAAAAAAAAAGAAAAAAAGAGAACATACGGGGCCCCATCGGTTTTTGGGCATTAGTGATCTATTGTCCCCTAAACCCTAGTTTTGTACTCCTGGCCACTACAGTCGGTTGTTGTAGGCGGAGTCCCTCGATTTTGTATTATGGCCTCCAAAGGTTCGGGATCAAAAGGTACAAAAAAGACCAAAAAACAAAGGGGTTCCCCCTCTGATTCTGATGATATGCCGGTACTTTCCCCGCAGCTTATTCCCATGAAGGTCGCCTTGGATGAGCCATTAGGGGGGTCTGGTGCTGAGGCTGGCCCAGATCAGCCCAGCCCTGTGTTTATCACAGAGGAGATGCTAGCCGTCTCCCTAGGGGGGCTAGAAAAAAGATTAGCAGCGATGATCGCTAGCTCTATTCCTGGCAAGAAACGGGCTAGATCCCCATCGCCGAGAGGTGTATCCTCAGATGCTGAAATTCTCTCTCCGGAGGAATTGGAATCTCAGGAGGATCAACTGGACCGGAACCAAGAGGGTTCAGGGATTGAGGAATCTACCTCTGAGGAACCATTTTCAGACTCCCAAACAGAGAAGCTGTGGGTACAGTCTTTGACGGACATGGTCCGCTCGGCATTTAATTTACCATTGCCAGAGCCTCAGGTTCCTGCGGTATCCTCTCTGGGCTCTTTGAAAGCTCCTTTGAGCAACGCGGTTTTTCCGGTCCATCCTCTGTTGGAGGAATTGATCTTTCAGGATTGGGTACGACCGGACAGGATTTTTCTGCCGCCTAAGAGATTTTCGGTTATTTACCCTATGGAGGAAAATTTTTCGAAGAGGTGGAAGCTCCCAGTTGTGGATGCAGCCATCTCATGTGTGAATAAATCACTAACTTGCCCGGTGGAAAACATACAAATGTTTAAAGATCCGGTTGATAAACGGTTAGAGACACTTTTAAAGGCATCCTTTGCTACGGCAGGAGCAGTGGTACAGCCAGCTGTGGCTGCAATTGGAGTTTGTCAGGCGTTAAAGGACCAGACAAAACAAATGCTTAAAGACATGCCTACCCAACAGGCAGAAGAGTTTTCTGACATTCCCAGAGCTCTGTGTTTTGCGGTAGATGCTATAAAGGATTCCATCCAGCAGGCCTCACGTTTATCACTATTTTTGGTGCACATTAAAAGGCTCTTATGGTTGAAGAACTGGGTGGCGGAGCCCCCATGCAAAAAGCTTCTGGCAGGGTTTCCCTTCCATGGAGGACGACTCTTCGGAGAGAATCTGGATAAATACATTCAGACTATTTCAAGTGGCAAAAGTACCCTTTTACCAGTCAAAAAGAGATTCCGGGGTCCTACATTTAAAAGGCAGCTCTCTCCTGTCTCAGGGCCCTCAAATTCCAGGCAGTATCGACGGCCGCCTGCGCGATCAAACTTTAACAATAAATCGCAGGGACAGGCCCCTGGGGGTAAGAGGCCATGGTATCGCAAGCCGACAAAGCCAGCCCCTAAGTCTGCCTTATGAAGGGGCGCCCCCACTCTCGCGGGTGGGGGGAAGGCTTTGTTTCTTCTCAGAAGTTTGGGAAGCCAATATCCCCGACAAATGGGTCCGGTCGTCTGTAACCACAGGCTACAGACTGGAGTTTCTAAAGTTTCCTCCGCCTCATTTTCAAGAGTCAAGGCTACCAAACGATCCAGCAAAGAAGGCCTCGATGCTGGCAGCTTTGGATCACCTGCTTTGCCAGGGCGTGATAAAAAAGGTACCAGCCCAAGAACAGGGGCTAGGTTTCTATTCCAATCTCTTTGTCATACCAAAGCCCAACGGCGATGTCAGGTCAATCTTGGACCTAAAGAGTTTAAATGTTTACCTAAGAGTTCGTTCCTTCCGGATGGAATCCGTCCGATCAGCAGTCGCCACGCTCCAGAGGGACGACTTTCTGGCTTCCATAGACATAAAGGATGCTTACCTTCATGTACCAATCTTTCAGCCACATCAAAGATTTTTACGCTTCGCAGTGGGGCAGCGACACTTCCAATTCATGGTGCTCCCCTTCGGGCTGGCCACGGCCCCCCGGGTATTCACGAAGATCCTAGCCCCAGTTCTGGCCAATCTAAGGATCCAAGGGGTCACGGTCCTAGCATACTTGGACGACCTTTTAATCATAGATCACTCACGGCCGTGTCTGGAACAAGCAGTAAACCTCACGGTTCAGTACCTCGAGAGGTTCGGGTGGGTCCTAAACCGGGAAAAATCAGCGTTTCATCCTACAAAGCAGTTGGAATACCTCGGCATGAGGTTAGACACAGAACAGCAAAGGGTGTTCCTGCCCCTTGTAAAGGTCGAGGCTATCAAGGGGTTGGTTCAGTTGATTCTAAGCAAGAAAAAACCAACTATTCGCCTGTGTATGCGATTACTAGGCAAGCTAGTGGCCACGTTCGAGGCGGTACCATACGCTCAGATCCACACTCGCGTCCTACAGGCAGCCATTCTAGCAGCCTGGAGCAAGAGAGCACATGCCTTGGAGTCCCCTTTGACGCTATCATCAAAGGTCCGGCAAAGCCCGGCCTGGAGGCTGAATCCCTGATTCTCAGGGGTAGAGGTCTGTCTAGGCAGGTAATTCCTACCCTGATTAGGGCTAGAAAGCCGGCCTCCAGGGTGATTTATTACAGGGTGTGGAGGACCTACGTAGGCTGGTGTGAATCCAAAAGATGGAATTCCCGCAAATATACCATTGATAGGGTGTTAAGTTTTCTCCAGCTAGGAGTGGATAAAGGCCTGGCATTAAGCACAATCAAGGGACAGATTTCGGCTTTGTCAGTGTGGTTTCAGAGGCCACTGGCCACCCACTCGCTGGTTAAAACCTTCATACAGGGGGTCTTGCGTATTAATCCTCCTGTCAAGTCACCGATTTGTCCATGGGACTTAAATCTTGTCCTGTCCACTCTACAGAAACAACCCTTTGAGCCGTTGGCTGAGATTCCTTTAGTTTTACTGACAAGAAAGTTGGTATTCTTGGTCGCCATAGTTTCGGCCAGGAGAGTGTCAGAATTGGCAGCCTTATCTTGTAAGGAACCATATCTCATTCTACATAAGGACAGGGCAGTTCTCCGGCCTCATCCTTCCTTTCTACCAAAGGTTATATCCAGTTTTCACTTGAACCAGGATTTGGTACTTCCATCCTTCTTTCCGAAACCCACATCTAGAAAGGAGGGGTTGCTGCATACCTTAGATATTGTCCGGGCCATGAGGGCCTATCTTAAAGCTACAGAAAAGATCCGGAAAACAGATGTGTTCGTTTTACCAGATGGCCCCAAGAAGGGGCAAGCAGCTGCAAAATCCACCATCTCGAGATGGATTAGACAATCATTCAGGCCTATGGTTTGAAAAGGTTGCCTCCTCCTTTGTCGGTAAAAGCCCATTCTACCAGGGCCATGGGCACCTCCTGGGCAGCACACCATCAGATCTCTATGGCTCAGATATGCAAGGCGGCGACGTGGTCATCAGTCCACACGTTTACAAGGTTTTATCAGCTAGACGTGAGAAGGAATGCGGATTCAGCCTTTGGGCAGGCAGTACTACAGGCTGCGGTTTAAGATCCTCGGGATCGGGGGCACCCTTGGTTTTAAAAATTCAAAATTATTTCTTGACTAAGTTGGATTTATTATTATTATTTGAGTATACCTCTAAATTAAATCCCTTTTGGGAAGATGTCTCCCTCCCCTCATTAAAGCATTGCTTTCGGACATCCCATATAGTAATGAATATGCCGCTCTGTGTCCCGTGATGTACGAGAAAGAAAAAGAGATTTTTAAATACAGCTTACCTGTAAAATCCTTTTCTTGGAGTACATCACGGGACACAGAGCTCCCACCCCTCTTATGGGAACATGTTTTGGGAGGCATACTGCTTGCTACAAAACTGAGGGACTCCCTCTAGGGGAGGGGGTTATATAGGGAGGGGACTTCCTGTTTGAGATTGCCAGTGTCCATCACCTGAAGGTACTCCATATAACCCATATAGTAATGAATATGCCACTCTGTGTCCCGTGATGTACTCCAAGAAAAGGATTTTACAGGTAAGCTGTATTAAAAAATCCCTTTTTTTCTTCCTTGCATGCCCCCCTCATATCTACAGCTTCCCAGTGCACTTATAGTGCAAAGTGGATTTGCCTTTAGTAAATATTATGAGATTATTTTAGGGGGGGGGGGGTGTCTTTTTTTTTTTACCCACTGTATATTATTAAGCAAATAACCTGGAGAAGAAAATGGTTGTTGAATTTGTATTTGTGCAGCAAACGCTGGTTTTCAGGAAAAAAATAGGGGCCTTCTAGTGACCTCATATGTGATAATTACGGCTTTTGCCCATTTGTACACAGGAAGCATGCTTACTTTCTGACCTTCCCCTAAAAGCCCCCAACCTGCTGGGTTTCAGCTGCAACATTAAAAATTCTACAGACTCTGGTCTGTGGCAAGGCTTGCTCTGTGGCAAGGTCTGGTCTGTGGCAAGGCTTGGTCTGCCTGGTCTGTGGCAAAGCTTGCTCTGTGTTATCTTGCTCCTGCATAAGTCCACTCCTGGTAACCATACTACACAGGAGCATGCCTCTCTTTTAGTGTGTGTGGGGACCTTGTTGCCTTCCTGCCATTTCCTCAGAATTCGTATTAGAGCCATGATCTTCTGGATGTTTACTTGGGCTCCTTGCTGCCTTTACAGTGACCTGGTCACAGTTTGCATTAACCCTTCCTGCACCAGCTGCAGTTTTTGTACCTCCCTGGGCATGTTTTTAACCATTTTACATGATGGTGGATCATAAGCACAAGGGCCAGGAGGTCTTGCAGTGTACTACCTAAGGGGGTATACACCAATAGACTGCTTAGCTTTTACCTCTTAGTGGTGTTTTACATTGTCCCCCCCTGTGTGTTTCCCAGTGACTCCACTTGGCTCTGTCCTTCAGAAACTGCCCTTTGAATCTTTGAAGCTAAGTTCTCTTACACAGAAGGTTGCCTTAACCAGTAAATACCCCTTTTTTGTGAAAAAGAAAGCCCTTAAAAGGTTGTTTTGAGGCCTCTTATTTCCAAAATATACAGACAAAAGAAACTGCGCCAGCAATATAAAAAAAACAACCGGTAAAGTTGGGGTGATAAAAAATAATAATGTCCCAAATTGCAATGGATAGTCTCCGTATGTATCCATAAACATGACGAATGCCACCACTGTAAGTCTTGGAATACGTGAGAGCCCGCCACCTAATGGAAAGCCGCTTACCAGAAGGGCAAGCTTAACCAGCGTTAACACAATGCCCGGCCGTGGTCTCCGTCCACAGGATTGTACAGTGACGTCACCGTGTCGATTTCAAGGAAGAAGGGCCCCCATAGTGCCGGCCGGCAGGCATTGTTTACATGCTTTTTTAAAGATAACGTTTGTAAGTACATTACTTTTATTTAATAAATAGTTTTATACGGAATTATGCTATGGTCTCCTTTCCTCTCATATATTTATGACCTATGGACTGCGTGTATGTAGGAGCCTAGCACCCTCATTATCAGAAGAAGTTCTGTTTGGGGTTCCTGTATCCCTGTGTTCCAATCCTGTGGACGGAGACCACGGCCAGGCATTGTGTTAATGCTGGTTAAGCTTGCCCTTCTGGTAAGCGGATTTCCAGTAGGTGGCGGGCTCTCATGTATTCCAAGATTCACAGTGCTGGCATTTGTTATGTTTATGGATACATATTAAGTCCTGTCCATTGCACTTTGGGACGTTGTTTATTATATTTAATCACCCTAACTTTTCCGGTTGTTGGTTTAATATTGCTGGTGCAGTTTTTTTTGTCTATATATTGTGTTTATCCCACCTTACTGCAGCCTTTCTTATCTTTTTCTTTTTTTCTGTTGGTTTAGGATAGCGCAGTATTTTGGTACTATATTTCCAAAATGGTTTCTTGCTTTCACCCTAAAGTGAAACTAAAGTCTCAATTTTAAAGACTGTGGTATGCAATGGCTCTTCTGCAATAAAATACACATTTCTGCCTGCATGCGGTCTTTTTTAGAATGTACACCAAGTTGCTCAGGCACAGCTCAGTTTAAATTCTGGCACAGATTATGTGTGCCGGAATGACTAAATTCATGCGCCTGTGCAGGTATATCATCCTACACCAGCCAATTACAACGGCTTCAGCTTGGCAATTGGAAGAAACCAGGTAGAAGAGATCAGCCACATCAAGAGGGATTGAACCACTGAAGGAAAAGTATTGTGGACTTTAGTTCCGCTTTAACTAGGACAAAGTTAAAGTGGAGTTCCACGTTGGGGGAAAAAAATGTAATGTCGGCAGCTACAAATACTGTAGCTGTTGACTTTTACTTTATGGGCACTTACCTGTCCAGGGAGCCCATGATGTCAGCACCCAGCCGAACTTCTGATCGACTGTCGGGGGCAGCCACCGCTATTTCAGGTAAGGGAATCCGGCAGTGAAGACTTTTCGGCTTCACGCCCGTTTCCCTACCTTGAATGCGTGACGCACGCTACGCTTTCTGATTGGCCCGGCGGCGGTGGAAGGAAGAGGGGGTCGAACTTCAAAAGCAGATACCTGTCCCCCCTCCCCCTGAAAGGTGCCAAATGTGACATTGGAGGGGGGGAGCAATTAAGCGAATGTTCCACTTTTGGGTGGAACTCCGCTTTAATGTCCTAATTCGAAGTACCCCAAGGAAATTTCCCCCTATTTGGATATGGTACATGCTGTTCGCGTCTATCTCTGAGCTCCTTTTAGACTGTCTGACTCCTCATTTGTTGTTTCTGTAGGCCTCATCTGATGCTGGCTTCAGCCTTAGGGTTCTTCAGGTGCCTCTGTAGGCTAATATTAATTATTTTGATATGAAGGAAATCTACACCCTTAATTGGGATGGTACTATAAAGGTGTCACGTAAGAGTCTGAGATCATATAATAAATTCATACAATTGTACTATATTACATGTACAAAAAATAATTTTTAGACACCATTTAGAAAAAATTCCTTACAATTTACACTGAACTTAGATTTGGCAGTGACCAAAATTGGTAATTTAAAAATGACTGCGGGCATCATTATGCATATGGAATTATATATCGTTCATTTCCAAAATTCACTGTGGCAGGTTGAGCCCGTGCCACTGTTTGAAATAGCAGTCTGGGCCAGGTTTTCTGGGAAGCAAGCACACTGATGATGCAGGTGTGTGCTGCATTCATGTTAGAGCTAGAGTTAGAGATCAGTGTGTGAAAGGGAGCTGTAAGGTGCACATTGCCACGTACTGTCCAGGTCAGGACAGACAAAGCCCGAGCCTGCAAGGATTTAGCAGCTGGGCGCTGCAGGAGAAATAATCAAGCTGACAAAGGTACAGCGTTTTGTGCAAGAGCACTGGGACTGTGTTTGTCGGTCTGGAGGACCAATGCATGCGGTCTCAACAGTTAAGCTGCAAAGAGAGCCACAAGGTTGAATTCTATGTATTGTTACATTAATGGACAGAACCCCCGTGTGGTCAGATAAAGCCCTAAAATGTACTACTGGTGCGGCGCTATCAATGAGCTACAAATTCCCCAACTTGTCACACCACTTTACTGTGCAAAAGTTTTAGACAGGTGTGAAAAAATGCTGTAAATTAAGAATGCTTTCAGAAAAAGAAGTGGTAAAAATGTATTATCAATTTTACAAAACGAAAAGTAAATGAACAGAAGAGAAATCCAAATCAAATAATTATTTGGTGTGACCACCCTTTGCCTTCAAAATGGCATACATTTTTCTTGGTACACTTGCACACAGGTTTTAAAGAAACACGGCAGGTAGGTTATTCTAAACATCTTGAAGAACTGGCTACAGATCTTCTGTGGATGTAGCCTGCCTCAGATACTTCTGTAATCATGTAAATTCTTCATGTAATTCCAGACAGACTTAATGATGTTGAGATCAGGGCTCTGTGGGTTCAAACAATCACTTCCCAGACTCCTTGTTCTTCTAGTCCGTGTGTTTTTATGCATAGTTAAGTTGTTCATCCTTGTTTGCTGAGGCAGCACTGATGAATTGCACTGATGGGCACTAATAGGTGGCACTGATAGGCAACACTGATGGGCAGAGAGTAGCTCGGGTCATTTACAAATTAATCATTTGACCATTTATCTTCCTTTATTACCAGGCCATTTTTTGCGATACGGCACTACGTTAGTTTAATCACTTAAGACCCAGACCAAAATGCAGGTAAAGGACCTTGCCCCTTTTTGCGATTCGGCACTGCGTCGTTTTAACTGACAATTGCGCGGTCGTGCGACGTAGCTCCAAAAACAAAATTGGCGTCCTTTTTTCCCCACAAATAGAGCTTTCTTTTGGTGGTATTTGATCACCTCTGCGGTTTTTATTTTTTGCGCTATAAACAAAAATAGAGCGACAATTTAAAAAAAAAATGCAATATTTTTTACTTTTTGCTATAATAAATATCCCCCAAAAATATATAAAAAAAAAATATTTTTTCCTCAGTTTAGGCCGATACGTATTCTTCTACGTATTTTTGGTAAAAAAAATCGCAATAAGCGTTTATCGGTTGGTTTTCGCAAAATTTATAGCGTTTACAAAATAAGGGATAGTTTTATTGCATTTTTATTATTTTTTTTTTTTTTTACTACTAATAGCGGCGATCAGCGTTTTTTTTCGTGACTGCGACAATATGGCGGACACTTCGGACAATTTTGACACATTTTTGGGACAATTGTCATTTTCACAGCAAAAAATGCATTTAAATTGCATTGTTTACTGTGGAAATGACAGTTGCAGTTTGGGAGTTAACCACAGGTGGCGCTGTAGGGGATGTGTGACCTATGTGTTGTGTTTACAACTGTAGGGGGGTGTGGCTGTAGGTGTGACGTCATCGATCGCGTCCCCCTATTACAGGGATGACGCGATCGATGCTACGGCAACAGAGAAGCACGGGGAAGCCGTGTGTACACACGGCTCTCCCCGTTCTTCCGCTCCAGGGACGGATCGCCGCACTGCAGCGGCGATCGGGTCCTCGAGTCCCGCGGTCCCGGTCCTGGAGCTTCGGACCGGGTCGCGGGCGCGCGCCCGCGACCCACGGCTGGGTACTAAAATCAACGTATATATACGTTGATGTGCCCAGCCGTGCCATTCTGCCGACGTAAATGTGCAGTAGGCGGTCCTTAAGTGGTTAACTGTCAATTTTGCTGTTGCACGACGCTGTATCCAAATAATCCCCCCATAAATAGAGCTTTATATTGGTGGCATTGGATCACCCCTTTGGTTATCATTTTTGCGCTATAAACAAAAACAACAAAAAGAAAATTTGGAAAAAAATTATATATTTTTATTTTCTGCTATAAAACACATCCAATTAACCACTTAAGCCCCGGACCAATATGCTGCTAAATGCCCAGAGGCGTTTTTACAATTCGGCACTGCGTCGCTTTAACAGACAATTGCGCGGTCATGCGACGTGGCTCCCAAACAAAATTTTTAATTCTTGCGCTATAAACAAAAATAGGGGGGAGCTGTGGTGGCTCAACGTGATTGGCACTGCGTTGACAAGCCATTCACCTCTGCAGCCAAGGGTTCGGATCCCGGTCTCGGCTACATGTGAATTGAGTTTGGTGGTCTCAGCCCGGCTCCCGGTGGGTGTGCTATGCAAGGTACGCCTGTGCTTAGTACGCCCACCCCCCCCCAAAAAAAAAAAAAACACCACACTTGCACGCACACGAAATCGGTTTAAAACACACGCACTTTGGCCATGCGGTCTCCTAAAATAAAGAGAGGCAAAGGACCTATGGGGCTGGCTGGGTGGGCTAGGCCCCCTCACTCCCTCATAGGGGGAGTCCCTCTGCCCCATTGGGGTCCCGTTGGGCCCCAGTTGGGCTCCCAAGTGGAGCAGGTAGGGCGGGGTGAGTGGGAGGCCCCCCTTCACACCCGCCATTGCCACCAGGGGCATGGAGAAGGATGGCGAATGCCTCCGGGGGGAGGGTCTGCCTACTCCCAACTCCTGCAGTCCGGCTCCTCTCTCTCGAGTTCACGCACAAAAAATACAAGAAAAAAAAAAAAAAAAACAACAATTTAAAAAATAAACAAAAATAGAGCGACATTTTTGAAAAAAAAACAATATTTTTTACTTTTTGTTATAAGAAAAATTGAATAAACTAAATTTTAGTCAAACATTTAGGCCAAAATTCAGCCACATGTCTTTAGTAAAAAAAATTGGCTACCTAGCAGCAACAGTGACACTAATACAGCGATCAGAAAAATGATCGCTTAGTGACACTGGCAATAGGGAGTGAAAGGGTTAACTAGGGCGGTAATCAAGGGGTTAAAACTTTATTAGGGGGGGTACAGGGGCTGCCCTGAACCTAACACTAACTGCCTGTCACACTGCCTGTCACACTGCCTGTCACACTGCCTGTCACACTGCCTGTCACACTGCCTGTCACACTGCCTGTCACACTGCCTGTCACACTGCCTGTCACACTGACACTACATGCAGTGATCATACATATATGGTCACTGCATTCAGTGACTGTGTGACAGGGGGTGGGGGGGGGTGATCGCAAGGGGTTAAATGTGCCTATGTGTACTGGTGTCAGTGTAGTGTTGGTGCAGACTTACTGTGCCTCTTCTCTCATCTTGGCGGTTTGAAAATACCGCCGAGATGAGCGCTGCATCACTTCCTCTGCCTGTGTTTACATTTTACAGGCAGAGGAAGTGACGCGGCGCACAAGATTGGCTGGGAGCGATCACGAGGGGGCGGACAGAAGCGAACTGCCGCCCCCTCGAGTCGGATCGCTCCCGGAGGTAAGCCGCATGCAGCCGAACCGCTAGTAGGCAGTGACGTAAATTTACGTCCATCTGCCTGTCCGAGCCCTTTTGTGGATGTAAATAAGCGTGCAGCGGGCGTTAAGTGGTTAAAAAATTAAAAAAACAAATATTTTTTCATTCATTTAGGCCAATATGTATTCTGTTACATATTTTTGCACTGTCACTACTAAGGACACTGGCTGGAAAGGGGTTGACATCAGGGGCGATCAAACGGTAAACTGTGTGCCTAGCTGGTGTTTTTAGTGTAGTGGGAAGGTGCTTTTACTAGTGGAAGGCATGGATCAGTGTAACTGCTTTACAGGAACACAGGATCCATGCCTTATGTACTGACAGAACGGTAATCTACATTGTTTACATAAGCAGATCGCCCATTCTGCTTCTGTACCAAAGCATTGGCCAGTATCCACTGGTCTGCTCCTGCTGTGTATAATCACAGTGGGAGCGGCTGCCGGTGGCACACATGTGCGCCCCAGACCCAGTAGAGCAGGATCATGTACTAGGTATGTGATCCTGTCTAGCAGAGCCGCCTTGCTGCCATATATGGAAGTTATACGGTCGGCAGGTCAGTTAAATAATGCTGCACAGGTGTTAGCGAGGGTAGTTACTTGCCTTGCCCTGCTCTGTCTATCTTTCTTTACTTTAGGCAGAGCGGGAAAAATCACTCGTCAGCAGAAACAGTGTAACAATGAGAGGACTTTTTAATTACTAATTTACAGAATAAAAGATCTTTACTAGATAGATACCAATTTTCAATTATCAATTTGTACTATATACAAAGCTTAGTTGAAAATATTAAACTTTTTTTGCACAGTGACACGATCTCTCTACAAAAAGTATTTAGGAGAAAATTAACATTATCACAATTGCAAATGTAAATCTCACACAATTTCGGCATTTTCTTCTAAGCATGAAACAATAAATGACAGTCACATGAAAAAAAAAAAAAAAAAACTTTGTTTCTAAAAGTAGAATTTAATCCTCAACATTTGCATTAGGAATCATGAATCACTCTCCTTCAAGCATTACAGCTTAAAATCTCCATTAATTGAGGCGTATGAGAAACTTTGTGAGGAATTTACATTTCTTTTGAAGATTAATCTATGTGATTGACATTTAAATGGTGGTTTATTAACAGCTGTTTTGTGCTTAGATAAGACATTTGTTTTATTTTGTGAGCGAAAACTGTGTTTGACCGTATACTGTTGGAGCATTTGACAACTATATTGTGAACATGGGCTGTATAGCAGTACTTGTAGTTCCAATCGTTATGATGTAGATTGTGACAGAAACTTTAATAGGCAGCACTTGCCTTTGTATGAGCCAAACCTTGAATTCTGTGTGGCAAAAGTTTTCATACCAAACTATTTGTACAAATATATTTGTTCTCTCTCGTTCCCCTATTGTATACCTTTCTGTTCTTGAGAGGATAATCTAATACATTTCCATTTTTACAGCAGATATGAATTGAATGCAGGCATGTAAAATCTCTTTCCATAGTCTAACCTTTGAATAGATAGCAGCCCTTAAAGACAGAGGCAGATACAAATGTGTAATGTTCCAAAACCTTGGACATGAGGTTTATCTTGTTGTGCATTACAGTGCAATTCATTGTTTTGCTACCCACATTCAATTACTGCCCATTGAAAGTAGCTACAAATGATAATGAAGTCTTGGGTTATATTAGGCTAACCTCTTCATTTCTGTAGAATGCGCACAATAGTTGTCCTTCACAAAGTATTCTCATTGTTAGCATGAAAAAGTTTTTCTGTATGTTTTAGTCTGATATAAGTTATTCATGCTTAAATGTGTTGCTGCCAGGTTACAGCGTTTAATTAGGCACAGTTTATAAATGACTGACACCGTTTCAGAATAAGAGATGGTCTTTTCAATGTATGTTTTAAGCATCTGAATGCGATTTTTAAAGCCTTGCTACGTCAAGTGTGTTGGGCTGCCTTGGACAGCCTTTCCAAGTGCAAGGCCCGACTTATAGACAAAGAAATATGCAGTGGTGCAAGCTGAAAAAAGTACATGCACTTCTTTTTTTTTTTTTTTTTTTTACCACAGCTGATGATGTCACAGTACCCCCATATTGCAATATTACTGCAGTGATTAGAACTGAATGAAAAGTCGCTTTGTGACATGTTAATAAAGTTAGATCGAAAAAAAAAAGTTGTCTGTGTCTGGTTTGTAGCACAGCTGTTGATGTGGATGGGCCCTAAATGTGTGTATACAAGGCAAGCTTAAAATGTAATTTTACCAACAGGGTATGTATTGGTAGACAATAGATGTCAGTTGGACTTTCGTTAATAATCAGATTTTACCTTTTATCCCCCTTGATTCTTACATGTGATGTCTGTTGGCCTAATTTACAATTTTTGGAAGCATGTAAGCAGGGTATGTTAGTGATGTCTCACTGGGCTCCACCACAGTGTGATGCCCACTTGTGTCTCAATCAGGGGTGTATACATGTACAGTGAATCACCTTCAAGCACATTGGTCCAACTCTTGGATGCACAGCAACAGTTTTGAGTGTCCTTGTTCTCTTTTAAAACATTGTTGTGTTGCGCTGTAATGCGTGTTAAAGCTGAATTCCAACTTTCTTTTCACAAGAACTGAATGGAATGATTAATCCCAGCATAGATCATAGCTGTGTACCAAGTTGATATGTTGTCTACAGATCCTCTGATTTTCTGAGTTTAGTTGTGGCTTTATATCATGTGAAACTCTGTATATCGCGCTGATAGACTCGGTCCCTTTCACAGCCACTTCCTGCAGCAGCTAGTCTGTAACACTCCCCTTTGTAGTCTTTTAGACTCTAAATTATGTAATTTCCCTCACAGCTCTGATGGTGGGTGGAACTGAATACATCATAATTGGCATTTAATCCTGCTCAGTCACACCTATAGAAAGAAACAAAATGTCCCAAGTCCGTCTCACAGATCACAGTATTATTTAAGTAGGAAACCCCTTTATACACAGCCTTTTCTAAAAGCTAGCTGTGCTGCTGCTGGGTAGGATTGAGTGGATCACATTTGGAATTCAGTCCTGACTAGTTAAATATGATGACCACATCCTGCCCTTCCAATGCCCTGCTCTCTGTGAAGTGATTAATTTACATATGAAAACACCTTCATAATATCCTCTCTTAGCCATTTCTCTGTAGTCTTGCAGTAAGACATTATTATTTGGTATAATGCAGTAATGACACCAGAGAAGGTATGACACATGTACACCTTTTCACCACCCACTTGAAGGCCCAGAAACACCCACACACATCAACTCCCAGAACTGGTACAAGTGACTCTCATAGCCCACCCTGAAGCTACAGAGGATCATGGGATATGTAGTATCAGGACTAAAAAGTGGACGGAATCAGGAAGTCTGAGAACTTTGAAATTTAACCAGGAGAAGTGACATCACAGACACAAAAACTTGCTAAGATAAGTTGCACACAACCTGACAGTGGGATTGTGATTAATTTACATGCACAATGCAACTGCCATTCTGGGGAGGAAAAGCTGGAGTTCTTTTTTAATTCATCTGCTGCAATATTGAACATGAATGTATGCCTATTGTCATTGTAACTTTGGCCATAGAGTGCCTGTTTTAGATGGCATTTTTACATGGTGCTGGAAAGGGGGTGCACCTTGTGGTCTAGTGAGGTACAATTTGGGGGCTGAAGGTTTGGAATGTCTCTCTTGAGCTTGGGACACTGCTGAGGTCACATTGGTCAGGTGGAGCCTATACACACGTGTAAGAGTTGTTGTTTAGTTGGCTTGATTGGTTTATGCTTATTCACTGATATTTGGTTCTGGCTTTTTCCTCATTCACACATACTCATCTATTAGGCCGCATACACACAATCAAATCTGTCTGCTGGAAACGGTCTGCCAGACCGTTTCAGCAGACAGATTCGATCGTGTGTATGGGCAAACAGACGGATTTGGCCACCCGACAGATTTGAAAGCATGCTTTCAAATCTGTCGGCTGGGAACCCGTCCGCCCAACATGTCTGCTGGTTAGTATGCTAACCAGCAGACATATCTGCTCGCACACGCGTCGAATGGTTTCGACGCATGCGCGGAAGTGTTTAACTTCCTGGTGCGGTGACGTGACGGCGTCAACGTCACCGCCACATCGGCGCGCTGTCTGCCGGCGGGGATTTTGGTTTGATCGTGTGTACACGATCAAACCAATACATCCCAGCAGACAGATTTGTTCAAATCGGTCTGTCCGACCGATTTGAACAAATCTATTTTCTCGTGTGTACAAGGCCTTATGGTTATTATAGTTTAACTACTTGCTGAATGATGGCTAAAGCATGGCTGGCTAGTTTTAGGAGGGCATCTATTGACCCGCTTCTCAGTGCCATCCAAGTGCCACATCAGTGCCACATTTCAAAAGATCCTCACCAGCATCCATCAGTGCCGTACAAAATGCGTAAAGAAATGTGGAAAAATGTACATGTTCAAAAGATTAATTATGCTTCAAAGATTATACGTTGGGGTGTTTGCCTTTCAAAATGTGGTCATTTTGTGGGTTTTTCCATTGTCCTGGTGATCAAGGGCCTTCCAAAGTTTGTAATTTATGCTCCTAGGACACTTGAGGGTGCTCCTTGCATTTTGGGCTTCCTTGCATGTAGCAGAATGTGTTTTGAAGTGTATTTGCAAGTATGCATATGACATGTGAGAGGAATAATCTGTTAATATGACAATTTTTGTGAAGAAAAAAAAAGTTTTGCAAAGAATTTTGGGAAAAAATTGCAACTTGGTAAGCTCACTCTTACTAAATGCCTTGAATTCCAAAGCAGGTTCCCGCATTGCATGTCACTCACTCTCTGCAAATCACTGCCGGTGTCGATGTAAGGTTAATGGCACCCCCAGATCGTAACTGTCAAATGGCATGGGAATTGAGTCGCATGGATCTTTACACCCATCTGATTCCAGTATGGGACACAAAAAAAAAAGAAGTCCTGCAGCATTTTCGCACAAATGCAATGCGAGTTCAGCCATACATCTGTATGGCTGAATTTGCATCGCACAGACATCACATGTGATCTACACAGCAATTGAGTGTGAATAGCATGCAGTCTCTGTGTTCGCACAAGTTTGAACCCAGGTGGAATATCTACTTTCCAAAAAGGGGTCATTTGGGGGGTATTTGTACTTTCCTGGCTTGTTAGCGTCTCAAGAAATGAGATAGACCATCAGTACTTGTAGCCGGTGTTATTCAACATCTATCTTCGTCCCCTTTTTGAAATAATTAGCAGCCAAAAACTGCTTTACCACTCATATGCAGACGACACGCAACTGTATTTCCGCATATGCAATAAAAAGGATCATCACCTCAATCTAGAGACATGCCTCTCTTTGATAGAGAACTGGATGACAAAGAGTTACCAAAAACAGAACTTCTACTGTTTCACGCCAAGCACACGAATCACCCGGGAACAACCTGGACACCCCCGCCCATTTTGGGCAAAATCATCACTCCTAGCACCAAAGTCAAAAGTCTTGGGGTCATCTTTGACTCCTACATGACAATGGACGCACAAATAGGGTCAGTAGTCAGCGGATCTCACCATCTGTTACGCCTACTACGCAGACTTACTCCTTTCATCCCCAAAGAAGACGTAGCAGTCGTGGTGGGAGCAATTGTAAACTCAAGATTGAACTATGCAAATGCCCTCTACCTCGGACTCCCAAAGTACCAAATCGCTCGTCTTCAAGTCGTGCAAAATATGGCCGCTAGACTTGTGACTGGGAAAAACCCCTGGGAATCAATCTCTCCTTCACTGAGAACCCTTCACTGGTTACCAGTAAAAGACAGAATTGTTTTTAAAGCACTCTGCCTAACACACAGATGTATTCATGGGAATGCCCCCCAATATCTATGCGAAAAAATAAAAGCTCACAATCCCAATCGCGTTCTGCGATCCACCAATCAAAATCTGCTCCAGATTCCGAAAGCCAACTTTAAGTCCAAAGGAGATAGAAGATTTGCGGTCCAAGGTCCCAGACAATGGAACGCTTTACCAACCAGTATTCGGTTGGAGGAGAACCACCTAGCATTCAGGAGAAAGATCAAGACTCATCTCTTTTGATTTCAAAAGAGAAAGGAATAACAAGCGCCCAGAGGCGATTAAATTTGCATGTGTTGCGCTATACAAGTTTTCATTCATACTTAAGGTGTGATCAATTTTCAGTGATTGGGACCATAGCTTGTAGACTCTATAACCTTCAAGAAGATCAAATACACAGATTTTGGTTATTTTTACCGAAGATATGTAGCAGTATACATTTTGGGCAATATTTTATGAAGAAAAATTACAAATTTGCAAAATGTTATAATGGAAACAAAAAATAATAATTTTTAACACTTTTTTTTATTTATAGCGCAAAAAAAACAGTGATTAAATAGCACCGAGAAAAGCTCTATTTGTGACAAAAATGTAATTTGGGTACAGTGTTGCATGACGGACTAATTGTCATTCAAAGTGTGAGAGCACAGACATTTGGCCTGGTTAGGAAGGGGGTATAGTTGCGGGCAAGCACACTTGGTTCACCAGGGGCTTTTTACATTTTTATAGGTTTTGTTTTTTGGCATTAATATGCGATTACAAATAAGCTAGTATCGGTAATTAATATAATCTGCGGTTTAGAGTGCATGGTTTCTTATATATATATATATATATATATATATTATATGCCCAGTATTCAAAAATAGTTTTATTATAATATTTGTTTAGACCACAACACGCCTATGATGCCTAAACTAATGAACACCGCTTTGTTTTATTTATCTTTTTGTCTATTTGTGGACTTCACTTGTACACTGGTGTTTATTGTATGGTTATTCTTGGTATTCTTTGATTATTATATATGTTTGTTGTAGAGCTGTATGGTTGTGTATGGGATGCATTACCCAATTTTCAACACATCGACATCTTGCTGGGGGGAACCTGGCACCTACTGTGGTGGCCCTGCCATTTGTCTGTCTTCTGCACCCCTGATGTTTGCCAAAGATTTTGCCCTGTACTTTCTCTACTGTGTGATTTGAAGCATCCCCACTGTTGGATGTTTGGACCGCCTCTGATTGGGGCGCAGGGTCTGGTTGCCAATGTGGACGCAGTGGGTGCATGGTCTGGTTGTCAATGTGGATTAAACTTCCCAAACTTTGAATCATCTATATTCTGCGCCTTCGGAAATCAACATTAGAATCTCAGGGACTCAACCTGAATATGACTCAAGCCAGAGGTCTGTTCTCCGCAAGAGGGTGTTCATTTCCTTCGCCATTGAACTCGTACTCCTCAGTCCAGGAGTCCACCAAATCTTTGCTTCTCCTTGTGTTCCATGCCTATTGCTAACATCTCTTTGTGGAAGTCTCATATATACAGTTTCACTACAGGCCCCTGCTCGCAACATTCTGTCACTCTGGGACAAGTCGGTCCAATTACTAGACAGATAGCTTAGTCGGACCTCTAGGACTGGCCTTTCCCTGGTCTGGTGACTTGGGAATCCTGTTTTGGATTTCAGGAAGTCTTTCTGGTTTTATAGATAATCCTATGGTGGATGCCAGTCGTTTGGTCTTGGAAGAGCCCTGGTCACCTTGTTGGAGCAGGGAATCGGACAAAGGTGAATTTGCCTCTTTATTACTATACAAGAGTTTTGGTTGTCCCTACCATGCTTGTCACCCTTAATGTTTGTTGATCTGCGCTGGATTCTGTCTTGCCATGCTGTGGCAGTGGCATACATATTTCTTCAGGGGTATATCCTGTCCTGGGCTGAAATACATATTCCAGCATGGAAAATGGCATGCAGACTGCTTTGGCCAGCACCACCACAGTATGTTCTTTATATCAGGCGGTGTTCTGAAATGTGTGTCCGGCTGGGGGACTCTGGGTTTGAGCTTTCTGGTGTCCAGATACAATGCCAAACTGGACAGGTATGTCTCTAGGTACAGTTTTTTTTGTTTGCTGTAGCAGTAAATGCTCTGGTAGTTGCATAGAATGCATCATAGGGATTTTGTGTGATACTCATGATTCCATTGGGATTGCCCCAGGCAGATGTGGTACTTCCATCTGATCAGGCTCGTAATACTGTAGATATTCCAAAAGCTCTTCCTGACAGTCTGGATCTTTAGTCTCTAGAAACGATTTATTGTTATTTGAAAGGTAGCTGGCTTTAAAATAATTGTTATTGGCGTCCAAGTCTAGTGTGACTGGGTGTTCGCTTTTAAGCAGGTTCTACCATTGCAGATGGACAGGCTTCACTTGCAAAGGAAGGAACCCATGTTTGAGGATACTTTGTGGGAATAATCTTGACCTTTTTGAAGATGTGCATTTGACCTTGTTTCAGTCTTTCAACAGGTTGTAGCTCCCCTAGTTTTTCACCTGAATTTGACTTTGGTCAAGCAACAACCTTTTGAATGTACAGTGCCTTGAAACAGTATTCATATACCCTTTTAAATGTTTCATTTTTTGTCATGTTACAACCAAAAACGCAAATGCATTTTATTGGGATTGTATCTGATAGACCAACACAAAGTGACAAATTAAGTGGATGGAAAATGATAAATGCTTTTCTACACTTTTAACGAATATCTGAAAATGTGTGGCGTGCATTTGTATTCAGCCTCCCCTGAGTCAAAACTTTGTATAACCACCTTTTGCTGCAATTACAGCTGCAAGTCTTTTTGGGTATGTCTGTACCATCTTTACCGATCTAGAGTGACATTTTTTCCCAGTCTTCTTTGCAAAATAGCTAAAGCTCTGTAAGATTGGATTCAAGTCTTGCCACAGATTCTCAATTGGATTTAGGTCTGGACTTTGACTGGCCCATTTTAACACATGACTATGCTTTGATCTAAGCCATTCCATTGTAGCTCTGGCTGTATGTTTAGGGTATTTGTCCTGCTGGATTGATGAACCTCTGCCCCATTCTCTAGTCTTTTTCAGACTCTTGACAGGTTTTCTTCTAAGACTGCCCTGTATTTGGCTCCATCCATCTTCCCATTAACTCTGACCAGCTTCCCTGTCCCTGCTGAAGAAGATCATCCCCACAACATGATGCTGCCACCACCATGTTTTATGGTGGGGGGGTGGTGTGCTCAGGGTGATGTGCAGTGTTGGTTTTCTGCCACACATACTTTTTGGCCTAAAAGCAAAATGCTAACATTTTGGTCTCATCTGACCATAGCACTTTCTTTCACATGTTTGCAGTGTCGCGTACATGGCTTCTCGTGAACTGCAAACAGGACTTCTTATGGCTTTCTTTCAACAATTCTTCTTGTCACTCTTCCATAGCCAGATTTGTGGACAACTTATAGTTGCCCTGTGGACAGATTTTTCCACCTGAGCTGTGGATCTCTGCAGCTCCTCCAGAGTTACCATGGGCCTCTTTGCTGCTTCTCTGATTAATGCTCCCCTTGCCCAGCCTGTCGGTTTAGGCGGACGGCCATGTCTTGGTTTGCAGTTGTACCCTACTCTTTCCATTTTCAGATGATGCATTCAATATTTTTTTATAACCTAACTCTGCTTTAAACTTCTGCACAGCTTTATCCCTTATCTGTCTGGTGTGTTCCTTGGCCTTCATGATGCTGTTTGTTCAATAAGGTTCTCTAACAAACCTCTGAGGGCTTCACCAAACAGCTGTATCTATACTGAGATTATATTACACACAGGTGGACTCTAGTTTATAATTAGATGACCTCTGAAGGCAATTGGTTCCACTAGATTTTAATTAGGGGTATCATAGTGAAGTGGGCTGAATACAAATGCACGCCACGTTTTTCAGATATTTATTTGTGAAAACCATTTATCATTTTCCTTCCACTTCACAATTATGTGCCACTTTGTGTTGGTCTATCACATAAAATCCTAATAAAATAAATTTACATTTTTTTTTTTTCTGGTTCAATATTTTTTATTTGAAATTTCAAAGGAGTACAAATGTTAGATGACTAAACGAAAAGAACAAGAAATATAGTTACAGCGGTCTTCCATGGTTATGGGCATATAATCAAATAACAGAAGCATCATAAACTTTTCCGAATCCGGTCCATACCTTAGTCTCAGACATCATTGCAATGTGAATTACACAAACATGACCGAGCCAACTCAAATGTGGCTCGGGGACTAACAGTTCGTGTATTGACCGCTCTTAAGGAGCTGCTAAATACCAACAATCATTATTGAAATCAACAAATCATCCAAACAAATATTACCTTCGGTAGTAAAGAAAAGAGAAAGTGGAAGAAAAGAAGAGGGAAGAGAGGAAGGGGGAGAAATAAATAAAAAAAAAAAAAAAAAAAAAAGGAAAGAAAGGAAAAAAAAAAAAAAAGGGGGGGGGGAGGAGGGGGGGGAGAAGGGGGAGGGGTGGTGCGTTCCTGCTCTGTAGGGAGTCTCAGCCATGACCTCCGCTCAATACGCGTTCATAAGGTATGTGATCCATGGGTCCCATATTTTGTGGAACATGGCAACTTTATCATTTAGAATAGCTGACAATCGTTCATTTACCATTATCCAGGATAATTTAGATTTCAAAAGGTGAAAGGGGACAGAGGAGGATCTCCAAGACCTAGCTATGGAGATTCTGGCAGCTGTAAAAATGAAGGCAATGAATTTTTTCAAATGTTTAGATGTACCCTCCACCGGGCGTCCCAGCAGAGCCTGCAGGGGTGATTTGGTAAGGTTCACTTGAGTCAGAGAGTATATTAAGTTGTACGTGCGTATCCAAAAACGTCTCACCCTTTGGCACGTCCACCAAACATGGTACATTGTACCATCTGCAGCGCAACCCCTGAAGCACCTCGGGGACGCCCCAGGTACGAAAGTCGCTACTCTGGCTGGGACCATATACCACCTCATCAGAACCTTGTAATTAGCCTCGATCAACGAGGTGTTAATATAGGATTTAGAGGCATACAGTAACAACGTGTGCCACTCAGCCGTGTCTAGTGTAATATCAGCATCTTGTTCCCATTTTTGCATGTAGGCCAATTTTTGAGTGTTAGGGGATAACATATTATACAGTATGGAGATAAGACCGGAGTGTTTGTCAATGGTTCTGCAGAGTTGTTCCATGGGCGTGAAAGAAGAGAGATTAGAGATGCGACTCAGAGACGCCAAAAAATGAGCTATTTGAGCATAGCGGAAGGATTCCGAGTCCGGAAGATCAAACCTCTCTTGCAGGGCCAATTTTGACAAAGCTCCCTTATGATCACAGAGATCAGCTATTCTCAGTAGGCCCTTGTTGATCCACCATAAAAAATCCCGGGGACGGAGACCCGGGGGGAACAGAGGGTTATAAAACAGGGACGCCATTGGCGTATGTGGTGATTTAAACCCGTGGGCGGAAGCTAGGCGATCCCATAGGCTCAAAGAGAAAGACAGTGACGGGCAGAACACAGAAGGCCTATCTCTGCTTTTTAGCCACATAAGATCTTTGACCTCCCGATTCGGGATCGATGAGGACTCTAATCCCATCCAAAGTGGTCTGGATCGGGAGGTATGGAACCCGATCAGGTGAGCCAATTGGGCAGAGTGGTAATATTTAAGGAGATCGGGCATGCCCAGACCTCCGCCCGATTTAGGGGTATATAAAGTTTTCCTGTTCACCCTAGGTCTCTTGTGGTCCCATATGTAGTCAACAAGTTTAGCCTGAAAGCTCTTCAAATCTTTGCCTATTATTGCAATTGGGAGAGTCCTAAAGAGATAAAGTACCTTGGGCAATATAGTCATTTTGACTGAATACAACCTACCGAACCATGACGGGGGCCTATTGGACCACCTCCGAAGGTCTTCCAACAACTTACGGAACAATGGGGGGTAGTTCTTCTCATATAGTGTATGGAGAGTAGGGGTCAAAAAAATACCTAAATAGGGTAGAGCCTCTTCGTGCCAATGGAAAGAGAAGGATTCTCGGAGGGCTCGAACTACGTAGGGCGGTAATGATATATCGAGAGCCTGCGATTTGGATTGGTTCACGCTTAGACCCGTGAACAATGCAAAGTTGTCTAATACCACATTGAGGATGGGCAATGAGGTGACGGGGGAGGAGAGGAGCAGCAGAATGTCGTCAGCAAATAACGCGCACTTATGCTCCCGTCCCCCACAGCCAACTCCCAATATGTCCGGGTGTGACCTAATTTTAATTGCCAAAGGTTCCAGAGCCAAAATAAATAACAAGGGAGAAAGAGGGCATCCCTGTCGAGTACCCCGTCCTATGCTAATATCGCTAGACATATATCCTTTAACAGATAAATTAGCAGTGGGGTCGCTATAAATCATGCTAAGCGTTTTAAGAAAATTTAAGCCAAACCCATATCTCTCCAGTATAAAGAAGAGATACTCCCAGGACAAGGAGTCGAAGGCCTTGTGTAGATCCAATGATAACAACAAAGCCCCCCTTCGGCCTCCGCCATCCCACCCCGAATTCAGCGCGGATATAATGTCGATGACCCTCCTAGTCTGATCTGAAGCCTGTCTGTGCGGTACAAACCCCACCTGGTCAGGATGGACATACTGTGGTAGGAATGAATTCATGCGGGTGGCCAAGATTTTAGTTAGTAATTTAAGATCCACATTTATTAGTGATATCGGCCTATAATTATTACAGTCGCTATGATCTTTGTTAGGCTTGGGGATGACGTGAATAAATGCTCTATTCTCATGGGGTGGGAGAGGGGAACCCTCACGTAAACTATTAAAAAAGGCGCAGAGATAAGGGGCTAGAACATCCGCATACTTGCGGTAATAGTGGCCAGTGAACCCATCTGGTCCAGGCGATTTGGACGGGCTTAGGGACTTAATGGCCGCCAAAATCTCCTCTGTGGAAAATTCAGCTTCCATCCGCTCCATGTGGTCTTTAGATAAGGTGGGGAGGGGTATGTCGTGCAAAAAGTCCTCTGCTAGAGTTTTATCAAACCTCTCAGGGGTTTTATATAGTTTGGAGTAAAACGTGGAAAATTCCTGAACTATCAGTTGGGGGTTCTGAGTAACCCGGCCGTCTTTCAATCTCAACTTGGGGAGGGCAGGGTTAAAAGGCCGGGGAGTCAACCTTCGCGCTAACAGTGTATTTGGCTTATCGCCCAAGGTATAGAATCTATGGCGTGACCATCTGAGATATTTCTCTGCTTTTGTTGTGAGGCTCAAATTTAAAGCTGTGCGTGCCACGTCCATTTGGTCTCTAAAGTCAAGGTGAGGATTGTCTCTCTGTTCCCTTGTGAGGCGACGCAACTCATCCTCTTGCTGACGTATCGTTTGCTCACGCTCTCTTTTAGCCCTTGAAGCAAGTTTTATCAGTTCGCCGCGAACGGTGACCTTGTGAGCCGCCCATAACGTCGCCGGGGAGGAGACCGATAACGAATTATCTGCGAAAAACTGTAGTATGGATTGCTCAATCTCCTTTTCCAATATGGGATCGTTCAGTAATGACTCGTTCAGGCGCCATGGCGACGGGCCAGATTTGGTCCAGAGGCCAGTCAGGACTACCTGGACTGCCGAGTGGTCAGACCACGACATAGGAAAGATTTTTGTAGACGATACAAATGACAACAAGGGGGAGAGCGTGAACAGGTGATCGATACGCGAGTACGTCCGATGGACGTAGGAGTAATAGGTATAGTCCCTATCAGTTGGATGAGCGTCTCTCCATACGTCAATTAGATCATAACTATGGAGGAGGCGAGACATCGCACTACTCTGCCTAGAAGCATGTTTCAGGAAGGTTCTCTCAGGATCAGATTTATCAAGGATCCGGTCCAGAGAGACATTACTATCCCCGCCGAAAACTACGTGTCCAGTCACATGAGGCATTATGGTGTCAAGCATTGTGCGGAAAAAGGACAATTGTCCTGTGTTAGGGGCATAGTATGAAAGGAAGGTAACTGCACTGCCATTAATCTTCCCCGCCACCATAACGTACCTGCCTTCCTTGTCTCTAAGCACAGTTGTAGGCGTGAAAGGGACCTTTTTAGCAAAACATATAGCTACCCCCTTCTTTTTATCCGGTCCATTAGATAAGTAAACTGACGGGTATTTCGTATTTAGATAGTTCGGGGCTGAGGTTTTAGAGAAGCGTGTCTCTTGTAAGAGGAGAATGTCTATCCCCATTCTATGGTATTGTTGGAAGGCCTTCGTTCTCTTGGCGGGTGAATTAAAGCCCTGTACATTATGTGTTAAAATCGAAAATTGCGTGAGGGGTCTGTTAGCCATGATGGTTCGGTCTGTTGTACTCACGGTTTGGAAGCTTCAATTGTCCACTTCCGGAGAGCTCCTGATGAGGTGGGTCTGGTTCATCTAGGCAGGAGGATGCACCGAGTGAGGGATGGGCTAGGAGAGAAAAAGGGAGGGTCAAGACAAAGGGAAAGAAAAAATGCAAAAATAGCAATAAGGCAATCATCAAATCGTGTTCAGGCAGGACAATCTGTAAAGTCAACTTATTGCAAAGGTAGAAGAGCAACATAACAATAAAAGAACACATAAATGAAAAAAGAAAAACACGCTTCAACGGTAGCGTGTCAGCGGGAGAGTAAACTCCCATTAATTAAAGTGAAGTTATCTCCGCTCGAAAGGAGGGATAAGTTCACCAAAAGGGGCATGCGTGTCCACCTCGACCTGGTCCATTCGCAAAATGGAACAAACCGGCGGGATCAGCTCACCCAACCCCACACTTGTCTCAAGAGGTATATATCATCCGTACGGAGTCAGAGGCTACCCAGGTGGGGACAGTCTCGGAAACATATTAAAAAAAAAAACTAAATTAAACTAAAGTAAACGTTCCTTCAGCCTCAGGCTCAGGTCCAGAGCAGTAAGGACCAATCTCAAGAGCCCGTCAGGAGGGCAAAGAGGAACACAAAAAAAGGGAGCAAGCTTGCGGCAATTGTCACAACTCAAGTGTTCAGAGGGGATCTTCTGGCCCCGGAACGGCCCTGTTGTGACCAAAGGGGAGACACCGGTCTATCTTCTATCTCAGTGACGCTTCGGGGGGTCTGCGGATCCAAGGAGATCAGGCCCAGTTTTTGGAGTAGATCTTCTCCCGATTGGAATGAGTTGAAGGAATACGATTTTCCCTTATATGAGAAAGATAGCTTAAACGGGAATGACCAGCGGTATTTTATGTGGCGATTAATAAGATGACTCAATAGAGGTTTGAGGGTTCTCCTCTTCTGGATGGTTGCTTGGGAGATGTCCGCAAAGACCTGGACCGGGTGTCCCATGACAACAATGTCACCTCGTTGTCTAGCCTCTAGCATCACCTTCTCCTTTATCCTGTAGAAATGAGGCTTGACTATGATGTCTCGGGGCAAACCATCCGGCCTGGGGGCCGCTAGGGCACGATGTACCCTGTCAAGTTCGAGCTGGTGAGATGAGATATCTGGAATCAATTGGGTCATCAGGGTATGAACAGCCTCCTCCACATTCACTACGGTCTCAGGGAGACCCCTCACCCTGAAATTGTATCTCCGAGATCTGTTCTCAAGGTCCTCGATTTTAGCGTTGGCTTGGTCTAATTGGTCTTGCAGGGATGTAATCATCCTGGAGTTTTGATTCACACGTTTGACCGTACCATCCACTTTATTTTTGATGCTGTCTAGCCTCACCCCAATATTTTGAAAATCAGATTTCATCCCAGCGGTGATCAAAGAGCAGGCCTTTGTCAGTTCTTGTTGAAGAAGGGCTGAGAACCTGGCCAGGAGCACAGTGTCTCCAGAGTATGAGGGAGCAGGGGCAGGAGGGTGTGAGAGCCCTGAGCTGGTCTGGCTGAGGGTAGTTCCAGCAAGTTCTGCCATTTGCCTGTCCATAGATGAGGCAGGGGATAGAGCAGTCAGCAGCAGAGCACCGTCGGGGGAGTCCGACAAGGGTGAGGGTGAGGGCTGGAACTGTCCCTGTTCACTGCATAGGGAGGGGGTGGGTGATCCAACCTGGGACTGAGATGAAAAGGGGTCTCTATGCACCATAGCTTGAACCAAGTGTCCGGGCCCAGGTAGAAGTTGTGCAAGTTCAGATGGTCCTGCATCCTGACCACCTCCCAGAGCCATATGTCCCCCATCCAGCGTGAACATGGGAGTTGAGGCCTGATGTACATGCAGGCTGCCCCCTCCTCCCGCCACCGGGGTATGGTGTGATTCCACCCAAGGCGATCGTGAGCTCGGTTGAGGGCTCTCCGCCACACTGACACCCCCCATCTGGCTCACCGCATCCCGATTCGGCTGTAGCTGGCCTTGTGTGCTGCCGCGCGCCACGTCCTCCTCACCCGGCGCCATCTTGGGTTGTGGGGAGAGCTGCTGGGCCTTGGAGGCTCGAGTTCTGCGGCCGTGCTGGGATGGACGACGTTGGCTGTGTTTGTTCCCGGCTGACCTCCGCTGCATGGTCCGAGTTTGGCACGTTGGTTGGGGAGCTTTTTCGCCCGTCTGTTGGCTAAAAATAGCTTGTGAGAGCCGAGGTGGAGCGGAGCACGATCAGATCATGACCGTCCTCGGCGCCTCGCGCATGCGCACCATAAATTTACATTTTTGGTTGTAACATAACAAAATGTGGAAAATTTCAAGTGGTGTGAATACTTTTTCAAAGCACTGTATCTGGAATATTCCTCTTTCTCCCTTACTTCTAAAGTTGCCTTACCCCTGCATGGCATGTTTTTGTGGACTGTCGGTCTTGTAATGTTTCTATTTATGGGGTAAAGTGGTATAGAGGCCCAGAGCTTTCTTCTTTCCTGGTGTGCTATAGACTTTCTGCCTCATGTGGGATATGGTGCTCCCATACTATTTTAGCTCCTGTGCATCCTACAAAATAGTTTTGATCCCGTTTTGATCCCGTTTAGATATGGTTAATATTTGCGGGTTTACCTTTATCATTCTTTATGTTCTAAAGTCTATCTCTTCTCAGGCATTCCCACCCTCATTAGATCCTGCTTTGGGCTCTCCCAAGGATTAGAAATGTAATAGCTCTGCTGTGTTCTTGTAAACGGAAGAGAAAACAGAATTTTTTGTACTCTTAGTAAAATTCTCGTTCATTGAAAGACACAGCATCCACCCTTCTGGTTGTCATGTTTTTGATCAGTTGTTCTATGTACTGCTTTGTGATGAACTGAGCTGTTTCCATCAGTTGGGAGGTTAGGCCATTGTCGGGACCTGCTCTTAGGCGGTGCTTTTCTTTTTAAGCCTAGTGTATTTCTCCTGAGGGTGGCACTATAACCCAAGGGTCAGAGATTAAAGCGCTCCACTATTTTAAAATAAGATTGACAGATCAAATACCTAAATCTATGAACTGGCTGATAGTGTTTTCCATCGATAATATGGTATGAAGTTCTCAACTAATGTCCAGAACCTGCAGCAGGTTTAACAGGACCCCTCTGTTCACTGGATAACCACAAGTCTCCTGTCAAAACCACAGAGATCTTGGTTTTAAGGCAGTGGTGCTAGAATCATTGCCCCCTATGACATCAGCAATCTATTAAGGAAGAAGTATGCTTCTTGCTTATTAGGAAACAATAATACTACCCAAGTGGTGGGGAATAAAGTGTGGACATACTGCCACACAGTTGCGTAGTGCACTGCCATTCCTTTTGGTGAAAACAGAATGGGGTACATATGTAGCAAAACCTTTTAACTTTTGTAGTTTATTCAATTCTTTAGCACATGCACTGTACAATGAACACTGCTGTACATTCATTTTTTTTTTTCTTTTACAGAACAGATGAACTGATTCAGAAGACGATTCGGGAAAAGTTTGCTGAGTGCACAGTACTAACTATTGCACACAGGCTGAACACCATCATCGACAGTGATAAAATTATGGTATTTATGTATGCCTTTTACATACTGAATGCAGCAATTTATCATTAGGGAATATGTTTTCCTTAATGCATTACCTACATTTATAACACAAAACATGAAATCTCTTCCAGAAAAGCGTTACTAAGCTTTTGTGTTACTAAGGAAAGGCTGGCATGTGTTTGTTTATTTTTTATATATATATAATATATATATATAAATATATATATATATATATATATATATATATATATAATATATAAAGGTTTTGTTTTAGATTCTTGTGTACATGGCCATATTGAGATCATACTTTCCTTTTTAAAGTGGTATAAAATCCAAAAGCAGACATTTTATTGTATTGCAGCTTACCGTTTCATAGATGTGATGGCTGCATTTTCTTTTTTAGGCTTTTCTTTCTTCTATTTTCATCCAGTAAGTCTGTTGTTTTTCAAAAGAACAAGCTTTCCAACAGAATGTATCATTTACGGAGATGAGTCAAATAATTTAACACTAGCAGGGGTGCGTACAATAATCAGTTTTTATTTATGTAAAACTTTTATCCCCATAGGAAAAAAAGTTTACTGTAACTGCTTATAAAATTTTAGCTGGAGTTTGGCTTAAATTTCTTAGTGTTTTTAAATCTGCTAGCACATATAACACTCGCCTCCCGCCAGTCTGACAGTGCTACTGTCCAAAGGTGCCATCTGTGCTCATTAATCTAGAGTGGGGGCACTCTAATACAGGACTTATTTTACTCGGCATAAAATTCTGTGTGTGCCAATACTTTTTGCGCAAGTTAGGAATAGGGCTGATAATGTAGGTAGTCTAGTTTTATTTAAGTAAAATCCCAGGTTAAATTTTTATTTTTTATTTCTATTAATATAATAAACATTTATATTATGCATCACTGAAATTGCTAAATGTCTGAATAGAAACAGTCTAATCTAAACATTCAGCAACCCTTTCCTGCTTCACCGACAACTGTGTACCAGTACAGCCAAATGTGGCTTCTCATAGACACTTCCTGGTACCATTTTCAGTGTCTGTGCAAGTAGCACATTGCAGCCCGTCCCCGCCCCAGTTCCCCCCAGCCCCACCCTATCTGTAAAGTTATCGGGGGGCGGCGGGTTCTTTACCAGTAAAACACTGCAAGTTTTAGTGCCGCTTTTAACCCCCACTAGTGCCCCACTAGAAAGGCGCTTTTCAGGCGCTTCAGAAGAACTACCCATTAGTTTTACTGGGCAGGGGTGGTGTAGGAGCACTATATACAGTGCTCCCACACTGCCCCAAAGAAGCTGCTTGCAGGATTTTTTTTTTCCCGTCCCGCAAGCGCGCCACCCCAGTGTGAAAGCACTCGGCTTTCACACTGGTGCAGCATGAAAGGCGCTATTTTTAACGCCTGAAAAGCTCCTCAGTGTGAAAGGGCGCACAAGCGTTCTTACTCATTAGGGACCTAGACAGGAATATGATTCAGCTACAGAGGAGCAGGCATGTCACTTTTGTCATGCCACAAGAGACACACCCACCAGCCACCCTTCCAGTATGAACAGACAATAATTTTTCTCACGTGAAATCAGTGCCTTATAAATCAATAAAGGTTCCAGCACACGTCTTTAAACAATTTTACACATACAGATAGGCTTACAATGCTTAAATGATTGTGGGGAATTATTAAACGCAAACCTTTCCTTACACTTTAAGGCGTTTTTTTTTAAAACATCTATTTATTTTACTGGTAGAGTTGCTTTAAATTACATGATATGCTTCACCCCTGATCTGTAGATTTAAGAATGATAGAGTGAAGTACAATAATGGTGTTACATTGTATTTCTAAATGAAGCTTTCTAACAGTGTTTCAAACATCGTTCGGAAGAACAATGGTTCTCTTTGCTGCTGTAAAATAGAGGAACTCCCAGCAGGAGTTGTACATGGTATACATCCTCTGTAGATCATTGATGTTTCAGGACAGAAGTTTCATTCCTAAAGTCTCTTTCACACTGTGTCCAAAATACCCAATTAGCCTCTCCCACTATACATGTGAAGGCATCTTCCAGTACTGTTCATTAATATGAATTTTTAGCGTAACGTACACTTCAAGTATTCTGGTAAGTTATAGTTGTGCGGTAAAATTGCGCTCCCCTGTGTTACTTGTAGTCAAATGTTTACCTCCTATTACTATATGGTGGAGTGTTTCCCTGCAAAGGCAATACGCTCCCCTGTTGGGCAAATATGTAGAAATATAAATAGATGTGATGAACGTGAAAAACCTTTAGGTGGTACACTTATATGTGCTCTCCAATATCATATACCTCTAAGTGTACAAAAATCATAAATCTGTCAAAAACCATAAAAATATCATGTAAAAGTTCATATATAGTGAGTAGTCCAGTTATTCCCTCTTTATCTGTGTTGGGGGTGCATATAATGATGTGTTCCTCTGTGGTGTATTCAAACTACTACCAAGTTGTCACCACTTAATGATATCCCATCACCGGTGAAAATGGTCACTCACCAGATACCGTATTAATGAGAGCCTTTGGTTCATTAATCAGGATAACCACTCCTATGATGGTATTCCGCTTGCTACCAGGTGTATCAGATGTGGGGTGGGATGTCGCCTTCTCCTATGAGTGCTCACAGGAAAAGAAGGGTGCTCCACATAGTGTATTAAATTAAAAATTATATTTATTGTGTTAAAACAGGTAAGTATTGCACTCACATGATAGTGCCTATGCGCTGGCACCAAGCTTCTCCAGCCGTGTATGCAAAAAGCTGTGGATGGGGTAACAAGGCCGTTTTTCTTGGGGTCTCCCAGCTGTCCTGCAGTCTGAGTATGTGGTCGTGTCGTACAGCAGCCTCTACGTGTTTCGCAATCAATATTGCATCCTCAGGAAGCAATATTGCATCCTGAGGATGCAATATTGGTTGCAAAAAACACGTAGAGGCTGCTGTACGACATGACCACACACTCAGACTGCAGGACAGCTGGGAGACCCCAAGAAAAACGACTTTGTTACCCCATCCACAGCTTTTTGCATACACGGCTGGAGAAGCTTGGTGGCAGCGCATAGGCACTATCAAATGTGAGTGCAATACTTGCCTGTTTTAACACAATAAATATAATTTTAAATTTAATACACTATGTGGAGCACCCTTCTCTCCCTGTGAGCACTCATAGGAGAAGGCGACATCCCACCCCACATCTGATACACCTGGTAGCAAGCGGAATACCATCATAGGAGTGGTCAGAGCTTTTTTTCTCAGAAAATAGGTGCAGGAACTCAACCACGACCCGTTCAGATTTCACAAACAGTAGAAGGGTCTTAAAGGGGCATTAAATACCAGAATTGCATTACATACAGTGTGCAGAGTTCAGGGGGTTACAAAGCAGTCACTTGTAAACACAGAAACCAGACTTCTGTGTTCACAAGTGATTGTGGTGAGCGGGCACCAAAGGGTCTGAGCCAAAGGTGGTGGAACTGAGTTCCACCAAGTTCCCCCAGAAAAAAAGCCCTGGGAGTGGTTATCCTGATTAATGAACCAAAGGCTCTCATTAATACGGCATCTGGTGAGTGACCATTTTCACCGGTGATGGGATATCATTAAGTGGTGACAACTTGGTAGTAGTTTGAATACACCACAGAGGAACACATCATTATATGCACCCCCCAACATGGATAAAGAGGGAATAACTGGACTACTCACTATATATGAACTTTTACATGATATGTTTATGGTTTTTGACAGATTTATGATTTTTGTACTAGTAATAGGAGGTAAACATTCGACTACAAGTAACACAGGGGAGCGCAATTTCACCGCACAACTATAATCTTTGGGACTGGAAACCTTTTAGGTAACCTGACCCGCCTTTCTTCTTTAATTGCAGCACACCCACTAAATATCTTTATATAATTTATATTCCATTTGCGCCAACCACATTTACACTAAGTATTCTGGTAAGTTAATGGTTCATTTTAGGGGGTATGTGAAAGCATGCATAAGTGTTAAGCTGGTGGTAAGTGTTAGCAGAAGGTGTTGCGTGATACAAAAGTGAGATCTGTCCCGTTATTCTCCAAATCAGCGGGAGAACTTCTCCAGCTCCTCCATCTCTACCTCAGTTAGATCCAGATATGCCTGGCTTAGAAGAGGTTTGCATAGAAGGCAATGAAGAGGACCTTGAGGCAGTGTTGGAGGAGGCCTGAGGCACATTTCTCACCCTCCGACTCCTATACACCTAGAGTTATAGTTTTAAGCAATATGCTTGCTAATGCAGATCCACTTCTGCTGTGTGCAAAAGCTTTGCATTCTCGCTCCTGAATCTCCTTCGTCTCACCATGCCTATTTCAGTACAATGAGACCTGCTAAATTTAAAAAAAAATCTTGTTCATGTTCTTGCCACCTCGGTCTTAAACAAAATCTCACTGTACCAATTAAAGATATGCATTCATTCAAAGATTCTATAGGTAGGAAGTTTGATTTACACTTAGCTCTCCAAGCTCTTTAACCAGCTATCGCTGTGATTACTGTCTGTCAACTTGCCACTAACTGGACTAAAAAAATTACCAAGCAACACAATTTCGTATTTCAGGACTGTGCCTTAACTGGGCAATCACAGTAATTACCTCCTGATCTGCCTTTTTGTGTGGATGCTCTAGAACAACTAAAAATAATAGGCAAAAAAATCATAAATCTGCATTAAAGTAAAAAAAGATCAAGAAAATGTGCCTCCTGATGATGTCCAAGTTGAGACGAAACCTGTACATGTAGGGGCGAGCATATCCTCTCTGGTCTCCGATCAGTGAATGACAGCACGCCATCTTCCATAGCAGAGTGACGGCAGCGTTTCATACACATACAACTGGCAGATAATTCCTGGGTGCTGGGATGGGCACCCTAAAATGTGAGTGTGTTTTTAGTAGTTTTTCACAGATTTTAAATAAAGATGCGATACACTATGAGATTTTTTCTGTTTGATTCTTCCCTGCATGATAGCTGAATCTGGGTTCTGTGTTAGAGGAGCAGTAAAGCAGATATAAATGGCTTTGGTTGATCAATTTCCAAAAACCTGCTTTTTTCTAGCCTTGTATTTACCTGGAATACTTGGGTCTGGTCTCGGATACATCCCAAAAAAAGTTCTCCTTCCAGAGAAGAAAATAATTTTCTCAGAGCTCCCTCTATCACAAGCTGAACTTCATGTTTCCTTTTACTTTAACTGCTTGTGGACCGCCCACCGTACATATATCATGGCAGGGCGACCGCTCTGCACCAGATCACATACCTAGTATGTGATCCGGCACTTCTAGGTAGGGGGCGTGCATGTGATTTGATACAGCACAAGCCAATCAGCAGGTAATAAAATCCATTACTTCTCTCTAAAAGCAGTACACTTAGTAAACACAAACACTGGTTAGGCACACGGTTAACCCTTTGATCCCCCTAGATGTTTAACCTCTTCCAGGCTTTATTTTTATATTGCATAACTGTATTAGTGTTAGTGGTTCCCACAGTGTCAATTAGTGTCAGACTGTCTGATGCAATATCAAAGTCCCACTATAAGTCGCTGATCGCTGCCATTACTAATATACATTGGGTAAAATAAGTATTGAACACGTTATCATTTTTCTAGGTAAATAGATTTCTAAAGGTGCTATTCAAATGACATTTTCACCACATGTCGGTAACAATTCATGCACAGCGCTCCGCACAGTAGGCGAGGTTGAAAAAAATACAGTACATGAAGTCCAACCTATGTGTGCGATTTTATGTCGGTATTACTTTGTGTGTCTCTGTATGTTGTGGTCATTCAGGTGCTTATCTAATAGTTTTTTGAATTTTTCGATGCTCCCTGCTGAAACCACTGCCTGTGGAAGAGAATTCCACATCCTAACTGCTCTTACAGTAAAGAACCATCTACGCAGTTTAAGGTTAAACCGCTTTTCTTCTAGTTTTGGTGAATGGGCGCATGTCTTACTAAATTCCCTTTCGCGGAAAAGTTTATCCCTATTGTGGGGTCACCAGTACGGTATTTGTACATTGAAATCATATCCCCTCTCACGCATCTCCTCTACATAAAGAACAAGTTCAGTGCTCGTAACCTATCCTCATAACAAAGGTCCTCCAGTCCCTTTATTATTTTTTTGCCCTTCTCTGGACTCTCCAGGTCCTGCACATCCTTCCTGAGGACTGGTGCCCAGAAATGGACAGCATACTCCAGGTGTGGCTGGACCAGAGTCTTGTAGAGTGGGAGGATTATTGTTTTATCTCTGGAATTAATCCCCTTTTTAATGCATGCCAATATTATGTTTGCTTGCAGCAGTTTGACATTGCATGCCATTGCTGAGCCTGTCATCTGTTTCCACCTCCAAACTTCACTGTTGGTATGGTGATTTTGGGTTGTGTATTATGGCATCCCAAGAGTTCAATTTTGGTCTCATCTGACCAGACTATATTCTCCCAGTATTTCACAGGCTTGTCTAATTGTTGTGCAGCAAACGTTAAACAAGCTTCAACATGCTTTTCTTCAGAGTCGTGTGGTGAGTGTGCATACAGTCCATGTTGCTTATTGTTTTCTTTTAAACAATTGTACCTGCTAATTCCAGATCTTTCTGAAGCTCTCCACAAGTGGCTCTTGGACAACTCTTCTGATAACTCTTTTCACTCCTGTCAGAAATCTTGCAAGGAGCACTTGGTCATGGCTGGTTTATAGTGAAATTATGGTTTTCCACTTCCGTATTATGGCCCCAACAGTGCTCACTGGAACATTGAGAAGTTTAGAAATCCTTCTGTAACCAATGCCATCGGTATGTTTTGCAACAATACGGTTGCAAAGGTAGTGAGAGAGCTCTTTGCTTTAACCCAGGAGTCTCCAAACTATGGCCCTCCAGGTGTTCAGGAATTACAATTCCCATTATGCCTAGTCATGTCTACGAATGTCAGAGTTTTACAATGCCTCATGGGAAGTGTAGTTCCACAGCAGCTGGAGGGCCGTAGTTTGGAGATCCCTGCTTTAACCAATCATGAGATATTTCTTGTGTGACACTATGGTAATGAGACACCTTTTTATAGGCTACCAGTTAAGCCGGAACCAGCTGATATTCATTTGGGCTGATGAGGGGCATGATTTTTTACCAGCTTCCTTCCTTAGATTTTTTTCTTTGATTACGTTTTCTGCTATGTTGCTGCTGAGCTGATCTCTGTATACAGGTATCTGCATTAGAGCTGCACGATTAATCGTCAAGAATGGTTATCGCAATCGTTTTCCCGTTGCAATTCTTGACACAGTGTTTCAAGATCTTTGACATGAAAATAATTTTCTCTCTGCACTTTGGTATGCAAAGAATTTCCTGTCTGCTCTCAGCCACGTCAAAGTCTGGGCAATTTGCCAGGTCTGGGCAGTCTGCCAAGTTTTGAAAACAATCTTTCAGTGGAAAGTCTAAACATTGTATCACATCAAAAGGAATAAACTTCTGTATGTAAATTAGGAACGTTTAACCACTTAAACACCAAACCTTTTTCTGACAGCTCTTTTCAAGTTAAAAACATTTTTTTTGTTAGAAAATTACCTAGAACCCCCAAACATTATATAATTTTTTAGTAGAGACCCTAGAGCAGGGGTGTCAAACTCAATTTCATTGAGGGCCGCATCACGATTGCCCTCAAAAGTGCCGGTTGTATCTGTAAGGCTAGATGTCCAGCGCATCCCCTCCCCTTACATTAGATGTTAAATGCCACCCCACTATCAGACGTTGAGTCCCCCTTTCTCCCTTACATCACAGTGTACCCCCCCTTTCCTTAAGCTGCTGCTGGGAAGAAGCTGGATGCATTGCTTGAAAGTAAGGGTTTTGAGGACCAGAGGAGGCCCGCGGGCCTTGTGTTTGACACCCCTGCCCTAGAGAATAAAATGGAGGTTGTTGCAATATTTTATGTTGCACTGTATTTGCACCGCAGTCTTTTTAAATGCATTTTTTTGGAAAAAATTACTTTAATGAATAAAATGAGAGAATCGTGATCTTCATTCTTCATTCTAAGCAAAAACATTGTGATTCTCATTTTGGCCAGAATCGTGCAGCTCTAATCTGCATCGTACTTTACTCATCTTGCTTTGGGAGTCTTGTACACAGACTGTACTGGAAATTGGGGGGAGGGGGGTGGATTGAGCCTGGAATGTAAGCTTTGGGCACCAGTTTTCACATTGGGCTGCTTTTCTTTGTATACAAGTGAGCTGGGGAGTGTCAGGGCAAACCTTGTGTTTTCACAGTGTTTTCCCTGACTGAATACTCACTATGCTGGGTAAGGTTGTTTGTGCTGAAGCATCAGAAGCTACCAAACTATTTGCATAACAAGGTACCTTGACACTGAGGGACTGAATGCTGGTGTCTCGTTTTACTCTGTAGCTCTTCAGCCACTATGGTGCCTCCAACACATTCCACTAACCCTGCCTCCTGAGTTGTTTGACACTGACGGTCTGAAATTTTGCTCTCTGCTAGAATCTATACAATCTTCAGATTATACTAGCTCTGTTGGTGAGGCTGCCTCTTCTGTTATATCCAAGGAGGCTTTCACTGCAGTCAGCAAAGATTTTATGGACAAAATGGCTCTAATAATGGCTGACTCATCGCAGAGACCATAAGCGCGCTACCATGCTACCATGCCTTCGCCTGCAGAATCCTGATCTGCCCATTGCCTCCAAGTTTTTAGTCACTGATACTCTGATGCCGAGTTGCCTTAGTACTTCATAGATGAACCTGTGCCTGAGGAATCACAATCTTCTGCACATATTCTTAAACTGAAAAAATACTTATTTGTGGTACACAAACTTTAAAATTTAAAGAGCACCCTCTGGCCTCTACCAGTGCTATCCTTAGTCTGTGTTCCTTTAGGGCTCCTAAGACTGGCCAGACCTTTCTAGTAACCCACTGTTGGCAGTCTTCCTTTATGGAGACTGGACAAATCCTGGCACGATGTTTGTATACACCTAAGCGTCTGTTAGCCTTGTACTCATTTGAGAAAGATTTTATTAAACATTTGGCTGCCACTTCCGTAGATCTGGTAGTGCCCCATCTTAACAAACAATTCCAGTGGATGATGCTCCTGTTTCTAAGAACTCCACTGACATGCGGCTGAAAGCTCTTTCTAAAGATCTGTTCCTCCTGGCTGGTCCTGCTCTAAAACCTGTCTTGGTTGTTACCTTATTCTGCCAAACCCAAACTGACTGGTCCAAAGCCTAATGGAAGGGATTGGATTACTATGGAAGTTGATCCTTTAGTCATAGAGTGTCTGGAACTCATGTCTGTAATTTTGATAAATCGTTGGTCACCCACATGAATCCTCCTGTCTGTGAAGATAAGGAGGGGTCTTTGGCTAAAGTGTTGGGCCCACAGTCCAAATTCAAAAATCATTTACTCCACATGACCTTCAAGGCACACCACCTATCCAGGGCTGTCCAGATGCCTTTAGCAAGTATACCACTGGTAGTAAAAAATACTTTTCAGCAAAATAAGCCTAGAGCTCAGTGTGGGATCACACCTCTTGACCGAGGCCTAGAAAATTCCTATTTGTTACTCCATGGCCTCAAACTCCAGGTCTATAATTCAAGCCTGGCACGTAGTCTTTTTGCATATCTTATTTACTAGTCCCCCAAAACCTGGAGACATTTTCTCCAGAGTGAGGTTGTGCCCCCACTGTTTAAACTGGGGGGGGCTGGGGCAAATATTGGCCTGTAAAAACACTGCGACAGCTTGCATTTCAGGTGCTTGGTTGCAGGAGGTAAATTGCAAGGACTACAATGTAGGGGCTCGCTCCCAACCCCCCAGTTCATTAATTCCAACCTTCATATGTCGCCACACAGATCAGCAGATGTCTTTGCAGCCTTGTGAGTTCTGGAGCAGGGAGTCATTGCCCTAGCCCTGTAGAAAAATGGCTCCAGGGGTTCTATTCCAATCTGTTGACCGTCCCTATCATAAAAAGAGGGCATTCACTCATTATTTGATCACAAGTCTTTTTTGGGTTCCAGAAGTCCAGACAAATACATTCATGTCCCCATTTTTCCATCACATCAGGGACTCCTTTGCCGGTCCCTTGCACTTTTAGTTGGTAGCCCTGCCATGCAAACTATCCTTTGGATTTCAAGAAAGATTTGCAGTGAATACAAAAATCCTATTTTATCTTAGAAAGTGGTTTATTTGCATTCAAATATGGTGTAATTGAATTGGAAGGAAATTCATTGGCAATCACTTACCCTGTATTTATATACTCCATGCATAATGACCAGCACTTTATAGGTTATGCAATTTATAGTTGCGAATTCCAACCCTTTTAGAGATTAAATGCACTTGATTGAAATGCAGTAATTTTTGTTCTGTCAGTTAATAATGACAAGAAGTTTAAAATGCAGTACAGTAATTCAGAGCAGTTATAAAGCAAAGATAAAACTCATAATTGTTGCTTTGATCTTAAGAAAGCCAGCTTCTCTTTAGTCAAGTACTGTAAGCAATTTGCCAATAAAGCTGTTCAGCATTAGCATTGTCATCATAACATCACTTAATTACTATTGTTAAACTCATTATAAGCTCATTGTTCTCCCCTGGATTATTTCTCCCCATAAATACAATTGGGATGTATTTTTTGTTGCTTATTATTATGAAGACTAACAAAAGAAATATATGGAAACATCTGTTAAATAATTAATAGCATTATTATGACTCTTGTTTACTTGCTGGTTTTCTAAAGGGATTCATCTAGTTTTAATTCATAATTTTCTGTAAGAAGTTAAGCTCAGTCATGTTTCTTTTTCCTTAGCCATTTTCAATTAGGTTGATTTTTTTTCTTTTACATAGTTTTGACTTTTTTTTATAAGCTCTTAATGCAAGCCATTTGGAAATCTTTATCCAGGGAAATGTTTATGGAAATGCATCTTTGTAAAAATCTGTGAGCCTTGCACATCAACTGCCAGGTCTCATGTGCAGTTTCTGCGTGTACACTGTGTGCTTTTATTGAAACTGTTAAACTTTGGCAGCTATTATTTATTTCATGTCACAATAGTAGTTTATAGACCTTTTATTTTAAAGGCTTTTTTATAATTTGTGTTCATTATTACCAGGGCTGAAATAACGTTTAGATTTTTATTTTTTTTTTGTCCAGTAACTGAAATGTTGCAGTAGACTACTTAAATTCTTACTATTTCAAACCACCAGGTAGATTACTAATCACTATTTCATATTTACCAGGCTAACCTTAAAACAGTATCAAACCCAAAAGCAAACATTTACTACAGTTGTGCTCATAAGTTTATATACCCTGGCAGAATTCGATTTATTGGCCATTTTTCAGATAATATGAATGACAGGACAAAAACGTTTTTCACTCATGGTCAGTCTTTGGCTGAAGCCATTTATTATCGATCAACTGTGTTTACTCTCTTTTAATCATAATGGCAACAGAAACTACCCAAATGACCCTGATCAAAAGTTTACTTACCTCAGTTCTTAATAACGTGCACATTTGAGATCTCCCCAGATTAGCTCAATGCTATTGAGGTCAGGAGACTGAGATGACCACTCCAGAACCTTCACTTTATTCTGCTGTAGCCAATGATAGGTCGACTTGGCCTTTTGTGTTTTGGATCATTGTCATGTTAGAATGTCCAAGTACTTCCCATGCGCAGTTTTCTGGCTGGTGAATGCAAATGTTCCTTCAGTTTTTTTTTGATAACCTACTGCATTCATCAAATTTTGACCAAATTTCCTGTGCCTTTGTAACGCGCATACCCCAAAACATCAGCAATCCACCTCCGTACCTTTTTATCATAGGTCTTGTTGACTCCTCTCCAAATGTAGCGTTTATGGTTGTGGCCAAAAAGCAAAATTTTGGTCTCATCACTCCTAATGACTTTGTGCCAGAAGGTCTGAGGCTTGTCTCTGTGCTGTTTGGCGTATTGTATCCGGTATACTTTGTGGAATTTGCGTAGTAATGGCTTTCTTCTGGTGACTTGACCATGCAGCCCATCTTTCTTCAAGTGTCCCCTTATTGTGCATCTTAAAGTCACCCCACTACGTTTTCAGAGAGGTCCTGTATTTCACCTGAAGTTATTTGTGGGTTTTTCTTTGCATCCCAATTTTCCTGGCAGTTGTGGCTGAATATTTAGTCGGTCTACCTGACCGAGGTTTGGTTTCAACAGAACCCCTCATTTTACACTTCTTGATTAGTTTGAACACTGCTGAAAGGCATTCTCAATTCCTTTGGTATTTTTATATATCCCTTTCCTGTTTTATACAGTTCAACTACCTTTTCCCCACAGATCCTTTAACAATTCTTTTGCTTTCCCCATGACTCAAAAACAATGTCAGTGCAGCACTGGATGAAAGATGCAAGGGTCTGTCAGGAGTTTAGAAACTCCATTGACCTTTTATACACACACACACCAATTACAAGCAAACAGATCACAGGTGAGGATGGTTACATTTAATAGTCATTCAAACCCCTTTGTGTCAACTCGTGTGCATGTCATCAGGCCGAAATCACCAGGGTATGTAAACTTTTGATCCGGTCATTTGGGTAGTTTCTGTTGACATTATGATTTCAAAAGAGTTGACACAGTTGATTGATAATAAATGGCTTCAGCTTCAGCCAAACACTAACCATGAGTTGACGGTAACGCAGGTATTGACCCTTTTTCGGCCGCTAGTGGGCGTTAAAACCGCACCACTAGCAGCTGAATACCGCCGCAATTCCGACAGTGTAGCGGCGCTAAAATGGCGGCGCTATACCATCACCGCACCTCCCGCCCCAGTGTGATAGGGGCCTAAATCTCTTGGCAGTTATGCATTTGACATGTATAAACATTTTGTGACACTAGGTCCAATTTAAGGATTTAAGCTGTTTATTTAAGGCTGATGGTGGGTATTTTTGACCTGAGAGATTTAGAATTGTTTTACTTATAAGTATATTGGTCAATTTAAATATCTTTAGGCAACTCTGTCTTGAAAATAAAAAATGCTTATTTGTTTTTGTAAAGAGGAAATCATATTTGTACCTCCTGCAGCTTGCACTGATCCAGAGAAATCCTCACTTGAAGTCTTCTGCAGAAACCAACGCTGCTGTGCTCTGTAGTGACTTTGAGGTCAACAGGAGGAAATGGAGGAAATGGTGAGCATTGCAGGGGACCAGGAAATCTTCACTCCCAGAATATTTGGTTTCTGCAGAAGTGGTCAGTAGGAGAAGTAATGCCACGTACACACGATCAGTTTGTCTGATGAAAACAGTCTGATGGACCGTTTTCATCAGACTAACCGAACGTGTGTGGGCCCCATTGGTTATTTATCCATCGGTTAAAAAACTAGGAACTCGTTTTAAAATGATCTGATGGTTAACTAACCAATAGAACAAAAACGATCATCTGTGGGTACGTCCATGGGTTAAAAATCCACGCATGCTCAGAATCAAGTCGACACATGCTCGGAAGCATTGAACTTAATTTTTCTCAGCACGTCGTTGTGTTTTACGTCACCACGTTCTGAAACAATCGTTTTTTTAACCGATGGTGTGTAGGCACGACTGATGAAAGTCGGCTTCATCGGATATCTGATGAAAAAATCCACCAGACCGTTTTCTTTAGATGAACCGATGGTGTGTACAGGGCATTAGTGTATTCTTTCTTCTTTAAAGGTGGTATTCATTTTTATTTTTGAGACAGTTGCTTTTTTATAATTCCTTGTGGTTAAAGTGTTATGAGGGTTTCACCAAAAAATCGCATGGCAGTTTTTTCTCTCACTATACAAGTTAAAATGTGGAGAGAACAACTTTTTTTAATGTGATACAGTTTAAATAGAAAGACCAGTGTCATTTGCTCTGTGTGTACTGACATACTGCTGTCATCTACTAAAAAGAAAGAAGCAACAACACAAAATTACGCATTATAGCTCTGCTAAATTGGAATGTCAAATTATAGGATGTCTTAATTATTGTGTGGGCAGATAAAAAAGATCAAATTACTTTTAAATGCTTTAAAGAAAATTGCTTTGACTATGATTTACAATCCAAAATTACAGATTGCTGTGAGTTTCAACTTTAACCTAGGTCAGGATAGGCTGTTAAGCTCACTGGCATACAAAACATTATTTTTTTTCTTTAAGTGTAAAAATGCAAATGAAATTGTGAGAGACATGAATCACAGTTATGGAATCTTGCTCCCTCCTTGCCCTTCAGCAGCTGTAAACAACTGGAATTAATGCAGTTGCTTACTTTAAAAAAAAACTCAACTGACGTTTTAGTTACCTGGCTGCAAAAAGACTTTTGAAGCTTTTTGTTCCACAAACATTATCTTTTTGTCATTTGGAGAATCAAAGACTTGTTATATTCAATAAAAAAAAAGATGTTGAGGGAAAGATAGTATTTTATTTTATTTCCTTAATTGTTTTAGGGTTGGCTTCCAAATTACCACAAATCATAAAGATATGTTATGTCATGTGTGTCACAGAGGTACAGTATGTGTACTCAAGCTTTTTAGTTCTGCTGTTCTATGTTATGTAGAAGCTCAGCAAAGAGGTCTTGACTTTGACTAGGCCATTCCAAGACATTCACTGTAAGGCCTTCTGCACATCAGACGTTTGATTATCTCTCCTAGACAATAAATATAGCGAAAAACCTGGAGCTTTGTGGCAAATAAACAGCTGCTGGCACTAAAAGGTTAATATGCCCAAACCTTTGCAAATAAAACTACTAGGAAGTGCATCAGTTGAAAAAAACTATGGCAAGTGTCAAAATGTACATACTAAATAAATGTATAAAAATAGTCCATACATATGAAAATCTATAGTTCATAAGATGGCAACACTCCTCAGTGATGTATCAGTCTTTTCCAGACGCTCCAGCAAAAATTGTCCCACCATCAATCCAAATGCACTCACCAGAAAGAAATGCTGCAAGTTATAGTCAGCAAACTGGGCTCAATAACATCCTCCAAGGCTAGTGAATCCTTCTGAACTATCTTTTGAAGGAGTTAACACTTTGGAGATGGCAGCAACCATACTATTTCTTCAGTGGAAGCAGCAGATGGATGGTGGGACTGGAGTAGGGACAAGTGATCCCCAAAAGTCAAAATTATATATATATATATATGGTGTAGTATTGATGAAAAAGATGTGAAATAAATGTGATCATATAAAAACATAATATAGTTTAAAAAATAGGTATATAATTACAGTATATGCAAGGATCCACAGTGTGCACCACCAACAATCCAATGCACTCACCAGACACATCATGTAAACAGCAAGCAGGCACAATGGCAATCACCAGGGCTCCACAATCCACCCCTCAAGAGCTGTCCGTTTTGAGGATATTTTCTTGATGTAGCACCAACCAGAAATGGTGTCACGTACTAGCGCCCAGGCAAATGGCAGGACTGTGTGGAACAAGTGCCTACCAAAAGCGGAGCCAAATTGAAGACTTATAGCATAGTATTTTTTTTAAGTATTAAAGACAGGCAGAATATAACAAAAACAAACTGTGTCTACCATGTACAAATCATGCGGCAGCGATGGCATCAGCACTCTTGCTCTGCCTACAGCTTTTCTCACTCTAGCACATCATCGGGGTCAAAGATGCCGAGTGGTGAGTTTACATTTATACACACTGGTTTATTTAGTGTGTACATTTTGACACTTACCATAGTTTATTCAAGCTCTGCACTTCCTAGTACACATCTCTCCTATACACCTTTCCTCCTGACAGCAGCGTTTTTGCAGAAAAAACGCTGGACACTTGTAAATGTGTAAAGCATTTAGGCATGTCAAGCACTTGGGCATTAATTTATTTTATTGGCCAGGATAAAATCCCTTCAGTGTAGCTTTACTGTATGTTTATGCTCATTGTCTGGCTGGAAGATGAACCTTGGTCCTAGTCTCAAATCTCTGGCAGATTAATACAGGTTTACATCAACATTTACCCTGTATTAAGTGCCATTCATCTGTCCTTTAATCCTGACCAGTTTTCTGGTGCCCTCATCTCTAATTATTGCTTATCTTGCCCTGTCTGTGAGTTTTGGTAGGCATCCTTCTCTTGTCAGATTTGTAGTGGCGTCATAGTCTTTCATTTTGTTAATATTTATTTAATGGTGTTCTGTGGGATGTTCAAATTTTGGAATATAATTTTTAGGACCCTGAACTGTACTTCTCTTCTTCAAATGTGTCTGGTCTGGTCTGAAAGCGCCTTGGTCTTCATTTTGTTTGCTTGTTGGTGGTGCAGACCCAGGGGCCTTTCAGAACAGGAGTATTGTATTTATACTGATACCGGGGGAGTTTTACTAAAACTGGGGCATGCAAAATCTGGTGCAACTCTACATAGAAACCAATCAGCTTCCAGTATTTAGTGTCAAAGCTTAACTGAAAAAGCTGACGTTGTCTACCATGCACAGCTGCACCAGAGAGTGTTTCAGTTTTAGTAAATCTCCCCCCATGTTTCAGATCATGTGGCACTTTGATAGCACACAGGTTTGACCACATATTATTCAGGGCTTTATAGCAAAGGGGTGACTATGCACGCTCAAGATTTTTTTTTTTTTCCTAATTGTTTCTGTAACAATAACAAAATATTTTGCACTTTTAAAGTCATGGCATGTTTAATCATTATTAAGGCCTCATCTGGAATATGCCGTTCAGTTTTGGGCACCAATTCACAAAAGGATATCGGGGAACAGGAGAAAGTGCAGAGAAGGGCAACCAAACTGATAAGAAGCATGGAGGAGCTCAGCCAAAAACACCTGCAGGGTGGTGAAGAGCAAGGGAGGGGGCCGGTAAATATCTAATTTACCAATCTCTTCCTTTTCTGAATGAACACAGTGAGTGGTAGTCAGTTGTGACTCCTTGTGGCCTCACAGCCAGCTTCCCACTGCTTAAGTGTGAGGCCGTGTACACACGACCGGTCGTGTGTACGTTTTTCATCGAGGAAACTGTCGAGGAACTTGACGAGCAAAAAAGAGAGCAAGTTCTCTTTTTCCTCGACGGGAGTCAAATTGGCTCGTCGTGTTCCTCGTTGGGCTGCTTTTCGACGAGAAACTCGAGCATGTGTATGCTAAGAAACCCGTGCACCTTCGGTAAAAGTAGCGTTTGTAATGGAAATAGCACATTTGTCACGCTGTAACAGACTGAAAAGTGCAAATGTCTCTTACCAAACTTTTTCCTAACACACAGTAACATGAGATTAGCAAAAGCAGCCCCTGCCGTTGTATGTGTGAAAGTCACCACGTTTGAGAACGAGGAGATTTGGTCTTTAACGTGTGTACGCAAAGCAAGCTTGTCGAGTTCCTTGACAAGCCTAACAAGGAACTCGACGAGGAAAACGATGTGTTTCGCTCGACGAGTTCCTCGGTCATGTACGAGGCCTCAGTCTGTGAATGGACCCACCATCTCTTGAGACCTGTGACGTGTCCCAGTAGGTTGTAGAGGGGGGAGGATTTCCGCTGGGACCAAAAAAAAAACTCCAAAAGAGTGAGGAGAGAAGTGGGGGATGAAGCAGTACTTCCATTTTTAGATGAAGTTTTGCTTCTTAATGTATAAGCAAAGTTGGACTAAAAATATGAATATGTTTATAAAAGAAAATACTTATATTACATATTATACACATTTTTCCAACTCATTCTACCTAATCATTCCCTTGTTCATCCCCTGAACATGTATAGGAAGGCAGATCATCAAGCCAATTTACAACCAGAAAAATACCCCATCTATTCTTTGCTGGACACAATCGTATTACTCCACAGTGTGGCCTGCGCTTCACATCTAATTTAAAAAATGTAGTCACGTTGTAGTGCTTGCAGAGTCCCACAGTCCAACATTTTTATTTGCTCCAGTAAGCAACACTTAAAGGTCTTCTTCCATCAGCCTGTTACTAAATGAAAGGAGAAGCAGCTGACTGATGACGCATCTGTCATTCTGCTTACTTCATCACATTGTTCCATTTTCGCACATAAGCAGTTAAGCACAACTGACGGGCTCCTTCTGCTGCCTCTCCCTCTTACAGTCTGAACTGTGCTGTTCAGGTTTTTGCAAGAGGCTTATACCAGATCAATTTCAGGCACTTGCACTGCATGCAAATTATACATGCATTTAATGGTGTATACATGAATACTGTTCTGCATTGTATTGTGTTTGTTTTATTTTACCTGGAGATCAGCTTTAAAACTGCAGAGAACACTCTAAGATTAAAGGAGAGGCTAGCCATATGATGTTGACTTTGTAAATGTGGCAATTTTTTTTTTAATTAATACAATTTGGAACGATATAGTGCTGTGACCACAGTATACTCTATTCAAAATAATGAAGTGATGTATAGCTAAAATTTCCATAGGCAATGTATATAATTTTCCTTTCTATACTTGGTGTGCAAAGACAACCTCCTATGTGCAATTCTGTATTGCTCTTGTGTAACCTGTATTGAAATGATTCACTTTTGCTGTGAGTTGAACTGTAGGCATTATGTTTCTATAGGTGCTTGATTCAGGAAGAGTTAAAGAATTTGATGAACCATACAACTTGCTGCAAAATAAAGAAAGCCTTTTCCACAAAATGGTGCAACAGGTTGGGAAGACAGAAGCTTCTTCTCTTACAGAAATAGCCAAACAGGTAAATATTTTATTTTCTATATGCTCAGGGTGTTCCCCATCCATCTTTTTTTCAGCTGACAGTCCTCCAAACACTATTAGCAGTTTAAACGCTATCCATAGCTTAAACGGTCATTTAAGGAAAAACTTTTTTTTTCTGAAATTACTGTTTACAGGGTATAGAGACATAATAGTTAACTGATTCCTTTTAAAAATGATTAAAAATATATAAAAATCAATCATATAATGTGCCTGCAGTTTAGTTTAATTTTTAAACTGGTTTCATGTTTCTGTGAAGTAAAGAGACACACAGAACAAAAACAAATACAGGGCAGTGTTTTGTTTTTAAAATGAATCTGATTGGTTCTGAGGAGTTTTAGACACACAGTAATGACAGCTTGGACCACAGTGAAAAGCTGCCATGAGATTTTTCATAAGGAGCCAGACAAGCAGGAAGTGTGGAGATCAGAGCAGAATTACAGCAACTTCAACGCAAAAAATAATAATGAGGACATGAAACCAGGACTGCAGTAAGGTAAAGAAAGCTATTTAGCTAAAAAAAAATCCTTTAGTGATCCTTTAAATGTAAGCTGTATATTGCCCACCTCACGCAAAGTAACAGGTTTGCTTTATAATAGGAAAGGTATCGGGCACATACAGTAAAACCTTGGTTTGAGAGTGACCTGGTTTGAGAGCGTTTTGCAAGACAAGCAAAATGTTTTTATACATTTTGCCTTGATATAAAAGCGATGTCTTGATATAAGAGTAGCATCATGTCACAACTGAGTATAATAAAAGAGAGGAGCCTCCAAGTGTAGCAATATGGTTACATTTAATCAAGGTACAACATTTAGCAAATTATTGCTACACTTAGAGGTGCCTCTCTTCTTTTTTATACCCTGTACAAAAAATGCTTTGATATACAAGTGCTTTGGATTACAAGCATGTTTCTGGAACGAATTATGCTCGCAAACCAAGGTTTTACTGTACGTACCTTCCAAGCATTCTTTCTGCCTCCATGTTTATTTGCAGCAGCTTTGCGCACAAGCAATGTGTACTTTCTAACACGTCACAGAGTTGGAAGCTACACAGGAGGTGCCATTCCCCCCCTTTTCTAATGTGACATCACTCCAACCTGGCAATTGGCTGTTCAGAAACCACCCCTGCATTGTGAGAAGGCAATTTAGTACTGGGTTTCAATCCATTTAATCACAAAAAGAACCAGATAAGTGGGGTGGCAAGTGTGTGTCTGTCAAGTCAGCAGCTACACTTTTTGTAGCTGCTGACTTTAAAAAAACACAGAAATGGCTGGAATTCACTTTACTAAAAATTATAAAAATATGTCAAACCCAATAAAATACATTTACGTTTTTAGTTATAACATGACACAATTTGGAAAATTTCAAGGGGCATGAATAGTTTTTCAAGGCACTGTAAATTCCCCAAAATCTTTATTATAATAATTCATATAAACTGGAAGCAAGAGTGATAAATTGATATGACCTAACTAAGCCATGCCCTCACTAGGTATTTGTGTACTATGTACTATGAGTAGAATGGTAAACATACAGTAGGTGACTGGGATATTGTGTCAATCTCGCTCCCTTTCTCGGCGAGATTGAGCACTGCGGCCCCCCACCCCAGAGCACCCTGTCCCCATGTTGATGAGGACAGGGCCCCTTCCCGACAACCCTGGCCGTTGGTTGTCGGGGTATGCGGGCGGGAGGCTTATCGGAATCTGGAAGCCCCCTTTAATAAGGGGGCCCCCAGATACCGGCCCCCCACCCTAAGTGAATGAGTTTGGGGTACATTGTACCCCTACCCATTCACCTGCAAATAAAAAGTGTAAACACAAATAAACCACACAGGGTATTGAAATATTTTATTAGTTGGCCGCCGGGGGGGGGGGGGTGTATGATCGCTTTTATAAAAGCGCCCCCCTCCGGCGGGCTTCTGTGGGGGGTGGGTGCCGCCGTCTGGTTCTCGTCCGCCGCCGGGGGGGGCGCTTTGATAAAAGCGCCCACCACCCGGCGGGCTTCTTTTGACGTCTTCGGCGGCTGGGGGGTCTTCTCCTGCTCTCCGGGGTCTTCTCCTGCTCTCCGGGGGTCTTCTCCGCTCTCCGGGGGTCTTCTCCGCTCTCCGGGGGTCTTCTCCGCTCTCCGGGGGTCTTCTTCTTCTTCAGGACTCGCCGCCGCTAACTTTGTGTGTTAGCTCAATTACTAGCGGCGGCGAGCCCCCTCTTCTGTGACGTCGTCGTCGTCTTCTTCTTCTTCTTCTTCCTCTTCTGTTCTCCAGATGTTGACGCGACGCTTCCTTCCGCTGTTATGCCGGGCGCGCGGCTCGCAGCGAATTATATAGGCCTGTCTTGTGACGTCGCAGTCCCATCATGCTCCGGTAGGTACCACGTGATAGGTAGCACGTGGTACCTACCGGAGCATGATGGGACTGCGAGCCGCGCGCCCGGCATAACAGCGGAAGGAAGCGTCGCGTCAACATCTGGAGAACAGAAGAGGAAGACGACGACGATGTCACAGAAGAGGGGGCTCGCCGCCGCTAGTAATTGAGCTAACACACAAAGTTAGCGGCGGCGAGTCCTGAAGAAGACCCCCGGAGAGCGGAGAAGACCCCCGGAGAGCGGAGAAGACCCCCGGAGAGCGGAGAAGACCCCCGGAGAGCGGAGAAGACCCCCGGAGAGCAGGAGAAGACCCCGGAGAGTGGGAGAAGACCCCCCAGCCGCCGAAGACGTCGAAAGAAGCCCGCCGGGTGGTGGGCGCTTTTATCAAAGCGCCCCCCCGGCGGCGGAAGAGAACCAGACGGCGGCACCCACCCCCCACAGAAGCCCGCCGGAGGGGGGCGCTTTTATAAAAGCGATCATACACCCCCCCCCGGCGGCCAACTAATAAAATATTTCAATACCCTGTGTGGTTTATTTGTGTTTACACTTTTTATTTGCAGGTGAATGGGTAGGGGTACAATGTACCCCATACTCATTCACTTAGGGTGGGGGGCCGGTATCTGGGGGCCCCCTTATTAAAGGGGGCTTCCAGATTCCGATAAGCCTCCCGCCCGCATACCCCGACAACCAACGGCCAGGGTTGTCGGGAAGGGGCCCTGTCCTCATCAACATGGGGACAGGGTGCTCTGGGGTGGGGGGCCGCAGTGCGCCCCCTTCCCCAGAGCACCTAACCCCCCCATGTTGAGGGCATGCTGCCCGGTACGGCTCAGGAGGGGGGGGGGGCGCTCGCTCGCCCCCACTCCCTTCCTGACCGGCCGGCCGGCGTGCTTTGGATACGGGTCTGTTATGGATTGTGGGGGGACCCCCACGCCATTTTTTCGGCGTAGGAGGTCTCCTTACAACCCATAACAGACCTAAGGGCCCGTTATGCTCCTGAGGGGGAAACCCATGCCGGATTTTTTTTTAAAAATCCGGCGGGGATTTCTCCTTCAGGATTCATAACAAAACTCCGCCCACGTGTAGAATTGGCGGGAATCCGCGTCGGATCCCCGTCGCTTCTATGACGCACTCGCTGGAATGTGCTTTTACTATTCCAGCGAGTGCGAGATATCGGCAGCCTGTCGCCGAGATTCAGCGCGATGCTGTCGTGCTAAAAACACATTCTCGGCGGCAGGCACTGTAGTAGTTTGCCTTTTTTACATGGAAAATTTGTTTTTTTGTCTTCACTTACTGTAATATTGTTGGTTTTACAATAATAACAAACATATGGCTAATAGGTGCATGTATATATCCTTTTCAGTTCAGGCAAGTTAATATTAAAATGACTTTTCAGCCCTGGAGCAGCTTAGCAGGGTCTCATAGCAATATGCTAGTGCATCTCAATTTTGACCATGTTTAATGCATTATACAAGCTTTAGGCAAGTCACTGCAGTATAGTTTAGTAGCTGCATAGTACGGCCATTTCTGTCTCTATTCAGCAGTCTAAAATGTATACTTTAAAGCACATAGAGAAATCATAATAAACCATACAGGAAAAGCTTATTATTGTCAAACATCAGTTTATGGCAGTTCCTCTCTATGTATTTTGTAAACATAATTCCAAGACGCTGTACATTATTTTTGGCCCAGCTTGTGACAGATGTCAACGTTTGAAGATTGCATTTGCCTTTTGAAAGGCTCAAACAAAACTTTTCACATTCAGCTGTGCAGAAGAAAAAAATTGCATTTGAAGTCCCTTTTTTCCGACATACACAGTGGCAGATAAGAGCACACAAGTCTTGACATTATTTCATTTTGTTATGCGCATCTGTCAAAGCACAGAGATACCATACAGCTCTTAAAAACTGCCGATTGTGTAACAGTGAAACTTGACAGCATTTCATTCCTTTTATATTCTGATTATACATTTATCAGGGAACCTGTATCTCGTCTAGTTCAGCTAGAAATCGCTAGGATTCAGCTGCTGAAAAGCATGGTGTGAAGAAAAAATGCCTCTTCTATTACTTGGGATCATCTTACGCTTTAAAGAAGTTGCTTGGATGAGGCTTTGTCAGAGCCTTAGCCTTCCATTTTATTATTGTGCTATACTATCCACAGATCACATTTCTATGGGCCTTGTAACTGCTCTCTGCTACAAATTAAACACTCTGATCTTTCAAATATATGTACCTTGAAGTTTCAATGCTTGTCAATCACAGTTTGTAAAATATCAGGATTACAAGCTGATATTAACATCCAAATCCATTGTGTTTTGGTTTTATGTGTGAAAATGAGAAACCTTTTTGCTGACTCTAGTTTCCTCGTGCTTTTGTCACGCTGTTTAATTTATCTTCGTGTTTTCAGTTCATAAAGTGACTTGGTCTTATCAATGTAATGTGTCCACGCTTTGCATCAATACACATCAGGATAACAGCTAGTCTATCATTTTGGTTTATTGGCAATTAATTCAGCCCATTGTTCAGATAATGTACTGGGGTATTTCCTGATTTTTACAGATTAAACTGTTTGTTTTATGTCAATAGCTGTTTTTTTTTTAGTGTAGGAATCATCTTTGTCAAACCAGAAGATATTCACAAACTGTCGCTTCCCAACAAATCCAAAAAGCAATTGGTTTAGCCCCCATATAAAGATTGTGGGCAGAGATATTAAGCAAAGTAAAGTCAAGTAAATCATGATCTGTACTTGCATGGGTAAACACAATTTACTTAAGAACATTTCGGTTGAAGTATAGCTCATAGTAAGGTTATGTTACAGTCATACACAGAGCCATGTTTTTTTTTGTTTTTTTTTAATTGTTCCATGTTAGCTAAGCCTGTTTAATTGTCCCTTAACCACTTAAGACCCGGACCTTTAGGTAGCTAAAGGACCCGGACAGTTTTTGCGATTCGGCACTGCGTTGCGACGTGCGACGTGCCTCCCAATCAAAATTGGAGTTCTTTTTTCCCCACAAATAGAGCTTTCTTTTGGTGGTATTTGATCACCTCTGCGGTTTTTATTTTTTGCGCTATAAACAAAAATAGAGCGAAATTTTTGAAAAAATTCAATATTTTTTACTTTTTGCTATAATAAATATCCCCCAAAAATATATAAAAAATTATTCTTCCTCAGTTTAGGCTGATACATATTCTTCTACCTATTTTTGGTGAAAAAAATCGCAATAAGCTTTTATTGGTTGGTTTGCGCAAAATTTATAGCATTTACAGAATAGGTGATAGTTTTATTGCATTGTTATTAAAAGGTACACACGATCAATGACAGCGCCACAGTGAAGAACGGGGAAGCTGTGTTTACACATAGCTCTCCCCGTTCTTCAGCTCCGGGGACCGATCGCGGGACTCCAGTGGAGATCGGGCGCCATGGTCATGGAGCTTCGGACCGTGTCGGGGGCACGTGCCCATGACCCATGGCTGGGCACTTAGAGGACGTACCTGTACGTGCTTGTGCCCAGCCGTGCCATTCTGCCAACGTATATGTGCAGGAGGGGGTCCTTAAGTGGTTAAAATGGTGTTAATTTAAGTGCAGCAATAATTTGTGGTTCTCCACCTGAAAGTTGTCTTTTAGCTGTGCGGAATTCCGACATTATCCTAACACCTTGGGGTTGATTTACTAAAGGCAAATGGGCTGTTTACTTTTTAAGGGGATTTGACTTCCATTATCCAATTATTATGTGCAAGCAAAAATATTTTTTTATTTTTTTTAAGTTTTTGATCAGTGAAAGGATTCTTGGCCCCCTTTATCTTCTGTTAACCTTAACCACTTAATTTCTTAATTTTCCTAAAAGTTGTGACAAAAAATGACAACTTCAAAAAACTTGCCATACCGCTTAACAAATAATTTAATTCTGCTTTCCAAAAAGGGGTACTTTTGGAGGCATTTATACTGTCCTGGCAATTTAGGTCCTCAAAAAATCAGTACATCAAGATTGATGAATTTTCAAATATAGTATGTGTGTGGGTATATATGTGTGTGTGTATGTATATATACTATAATTTTTACACAAACCAATTAATATACACTTATTGGGATTTTTTTTTTTACCAAAGACTTGTAGCAGAATAGATGTGGGCCATAATTTATGAATATGTTTTATAACAAAGTAGAGCATTTTGGGGGGTTATTTTTTCAAACTTTTCTCATTTAAATAATAAAACCACCCAATGGTGATTAAATACCATCAAAATAAAGCACCATTTGCATAAAACAATTTTAAAAAATGTATTTGGGTACAGTGTTGCATGACTGCACAGTTTCCAGTTAAAGTAGCACAGTGCTGAATTGCAAGAAATGCTATAGTCATAAAGGAGGTAAAACTTTTCGTAGTTCAAGTGCTTAATGATTGTTTTAATATTACATTTATCAATAAGATTTTTTTTATAATTACCGACTTTTTGATTTTTTTCTATTTCAGGTGTCTTTGAACCGAACTCAGCAAGCCAACAAGAAAAATATTTCCAGGGACCCATCTGAACCATTTATAATTTTTGAAACTGCTCTTTGACAGTATTTTTTTTTTTTTTACGTGCATTCACGTAGCATTAATGGTCGCCTCTTGGCACCTAGTGTGTGCTGGCGGGGCTATCCATTGGTTTATTAGATGCCTTACTAAAGCCAGTGTTCTTGATACATTCATGCCTATTGTTGTTAATAGCAGTATTGAAATAATCACTGCTGTACTTTGTTAGACACTTTGTTGTAGCATGGAAATGTTGGATTATGGTTTAGCCACATGACTTGAACTTTGATACAGCAGTGCCATATGGTCAAACTGCTGCTCTTAAGACTTTCCATCCACCTCTAGTTGTGAGTTTGTTTTCAAACCTTTGTACTGTTTGTTGGCCAGTATCAGTCAGCCAGTGAGAAGTAAATATGTTCAACTACTCCCTAACATGTAACTTTTTTTTTATAGTTTGCAAAATTAAAGGTGAGAAGTCCTTAAAGCAGAACTCCAGGCAAACCGAGGAAACACAGTTCAATACATATATTTAGCAAAGGATTAGAAAATTCTGTTGAGGCACTCTCATCACACAACACTGCCAAATCACTGGGGTTGATTTACTTAAACCGGAGAGTGCAAAATCTAGAGCAGCTGTAAACGGTAGCCAATCGGGTTCAGCTTGTTCAGTTAAGCTTTGACTAAAAAGCCTTGGAAGCCGATTGGTTTCTATGCAGAGCAGCACCAGATTTTACACACTCCAGTTTTAGTTAATCCAACCCACTGATCCCTATTTGCTTCGTAGCTCCCTCTGTCATCTGCTTGTATATTCTACAGTAAATTAGTAGAATCACTCTTCTGACTCTTCTGATTGTATTGGCCAGTGAAATTGCCAATTGGCTGCTCAGGCACCAAGCCCTGCATTGTGAGGAGGCATGGAGGCGTTTTGTTTCAGCTTGTCACACAAAGCAGCAACTGAGTGAAAAATATCTTGCCCCCCAACTGGGCAAAATACAGAGAGTATGCAGGGGACAGAAATATTGAATAGGCAATTGTGTTGTAATTTAACTGTATTGGGGCAAGGATGAATCCCAAGACAGAAGAACCATTTGGCAGGAAAAATAATACTATATGTGTATTTATCTGTGTATTTCGTGATTGCCTGCAGTTCCACTTTTTTTTTTATCAATTTATAATTTAATTTGAAATTTCATGGAATTCTAGCCTTTGATCATAATAATCAAATGTATGTTTACATGGCCTTGTATTATACATTTTTAAAAACCAAATGGAAACTAAAACCATTATTTTAATTTTATGCACAAAGATTTCATTGTTGGCCAGGTATACTAATAGAAGACACCTTGCTGATTTACTAAAGGAGTAGATCGTGTTCTGACTGTGGCGAAAGCTCACAAAGAATATCTAGTCACGTGCAAGGAAAATAGAAAAAACTGTACTTTTGCTTGCATATAATTGATTGGATGATGGAGCTTTACCTCATTCACTTAGCTAAAGTAAAATTCTCATGCAAATTGAAAATTCATTTTTTACGTGAACAACCTTTTTGCAGGATATTGAATTTTTACAGATTTTCTCAGGGTAATTTCTACTCTTACCAGCCTTTCCTTGCAGCTGCAGAAGAAATATGTCTGTTGCCTGCCTAACCGAAATGTGCCTTAAGCTTTCCTGAAACTGTGTTAATGTTTACACCAAGGTTTTTTTTGTTCTGATTTGAATTGGTTTCATGTTGTCGATACCTTAATAGTGACCTACATATGCACACATTACAGGTTATCCCAATTGCTTTGTGAAAGGGATCTGAATTTTTAGCTAGCAAATGTTTCCATCTCAGTCTTTTTGACTTTCACGCTGTATTTCAAGAAACAATCAGTTAAATGCTATTAATGCAATTAGTATTCATGGTCTGTGATTAATGCTAACATATCAGTTGAATTTAATTCATAAATTGCCTGTAATTATAATCTGTACCCCAAAGACACACAAAAAGTATATGCATTCAGTCTGTTCAGATCATCAAGGCCTTCTAATGCACTTATGTCAGTTGTATTTTGTTTTGTTGTTCTTGATTGCTGTACACTACAGTGACTTATTATTGTCTCTTTTGTAAGTTTGTGTTAAAAAAAAATGCTGTATTTATCTCTAGAAAAAAACAGGTTTATCATTTTAACTAAAGGGAAAGCCATTGTTTTATCATTTACTCTAATTATTGTAATTATGGAATTATATTATTTGATAGCTGTGCATTTTTTTTATTAGGCAATGGAAGATGTATGTTCTGTTGTCTCTAGTCTTTACCTTTTTTCATTTCAAGATATAAAAAAAAGTTTGACCAATATCACCCTGCCATGTGGCTCTCAACTCCCTTTGATCCTCACAAGGAGACACACATTATCTTGAATTTGCATAGTTTAGCAAATTTGTAATATTTCGTAAAAGCGTTTAACGCTGTTATCGAAATATAATTTTTTATAATTAATTTGGCACATCTACAGTTGCTTACCCTTGTTCTTTGTTACCCTCTCATTTACTTGATAGTAGTTATGGTTTCAATTCTCATATATTGGTAACTGTCTATGTTTAGCACAGCATTACAGAAAATATGTCATTCAATTTTTAATTTATTCTTTATTTCCTTTTGGCGTTCATTGCCTAGTGGGATATTATTAAGTACAAATGGTTACACTGAACTGTCAGAAAAATAGGATGTTGTAATACAGTAGGTTTATTCACTCATAGTTTAAAGTAGGATGAAATGTAAAAGATGTCTACAACCTGATTCAGGAAAAATGGCTCTGAACCCATGGCTACTAGTATGTATGGTGGCTCTTCTGTTATTTAAAAAAAATATGAATGCTACATTAACTTTTTAATGTAGTATTGTCACTTGAGTCTACCATACACAGTAGCTGTGTTTAAATAGTGTATGCTTTTACATATGGTGCTAAGTGGAGGCCTAATGTAGACAAAGAAATACTGTGCCAGATGCAACAGCTAGAGGTAACCCTAATAGGTAGGACTTTTATCACACCAGATGTGGTGTTGTGCAGCCTGATGCATACACAAATAGACAAGACAAAATGCCTGGTTTCCTATGCTGTCAGTTCACACCAGAAAAAAAAGTACTGCATGCAGAATTTTTTACAGCTCAGCATGTTGTGCCATAAACCAAGACAAGTGCCACTGCATTGAATACATCTGTTAAAATTGTATTCATGACAATAAAATGTTGTAAAAATATATATGTCTGAATATTTGTGATTTAAAAAAGTCACTCTGCCTACAAATATTTCCATATTGGTACCTGGCAGGTTGAATCGCCCACCACCATCACCCAGAGCTGATTAATGCAGCGAGGAGGTCTCACTACTGAAGTCCCCAAAACCCATCCAAGCATTAATGAAATATCAGTTTAAATGGACTAAACTGTCGAAGTGGGCCTAAACTCTGTTAATTTTTATTTTTCTTGCTTACCCAAGAAATACCATCAGCATGTTTGGTTTTGCACCATTACAAGACAAAAAACGCTTCCTCATCTCTTCCTGATTAAAGCCATGATGCAGCATGAGATCAGTATGAAGCAGAGGTACTTACTGGCTGTCTCCTCCGCAGAAAATCAGTATCTTTGCATCATACTTTGCTTTTCCGAAGCTGCAACCAGAAGGCAACACATAAGTTGGTAATACAGGGAACTCAAATCTGTTTAAGATTTTAAAGGAGTGTTAGTGTCAGTTAGTAAAGAACAAGATGTAGGAGATTTGGTATTAAAAAAAAAAAAATGTAGGATTGCTTTAACCACTTTAGCCCCGGAGGATTTGGCTGCCCAATGCCCGGGCTGTTTTTTGCGATTCGGCACTGCATCGCTTTAACTGACTGAATTGCGCAGTCGTGCGACGTTACACCCGAACAAAAGTCCTTTTTTCCCACAAATAGCTTTCTTTTGGTGGTACCTCTGCGGTTTTAATTTTTTGCGCTATAAACAAAGAGTGAACATTTTGAAGAAAAAGCAGTATTTTTTTGCTTTAATATCCCCAAAAAATATATAAAAAAAAAAACTAATTTATTTTTTCAGTTTAGGCCGATATGTATTCTTCTACATATTTTTGGTAAAAAAAAAAATCACAAATTAATTTGCACAAAAGTTATAGCATCTACAAAATAGGGGATAAGTATATGGCATTTTTATTAATATTTTTTTTTTTACCAGTAATGGCTGTGATCTGAGATTTTTATTGTGACTGCGACATTATGGCGGACACATCGGACACTTTTGATGCTATTTTGGGACCATTGTAATTTATACAGCGAACAGTGCTATAATAATGCTCTGATTACTGTGTGAATGACAATGGCAGGGAGGGGATTAACCACTAGGGGGGCAAGGAAGAGGTTAAGTGTGTCATAAGGAGTGATTCTAACTGGGGGGGGGTTAGGCTGGGCTATGAGTGACATGACAGTGATCACTGCTCCTGATGACAGAGAGCAGTAGTTAACTGTCCTGTCACCAGGCAGAACAGGGAAATGCCTTGTTTACATAGGTATCTCCCTGTTCTGCAGCTCTGTGACACGATCTCGGGACAATGGCGGACATCGGGTCCGCGGACACGGTCACAGAGCTCGCGGCAGGGGCGCACGTTGCTTTGTGCAGCCATGCCATTCTGCCAACGTATATCTACAGGCGGCGGTCAGCAAATGGTTAAAATAAAACACTTATTTCTAAAAAGGTTCAAGTATATTTTTGCTCTCCACCACCTGACCTAACTAACTCCTTCTCCCCTACCCCAGCTGTATGCCTTCCCAGTGAAGCCCCTAAATGTTTATTATACAATCTCCTAAGCAGCTTATTTTTTAAACAGCCACATAGTGCCCTCATGAGTTAAGGGTTGGGGGACAAAATAATTGCTTTCTATAAAAAAACAACCTTTGACTTTTTGTGTGTTGGTTAAAGGTGTATGACTTTGAATTTATAATTCCAGTTTGACAATGTTTTGTTACTCTTTCATATGGGTTTAAACCCCATGCACTTTTGCAAGATTAGAATAAATATAAAACCTGTCAGTATACTGTAACTTTGATCTACATTATTTAATTTTAAGCATTATTTTACAATGTGACAACAGACATGTTTTGTATTGTTGACCAGCACTTCTTGAGGCCTTTTGAATAAAAAAAGTAAAGTATTGTCTAAACATGCCTTAATTCAATTAAAGTAATCAATCTTTTCTTTTATGTCTTTCAATTAACTTTCTTTTACCATTTTACACCAAGGGGGAACAGCATTTCTTCTGTGTATTTTAGATAAGCTGATTTTATAACGTGCATACACAATTTTGACACATTCTTCAGAAACGGGTTCCTTTGTGCAGCACGAGTAGAAATACAGTATACTTTTGTTAATACCGTATATACAGTGGTTTTCACATTTGTCACCACCATTAATTTCTGTATGTCACACAGCACATTTTAGTCTCAATTCACCAAAGAGTGAAATAGGTTTGCATTGCATTATCTCAGCATGTTTACACATGCTAACTTTGTCTAACTAAACATTATTTACTGACTTCCCTTTTTTTGGGGGGGGGGGCAATGCCGAACACAAGAGTATGGCTTTGTGATTTAACATTCTGTAAAAGTGCATATGCCTTCCACAATTTGGGGTTGATTCAAAAACAAGTTTTAGGTGCTAAAATGGGCATGTAAATACGAAATGAAAGCAGGTTTGTTTTCCCTGCAGAGGTCAGGTGACATTTAACTGCTGAGAAGAATTTCTTGAAGTTTAGAAAGTGTTTTATTGGCCAGAAGGCTGGATCTCTGTAGGTTGTGTTCTCCAACAAAACTCCATAACATTTTCTGGGTGGATATACATGTATAATTAAATGTGTCTGTTTCTCTAACATATGAGGCTTCATCTTCAAAGCCAAAATTCAGCCCTTCCTTTTGGCTCAAGACTTGGAACACAAAATCCACCAAGTCTATCCCAAAGCCTTCTTCACAATGAAGGAGCATCCTCACACCTAAGATGTCTGTTACAGCTTGCATTCCTCTGGGTCACAGACGTCCCAGGCCTATGGGTTCAGTTAGTGGTTTCAAAGAGATACAAAATAAGCCCTGTACACACGATCGGTTTGTCCAATGGAAACAGACCGATGGACTGTTTTCATCGGACAAACCGATCGTGTGTGGGTCCCATCGGTTTGTTTTCCATCAGTGAAAAAAAATAGAACCTGTTTTAAATTTTTCCTAAGGATAAAAAAACTATCGTGTGGAAGTCCATCAGTCAAAAATCCACGCATGCTCAGAATCCAGTTGACGCATGCTCGGAAGCATTGAACTTAATTTTTCTCAGCACTTCGTAGTGTTTTACGTGACTGCGTTTTTGCACGGTCGGATTTTTGACTGATGGTGTGTAGGCTATCAGATATCCGATCGTGTGTACAAGGCTTTAGTGTTTAAAAATCTACCATTGTTTTCTTCTCTCAAATCAAGCAAAGTCTTCCCAAGGACAGTCAGATTCACCATCTCTTGTCCCAGGTAGCGGTTGTTCCAGTCCCTCCTGAAAAGATAGGTTCAAAGGATTCTATTAAAACCTGTTCACTAGACCAGCACTCAACGGGTGTATTCGTCCTATCCTGGACCTGAAGAGGGCCATAAAGTTTGTGACTTTTAAACTAGGTGTTGGGAGAGGGGCCAGATGTAGTGTTAGCCAGCAATGAGTAAGGTTCAGCAGGTAATATTGGGGGCATTAGTGGTGGGGTGACTAGAATACTAAACACAAGGTAAGTAGGTTGGCAAATCCCAATTGCAGCATCATAACAACTATCATGGAAATATGTGGCCAGACACAATTAAGAGGCATGTATACAAATGTTCGTCTAGCTGATAAAATGGGAGAACTGGAGCTGCTAATTCACAGGGAAGATTTTGATTTTGTGGGAATTTCAGAAACTTTTTTTGACAGCTCACATCACTGGCTGGCAAATGTTAAGGGGTATTCCCTATATCGTACGGACAGGGAGGGTAGGAAAGGGGAGGGGTATGTCTGTACATCAAAAATTATGTGAATGTGAAAGACTACTAATGGAGCAAGAGAGGAGGTGGAATCCTTGTGGTTGGGGCTAAAAAAGGGAAGAATTGAATGGGAAAGTAATAGTGGGTGTTTTCTACAGGCCCCCTTACACCCAAGAGCCCTTATGCAACTCAGTCAGGTGTTGGCTAGACTGTTGTTTCTAATTATTATAGACCGTTTACTGACTGGAAAGGTACTAGCTGATTGGAGAAATGCCAGTGTGGTACTAATATTTAAGAAAGGGCAGAGACCTATTCCTGAAAACTAGAGGCCAGTCAGTTTAACATCAACAGTTTGTAAATTTGTGTAGGGAATGATAAAGGACTATATCCAAGAATTTGCAGATGAAAGCCATATCAGTAAAAATCGGCATGGATTCATGAAGGATCGTTCTTGTCAGCCCAAGCTGTTAACATTCTATGAGGAAGTGAGCTGCCATCTAGATAAAAATAGGCCTGTGGATGTGGCATATCTGGATTTTGCAAAGGCAAACTAACGTCTGTCAGCATGGACCATAGGGTATATGTCTGGATAGGTAACTGTTTACAGGGGTGTGTCCAAAGGGTGGTAATAAATAGCAAGCATTTAGAATGGGCTGCAGTGGTAAGTGGGGTCCACCAAGAATCTGACCAATTTTTGTTTAATTTATTCATAAATGATATAAAGGTTGACATAAATATCTTAGTCTCTGTGTTTGCTGATGATACAAAGCTAAGCAGAGCAATAACTTCACAACAAGATGTGGAATTCTTACAGGAGGACCTCAACAAAATAATGGGTTGGGCGACTACATGACAAATGAGGTTTAGTGTTGAAAAATGAAAAGTAATGCATTTGGGTGTTAAAAATAATAATGCAAGTTACTCACTAGGAGGAGAAACACTGGGGGAATCCAGGGTGAAAAGAGATCTGAGGGTCCTAGTAGATGACAGACTCAGCAATGCCATGCAATGCCAATCTGCTGCAAGAAAACCTAGCAGAATATTAACATGCATTAAAAAGGGGATTTATTCAAGGGATAAAAACGATAGTCCTCAGGAAGGATGTGCTGGAACTTGGGAGATTCCCGAGAAGGTCAACAAAGCTAATAAAGGGACTGGAGGACCTCAGTTATGGGGAAAGATTACAAGCATTAAACGTATTCTCCCTGGAGAAGAGACGCTTGAGAGAAGATATAATATGAATTCTACTATAGGGAAAAAACTTTTCGGTGGGAGGGAGTTTAAAAAGAAATGTGGCCATTCATTGAAACTGGAAAAGAATCCCTTCCACAATCAGTGGTATCAGCAGAGAGCATCAATAGTTTAAAAAAAACTTTTAGATGGGCATCTTAATGATTGCAACATACAAGAATATAGGATTCATTATTGACATAAAATCACAACACACCACAGGTTGAACTGGATGGACTGGTGTATTTACTCTCTAATCAAGCACCAACCTGTTCTCTGGTTTTGTATGAAATTTCAAGGTCCGTTATTGCTCTCATGTATTATCTCCGAGATAAGGGGAATAGTTGGCATTCATAAACATTTAAACTACCTGCCTCCATATTCCCATTAACCCATCTCATCAGCGCCTTCTGAACTTCACAGTAGGATAAAAACACTTCTCATTTTTTACACTGCTATTTTGCCTATCCTTTGACCCAGAGTTTTCACAAAGTTCCTTGCATTCCTGCTCACCTTCTTAAGAACTCAGGACATCCAGGTTACAGGGTACCTAGAGAATGTTCTTCTTAAGGATTTATCCCTCTCAAAACTGTCTGAAAACATCCAAAGAACTATTCAGATTCTTCACCCTTCCGATTGGGTAATCAATTTTCAAAAGTCTTCTCCCCAGCCTTCCTGTTATCTGGAATACTTAGGCCTCATTCACGACATGGCATAGGTAAAAGTTTAAAACCCAAGAACCCAAGAGACATCCCTCAGTTAGATTCTCTATGAGAATCCTGAGCCTCATTCAAGGGTGTTCCCTTTACTCAGTTCCACTCAAGGCCTCTCCAACGCAACATTATGATGTCTTGGAACAAACACTCCTCTGGACTTTCCTATGCTTTCTATAACATCTTGAGGCTCAGACCATTAAAATTAAGTTTGCGTAACTGGGTCTCCCATTTCATGGGTCCCCAATCTTGCCTGGACCAAGGATAGTGGTCCCTTTTATCCTGACATCTTCAGCCTTCTATGTAGGAAATAGCAGCCTCAAAATGTGAACATCCTGGCCTCCAGGTTCAACAAGTTACCTTGTTTGTGACCAGGACCAAGGATCTTCTAGCAATGGCATCAGATGCTTTTGTTTAAGTTTAATATATTATTTTCCTATAATCGGTGATTCTCATTGCACTAAACTGGCCCAGAAGAGCCTGGTACACAAACATACTCAAACTTCTAGAAGGCATGACCCCTATCCTCTCCATAACAATCCAGACCCTCGTCCTGCTTCCCAGTTACTGGCTTTAACAGAATTGCTGTTGAGACCCAAATCTTGAAGTCAGGCCCGGACTGGGACAAAAAATAGGCCCGGGCATTTTAGACTGAGCAGCCCGGGGGGGGGGGCACAGTGGGGGTTAATGACGGGATGTGGGGTGAGATAAAGAAAGATAGATTGAAATATTAACATAGAAAGAAAGGAAGATGGATAGATAGATAGATAAAAAAAAAGATAGATACAGATAGAAAGAAGTAAAGGAAGGAAGATAAAGAAAGATAAAAGATAGAAAGAAATAAGGGGAGGAAGGAAAATAGATAGATATAGATAGATAAAAAGGAAGGAAGGAAGGAAGATAAAGAAAGAAAGATAGATAAAGATAGAAAGAAGGGAAGGAAGTAAGATAGATAAATAGATATAGATAGAAAGGAAGGAAGATGGATAAAGAAAGAATGAATAATATAGAAAGAAAGAAGGGAAATAGATAGATAGATAGAGAAAGATAGATAAAGATAGAAAGAAAGAAGGGAAGATAGATAAAGATGGATAGAACGAAAGAAGGGAAGGAAGATCGATGAAAAAATAAAGATAGATAAATATAGAAAGAAGGGAAGGAAGGAAGATAGATAGATAGGAAGGAATATATATAAAGAAATAAAGATAGATAAAGATAGAAAGAAAGAAGGGAAGGAAGGTAGATAGATAAAAAGGAAGGAAGATGGATAAAGAAAGAATGAATAATAAAGAAAGAAAGAAAGGAAGATAGATAGATAAAGAAATAGAAAGAAGGGAAGGAAGGAAGATAGATAAAGAAACAAAGTTAAAGATAGAAAGAAAGAAGGGAAGATAGATAAAGATAGATAGAAAGAAAGAAGATCGATGAAGAAATAAAGATAGATAAATATAGAAAGAAGGGAAGGAAGATAGATAGATAGATACATACATACATAAAGAAAGATAGATACAGATATAAAGAAAGAAGGGAAGGAAGATAGATAGATAGATAGATAGATAGACAGGAAGGAAGATGGATAAAGTAAGAATGAATAATAAAGAAAGAAGGGAAGGAAGATAGATAGATAGATAAAGATAGATAGATAGATAGATAGACATATAAAGTAAGAAGGGAAGGAAGATAGATAAAGAAAGAATGATAAAGAAATATAAAGATAGAAAGAAAGAAGGGAAGGAAGGAAGATAGATAAAGAAAGAAAGATAACGAAAGAAAGAAGGGAAGGAAGGGAGATAGATACAGAATAAAAGGTAGATAAAGAAAGAAAGGAAGGAAGATAGATAGATAGATAAAGATAGAAGATAGTAAGGAAGGAAGATAGATAAAGATATAAAAAAAGAGAAGGAAGGAAGGAAGATAGGTAGATAGATCTAGATAAAAATAGATAGATAGAAAGGAAGGAAGATAGATAAAGATAGAAAGAAGGAAGATAGATAGACAGTGGCAGTGCATCTATAGAGGGCGCCGGAGCGCCGCTCCCTCTGGCTCAGCCGCGACAATGGGCACAGTGGTGACAATGGGCACACTGGCATCAATGGACACACTGCCATCAATGGGCACAGTGGCGACAATGGGCACAGTGGCAACAATTAAAGGTCACAGTGGCATCAATTGGCACAGTGGCGACAATTAAAGGGCACAGTGGCTGCGTTTGATGGCATGGCACAGTGGTGACAATTGATGGCACAGTGGCTGTGTTTGATGGCATGGCACAGTGGTGACAATTGATGGCACAGTGGCTGCGTTTGATGGCATGGCACAGTGGCTGCATTTGATGGCATGGCAGTGGTGACAATTGATGGCACAGTGGCTGCGTTTGTTGGCATGGCACAGTGGTGACAATTGATGGCACTGTGGCTGTGTTTGATGGCATGGCACAGTGGTGACAATTGGTGGCACAGTGGCTGCGTTTGATGGCATGGCACAGTGGTGACAATTGATGGCACAGTGGCTGCGTTTGTTGGCATGGCACAGTGGTGACAATTGATGGCACAGTGGCTGTGTTTGATGGCATGGCACAGTGGTGACAATTGATGGCACAGTGGCTGCGTTTGATGGCATGGCACAGTGGTGACAATGATGGCACATGGCTGCGTTTGATGGCATGGCCAGTGGCTGCGTTTGAGCAGCACAGTTGACAATGATGGCCCAGTAGCAGCATTTGATGGGCCCAGTGGCTGCATTTGATGGGCACAGTGAGGCTTAATAGCCGTTCGTGGGCCACGAGGGCCATTCGCGGCCACAACCGGCCCGCGGGCCGCCGAGGCCCACCGGGAATTTGCCCGGTTTGCCCTATGGCCAGTCCGGGCCTGCTTGAAGTACAGGGGAATATCTTACTATGCCATTCCCATATTATTCAAAGCCAGAAAGTCACTTCTAGAAAAAGCTATCGTACCTGGAAGTCCTTTTTTGTCTGGTGTGAACACAAGCCTCTCAATGACTACTCAGTAGTTTGCGTTCTGGCCTTCCTGCAGTCTAAACTTGACCAAAAATGTTCTCCAAGTATACTACTTAAGAGAAGGGTTTTGTCCATTCTTTTCCGCAAGCGTTTAGCTTCACTTTCACATGTTAAAACCTCCATTCAAGGTGTCTCATGGCTCAGACTCCCCCCCCCCCCCCTGTTATGGCACTCTTTTTTGAGGGGGATGTCAAACCACCTTTAGAACCGATGAGGGAACTCTTTGAGTGATCTCTCCTGCAACAAATTTCTTTGTGACTATCATGTCAGTCGAACAAGCCCTTACTGATTCTTCACAAGGACAAAGACGTGGTTTTACATCCAATATCCTCCTTTCTCTACCCATAAGGTAGTATGAAGCCTTCCACCTCAATGAAAACGTTGTTCTTCCTTCCTTGCGCCCTGCTCCAGAGCATCTCAAGGGAATTGCAGTCCATTGTCGGGATGTGGTCGGAGCTATCAGAACCTAATTGAATGCCATGGCCTCCATCCGATAAATACTCTTTTTCTCTTGTCACCAGAGTTTCAAGAGGAACACCCTACTTACATGTCCACTATTGCTAGATAAATAAGAAAACTCACTGTAAGAGCTTATGCGCCAAAGGATCCAGTATCCTTACATGCTCACTCAAGATTAGTGGCGTAGTCTTAAGTTCATACCTTCTCTAAGTCTACTAAGTGGATGTTCAGGACTCTGCCAATGCAGCTTTTGGTTACAAGATTCTTTCAGTGGTAAAATAAAGAGTTGAGTTCTTGACCCTTGTTGTCCACCCCTCTGATTCATTGCTTTAATGACCCATGGTCCATGAATATCTAGCCTGATTCATTGCTTTAATGACCCATGGTCCATGAATATCTAGCCTGTGTCCTGTACAGTATCATTAAGATAAAATGAATTGTGATGTATCTGTAAATTCCATATCCGGAAGTACAGAATAAGACACAGGTCACTCTTCCCTCTTCCCTGTTCCTGTGTTACTATGCATTGCGTTCTAAAAAAAAACATGGTCTCACAGAGTAAGGTGGGGTTACAAGGGCATGTCAAAGGGGGAATGTCCAAAAGCTTTGCCAGTGTCCAATTACCTGAAGGTATGAGCCTATTACCCAGGGTCTATGATTTTACAGCCTGTGTTCTATACCAATGGTTATCAACCCTTTCCTCAGGGCCCACGAACAGGCCAGATTTTATCATGTATTACCTTGGGGAGATGCAGACTAGAATACAGCAATCACTGAGCAGCAAATGATATCACCTGTAATTTATTTCAGTTATTTTGCAAGCCTGACCTGTTAGTGGATACGTTTTGTTTCACCTGTGGTGTTTATATTGGTCCAGCAGTGCACCAACACCTTTGCAGCCATTGTGCTATATGCTGGGTGCTTGGTGTGCTCCTGTACCTTTAAGGAGGGGTGGCTCCCCTTCAGTCCACCTGCCCCTATCTATCCATTAAAATGCATGTGCCTCCATTTTGAGGACACTCACTGTTAGTGTTAGGACCACAGAATTATGGGGTGCCTTGGCGCGGCTCTGTGGCTCACACATGCATTTGCAAATGCGTGCGGACAAAACCCCTGTTTTTAACGCACACTGTTAGACAGGTTAATTGGTTGTTCTGCTAGCTGGTCGGTAAGTAGGCTTGGTTATTCCCTGGGCATTCCCCAGGTTGTTATCTGTTTTAGCCTTCCATTGGCGATTGCCAGCCATAGCGGTCACCTGTGGCAGCAGTGCACCAACACCTTTGCAGCCATTGTGCTATATGCTTGCTTGGTGTGCTCCTGTACCTTTAAGGAGGGGTGGCGTCCACCTGCGCATGACACTCACTGTTAGTGTTAGGACCACCGGGGTGCCTTGGCGCAGCTCTGTGGCTCAATGCGTTTGCAAATGCGTGCGGACAAAACCCCTGTTTTTAACGCACACTGTTAGACAGGTTAATTGGTTGTTCTGCTAGCTGGTCGGTAAGTAGGCTTGGTTATTCCCTGGGCATTCCCCAGGTTTTTGTTGTTATCTGTTAGTGGGCCATTATGACAGGGTTGATGACCACTGTACTATATACTGGAATTTACAGGTGAGTCAAAATGTAAAGACTGGTAAGTGGATAGAACCCTTGTCAGGTTTTTATTGCGGTCTGTGTCCATTAGCGTGATTAGTTCTCTAATTGATCCTGCTCACCAATGTCGATGGGAATGAAAATTATGATAAATCCAAAATGTTGAGTTGCCACCGGTGCAGGAATAGAGGGATAATCTTACAATGGGAACACTTGATCCCATGACAAATTTCTAACAGGGTTATTCCTCATATTGATAGATATCCTTTGACTTCCTGGTAAATCTGCAGCTCAATAACTAAAGTGTAATCACTATACTGAGACACAATTGGCAAAAAAAAAAAAAAAAGAAACCCCTACTCTAAAATGAAAAAAAAAAACTGATGGCTTTAGGTTAACCTGAATTACATTTATCCTTCATGGGTCACACCTCAGTAACAGATATTTTTCACACTAATCTGTTCTTGCAGGGGGAGTCCTCTGCCCTTCCCCAAGTTATCCTGCAGAGCCTTAAGGATATTCTGATGATGTCAGAGAATATAATCATTAAAAACATCATGCATAATGTATACTTTACTTTATACCTAGTGATCTGTTTTTTGGGATACATTGGCTATGCTGTTTTATCTGTATGAAAACTAACACATAAGTAAGCAGAAGGTATACGTTTATTTGGTTTCCTCCTATAAGTGATAAGGCTCACATATCTCCTTTTTATGATGCAGAATTAATCAAAAAGACCAGACCAGTTAACCTCTGCTCATGAGTGAGAACAATAACATTGAGATCAAATAAATGAAGTAAGCAGTATATAGCCTTGTCACTGGATGTGGTATGTTTATAGCATTTCCAGGTGTCTTCACATAATTCACAGTCATACTCATCATTCACAATGTCATAAATTTAAAGCTGGATTACCTTCAAATGGTATGACAACTGACTCATAATTGTTAAACGGTGTCTATCAACTAGGCAATTAATTTTGTGTGAAATTCTCATTGATTCACACAGTTAAAATTCATTCGACAATAAGTGGTGCTTTTTGTAAGTACTTTTAAGTAGGTGATTAGAGTTTTTCTTTCCCTCATTTCCTTCATTCATTTTTTTTCTTCTGTTTACATGAGGGTCGCTTATGTTCGGATTGTTCACACGTAATACAGTATGTAGTAGTTATGGAAAAAGCAGATATAAGGTAAAGTTTGCTTTTCTTGCACATTTATTTGCTGTCTATGTTCTGGAATGTGCATCAAATAGATTTGCCACTGTAGTTAAACTAAACATTTGTTTTCTAAAATTCATCTGGGAAAGCAAATACCCATCACTTCTCTGTTAACAACTCACAGATATAGATTGCTACATTATGTTGATCATTGTTTTAACCAGAGCTTTTTTTCTCAGAAAATAGGTAGAGGAACTCAACCACGACCCGTTCAGATTTCACAAACAGTAGAAGGGTCTTAAAGGGGCATTAAATACCAGAATTGCATTACATACAGAGTGCAGAGTTCAGGGGGTTACAAAGCTGTCACTTGTAAACACAGAAACCAGACTTCTGTGTTTACAAGTGATTGTGGTGAGCGGGCACCAAAGGGTCTGAGCCAAAGGTGGTGGAACTGAGTTCCCCCAAGTTCCCCCAGAAAAAAAGCCCTGGTTTTAACAGATATGCCGAGACGAATGTTAGAATTGAGCCATGGCCAAAAAAATTGCTTTGATTCCCTTGTCCCTTTTAACATTTACAATGATCACGAATAATGGCAGTGAAGATATTCTATTTTTATTGTCTGTACTAGCATGGCCCACCTCACCAGACATTAAACTACCTGTCTATACATCTTTCGTTGTGAAGTGACAGATGGGTGCAAAACCTTTACCAAATCCTTTATCCTTCCAGTTTACTGCACGAGCATAGGTTGTAGTTGGACTCACTTAACATCCATCAGGTTATAGGTTTCTGCCTAGGCTGCCTTTTGGATGATCAGTCACTTCTCATATATGCTCAGATGGTTAAATGTAGCTGATAAAATGTACCATGATGGCTGTATAATATGAGGACTTCAGGAAGTGATCCGTTTGCACTGACAACAACAAATAAGGCAAATAGAAGTAAGGCACCACCTTTTGTTATTATTTTTATTATATGATTCCTGTGATTTTTTTTACACTTGTTTACTATTTTCCATTGGATTTTAGTGTGTCTGCAGTAACCAATGGAGGTCAACTTTTGTCAGTTGCTTAAGGGAGATTATTAAACACAACAATTTTTGCATGATCAAATAAATAAGCCTCTTTGTCTATATAGGTTTCTTAAACTAAAAAAAAAATATTAATTCATTTCATGCTCAAAATCAATACAAATGAAGCTGCCCTTAAAGTTAAACACTAATGCCATGTACAGGCGATCGGACATTCCGACAACAAAACTGTGTCTTGCATACACAGTCACACAAATGTTGTCGGAAATTCCGAGCGTCAAGAAAGCAGTGGTGTATAAGACGTACGACGGGCCGAGAAAAATAAAGTTCAATAGGCAGGTCTTCTGCTTGATTCCGAGCATGCGTGGAATTGTGTACACACAATTGGAATTTCCGACAACAAAACTTGTTGTTGGAAAATTTGAGAACCAGCTCTCAAATTTTTGTTGTTTGAAATTCCGACAGCAAATGTCCGATGGAGCCTACCCATGGTCGGAATTTCCGACAACAAGCTACCATTGAATATTTGTTGTCGGAAATTCCAATCTTGTGTATGTGGCATAAGTGTGCAAATAATATTTTTTCCTCATACGTGCAGTGCTACCTCCCCATAAACAATCAATATTAAACCAACAAAACCTAAGCACAATCGCTGCAGTGTTAGTAACCGTGGCCATCTCCAGTGAAATGATAAAAAATATTCAAAATGTGTGCAATTAATTATAATACTTCAAAAAAGATATACGCATATAGTTCCCATATGTATCAACCAAAGATTTTATATATATATATATATATAAACCGTGCAGTATTATGTAACAAAATTCTACACGCAATGTGACTCTATTTTTGGAAAACACTCTCAAATAACAAATAAATAATATTAGGAAAAATGTATCAATTATAAAGTAAATGTCCATCCCTAATTTCTTTACACTCATAATGTTTATATTTTATTTCTTCTACCACTATATTTTTTGACTTCACTTATATGTATCTTCCACCATTATAGTGTTCAAATCCCTTCACCAACTTTCCAATAAACATCAGGTCTCGTATGCTTTCCCCTTTCAAAAGGGTATTGTATCCAGGAGTGCTGTTCCCCTTGGTTGGTTAAGGTGTCCTTCATTCCACCTCCATCCTCACTAATCCTTCAGTTATTTTATGTGGAACGCTCGAAAAAGAAAGGTATAGATAGTGTTCTCCACTGAATACTTTTTTTTTATTTCAAATCAACAAAAAAGTAGAACGCTCAAAGTCTGGTGCACAACAGTTTACATGTAAGTCAGCGGGAAATGTCTAACACAAGATGGCTGCCTGTTGATTTCCTGTTTACAGGCTTGATATCATTGGCTCCTCCCAATGTGTTTCTTCACAGTCACATTACTAATATTCCCTGAGGAAGTCACGTGATCTGTGATGGCATGCCATTTTGCGTGAGATATTTCCCATACAGAAAAGAGGTGGATAGAAGGACTTAATTTGATTAATAATCAAAAACTTTGATAAACAATTGATGTTTGCGAAAAACTAATGGCAAATGTCACTTCAAGGCCAGAGGGAAGCGACACCTCTGTACTAATGTAGTCTTTATTCAGCATAAAACCGTATACTCTCCGCCATCTACAAAATATGTACAACATTTAATAGAAAATAACCAGTATAGAAAAAAAAACCTCCGAGTATAAATGTCAGTTTACAGCATTTCTTAAAGTGAAGGAAAAAAAACTTGTGTAGTCCCACTCCCCTGACACTCACCTTCTACATTTGACCTATACTAACATATATCGGATATGTCATACAAGCAGTAAGGATCTAAGGAAATGGTCCATATCATGATACAATGGCTGGGAACTTCCAAGGAAGAATTGGCTCCAAAAGAGAAAAACTAAGTCAGATGAAGCACTAGCCGAAAGTGGCATCTCGTTTGCTGCATAGAAGCTCTCCTTGTTTCTGCCAGTAGGGATAGTGACCACAACTAGGCGGTAGGACACTCAAGTTATCTAATCGCTACCTCATTATGCCAAAGCTGACACTGACGTTTGTAAATTAATTTTTCTGTTTAGGATTTTATGACATGTGTGACTACTTATTCCTACTGCAGCTGTGAGCTTTGTATCGGCTTCTAGAGCCAGCAAAGAGCGCTCTGATAAAACTGATCTGGGCAGTCTTTTTTCAAGTTTGAGACCTCAAGAGCAAGTTTCCCCTTTTTCTGGTCAAAATGCACTTCAAGAGATCAATTAGGCCTGATTTACACCTATGCATTTTAGTACTTTTTGCAATTTGCAGATTTGCACTACAGAATGTGGTCCATTGGAAACCATGTTAAATGGACTTTAGTACAAATCTGCAAAATTAAAAAAGCACTAAAAATGCATAGGTGTGAATCAGGCCTTAGCCCTTCACTGGCTTTTTTTTAGCATCAGGTATCTGTTGCTCAGATTTGCAAAAGCCATCTGCTGTTCACAGGCCTCAGCTGTTGCTGCCTTTGGTTGTAAGGTTCTTCAGGCGGCACTATAGTCTACCTTGAGCCACCCATTAGCATGTTGGTTTGCTCCTTGTGAACTTGTAAGCCTTTCCTTATTTTGATTACCCACTCCTCAGTAGGGTTGATTTTGGATGTCCCATTGTTTCAGAATACTATCTTGTGTTCAATAATGTACACCAAGAAAAGGATTTCACAAGTAAGAAAATAAATTCTATTTTATTCCAAACTCAAAACAGAAAGGCACTTACAGATATCATTTCACCCTTTTATTCCACTGCAGATCAGCAGCTGGGTGTTCCTGGAAATGTCCTTTTTATTGCATTACTGTTCATGCTGCAGTGCATATTTCTGTTGCTTTCTTTGGCCCCCTGGCATTAATGAAACCCATTGTGCTTTTTTTTAAGAATGTTTGAGTTTCTTGCAACTTGGGATCTCTGAATCAGAAATTCTATCTTTTGGTAGAAATCTGTCCTTGTGAGTGTTGCCCCATTTGATCACACACTTCTCTCCAAATCTATTGTCTGGCAGTCCTTGTAATGCTTTAGTCTTTTTAAGCCTTACTCTTTGTCTCAAGTGTCTAAGAATTACTACCTTCCTGTGTCCCTTATGATCGACTTCTGAATGAATGAATGAAAATGTATATAGCGCGGCACATGCAAACTAAATCGCCTCTTCTGCCAGACAGGCTGCTGTACATGGGCCAAATGTCAGCCGTTTCTATTGAACTGGCCGATATTCGGCCTGTGTGTATCAGCCATAAGTACTGTTTCTATTTTGTTCTAGTCAAGTTCAGTTTGTTTTTACCTTTCCTAGTAACAAGTTAAGCCATGTGGGTAAATTCCACCCTACCCATAACCAAGGGAACTGTTTCCTAAAGAAAATAAATGGTCTTCAACTTTGGACTGTTAAAAATGTAATTAAACATTTTAAGTTAGGACAGAATAACTCCAGAACCAAAATCTGCCTTTATGGATTATAGATCCCCCCCCCAAAAAAAAAAAACCCTAGTCAAAGAACTGATTTGCTGAAAAGTTTCAAAAGGTCACTAGTCTCTCAATAAAAATGGAAAGCAGCCCAACATGTTAGATTGGCTTAAGAGTACTGACTATATATTTGCCAAGGAAACAAAGATTTTAATGAGTTTTAATGAGTTGTGACAGACCACTTTACTGTACATAAACCCAGTTTTCCTGGTTATTACTTCTAAATCAAAGTATAAAAATGTAATCACTAAATTGCCATTTTTGACTTTTCATGCCAATACTTTATTTGGGTGGGCTTACAGTAGCTTATATCCCCCCTCATGTTCCCTCTCCAACCCTTGTTGTATCTGTTTGTTCCACCTTTATATGATCCTCCTGTCATTTCATGCTCTTAAAATCTGTACAGTTGATATTTTTCTCTCAATATGATCAGATCTCTTACCCTAGCCAATGAAAACAAGATAATCACATTCTGTAATTTGAGAAAATCACTTCTGTGGCATGTCTATTCCCAAGAGTGGGCTACCGTGACAAAAACACATGCAGATTATTTACATATATGCAATAGGGGTATCACAAGGTTGGTTAATGTTTGAAAGTTCCTTTTTTTTATCAATAAACAAAAAAACAGCAAGATTGAATGGGGCTTTGCATGTACCTTGTAGGGTTTAATAAATACAAGGTACATGCAATGGTGGTCATTTATTCGGATTCCTCAGCCAGGATAACAGCACCCTGGACAATACAACTGAAATGGTGTTTTTAACCAATTACCTTTTGTATCATTTTTATCTTGGTATTTGTATATGAAGAATAAAAAAAGTGTTAATTTTCTCTTTCATTTTCTTTGTTTTTTGTATTTAATTAAACCCTACAAGGTATCTGCAAAGTCGCATTCAATCTTGCTCTAGTTGTTTATATGTTCTTTTGGGATGGTACCTGTGTAGGGTTATAATTATCACACATTCACTCCTCACACCCCTTTATCACTTTTTTTATCTAGTTTTATTTTGTTTTATGGAAAAAGCATTACATGGTTTGCTAATAATTTGTAACATACTATAGTTTCAGGATCCAAAAGATTTATATGAACATTTAAATGTGAAGATATTTGAAACTGCTGTTATGGGTCAGCAAATATGTAAGGATAAAGATGATCCAATAAAGTTTAAATCATTCCATAATATCAAGCAGTTTTTGTTGGTTAATCCCGTAGTTATTGTAATTAGCTAGCCACATGCATTGATCTCACACATGGATCCCTCAGGCATAGATTCCCCTTAGATGAAAGTGGAAATGTTCTATACCTTTTCTAACATGTTTCATCAGAGTACAATTCCCCTGAAGAAGACCGTGACAGTAATTGGTCGAAAACGCGTCAGGGTACTCATATGGAATTTAATTGAACTATGGTCCATCATGTATTGTATTCTTGTTTATATATTTTTTTATTTCTTGCCACTGTAAAAATCCTTTCAATCATGTCTAACCAGAGTGTACTATGTTTACTATATTTTTTTTAAATGCCCTACCATGTTGTATTTTTACTGTACTGTACATACCAAGTAAAGATTTTATCTTCAAAATTGTTATACAATTTCCTATACTTTGTACATCATGCCGCTTAAAAACCCCACTGGGGGACCTTTCCATTTCTGTTTTTGCACTTCGGGGTGCTCGGCCCTACTATGCGTTTTTTCTCTTCCATGTTCTACTAGGTAACCTGGTAAGAGGGACTAAGTAGGATAGGAAGAATGTAGGGAGAGAGGGGAGAGGACAAGCAACTGTACAAGAGTCACGGCTGATACAGGTAGAGTATAGACAAGAAGGAAAAGGACAGGCCGAAAGGGAGTGGAAAGAATGTAATAAGGGGAGGGGGGAGGGGAATGAACAGAAATGTATGGCTCCATATCTATTACAGGTTGGATAGGAAGGTGGCCAAGGCCTGAAAGTGTTCCCACTGTGTCCAGACCATTGGATATTGGTTGTATCTGTCCGCTTGGCAGGAAATAATTGCTCTAGGTTGAGTGATTAATGTGTAATACCAGTCAAAACCTAAATAAGCTAAAGTCTACTCCCGTCCCCATGCTAAGCCTATTCTATCTACCCTATAAAAAGAAAGAAGTCTATACTTGCCTATTCTGAAGTCACTCTGGTCCTGTTTCATGACCGGCTTTTAGCACCGGCTTTAGTGTAGAGGGGCATCTGTCCAGGCCCTACAGCTGGAGAGATCATGTGACCAGACCGAAGCAACTTCAGATTAGGTAAATATACACATCTTTCCTTTTACAGGGTAGATAGAATAAACTGAGAATGGGGGTGGGAGTATATTTAAGCTTAGGTTTTTAACTGGAGTTACACTTTTAGTTCATTCCACAAACCTACTCTGCCACTGATGGGGGTTCTGGTGATCTCCAATATCTAGAGATGTTGGCTTGGGCTGTAACTAAAAAGCAGTCATTGGTTATCTGTTTTTTGTTTATAGATAGCAAGGTTCTTATCCCATGCCAGTTGTATTAAAGAGCATTCATCCCAGATATGAGACATGCTTTATGGCGCCTCCAGCAAGTATCCAGTCTGTTTAGTCAAAAATATGAATGTCTATGAAATTCCACCTGGTTTAAATCTTATAATTGTATTCTTGCTGTCTGCTAGAGATGAGAGCTTGTGTGAGAAGAAGGCCTTTTCCCAGTCTGTGGGATCTAGAATAATGTATAGCTGTTTTTTTTTTTTACTTCATTTTATAGGCCGGCCTCTGAGGAATAGTGATTTGAAGAAGCAGTTTGAGTGTCCTACATGTGGGCACACAGCAGTTCATGTGTGTTAAGATGTAAAATATTTATTGTGCCGCGGGAGCTTCACATGCTTCATACAGCCAAAAATAGTGAATGGTTATAAACAGCGGTTTATCTAATGTAGATTTTCAGAAGGGTCTGCAGTCCTCCCTTAAAGTTATGAAACGTGGGGTTTGATTATATGTACATACACATCTAGAAACACAACTGGGCACATGACCATTGTGCTCCTTTTTTACTAGATTGGTTTACATTTCTGCATGCACATGTATCTATGTTCCCACATCCAATTGCACATATGGGGCTATATCCCTATCCAGGTTCACTTAATCCATATTCCATCATTTCCACATACATGGGAAGCTTCCAACCTATATAATGTGGAGTTGCATCTGGACACTGGGTTTTCAGATTCATTTATGTGCCCAGGATTGTGTGGGCACACGCCGCACATAGGATCGGCAGACGCGCTTTACCTGGGACCAGGTCCGCACCGTAAGTGTGAAAACCAGCCTAACATTAGATTTCACCCTCCTACCACTGGAGGGGGCGCTTCACTCTTCCCCCATAGGAGGGCGCGACGTCGAGTGCGAGTGACGTTCCAGCCCCTGTACTTTGAAGGCTGGTATGCACTGTTTCCCTATTGGGAACAAACAGACGTCGGATGCGCGGCGTAGGGCACGTTGCGCGCCTGCGCATGTATCGGGATCCCTGTGGCTGGAGCGCACCCTCTTCCTGATACAGCGGGCGTGGGGCGAATGGATGGCTAGTGGCGTCTTCCAGGAGTAAGATAGGCACACCACAGCAACCTACAGTGGTGAAAACTAACTAACACACAAACAATAGGAGGGCACTTTCTAATAAATACCCTGCCCTCACTATGCTAGCATAGACACCAAGGTGCATCTGCTATGCACGTCTCAAACAGATGGCATGCAGTGCCTTTCTACATATGGGAATGCCCGCCCTATGTGGATCTTTGTGTGAGATATATATATTTTTATACACAGATATATATACATTTTTGTAGTTGCTATTATACTGCTTTTTGGGTGCAACCCAAAGACGGGACCTTACCCACGGGAAGCATAGGCTGCTATAGGGGAAGCAAGTATTCATGTGTGCACGTGTGTGTGTGGGGGGGGCGCGTGTGCGTGGGTGGCTTCTTATGTGTGTGGGGGGGGTCTAGGACAAGTCCCTCCTCCCTGGTAGGAGGAGTGACCCTGTCCATTCAGCACATGCTCTCTAAATTGTGCATATGTGTATTTATACCCCCACAAGCCCCACGGCGAGGGAGCACTGCAGACCACCAGGCTCTGAGGAAAGGGGTACGCCCCCGAAACGCGTCAGCCCTAAAATCGACTCGAGATTCAAGCGATTATCGTGTTCTGCTGATGTTGTTGGACTTCTGCTGTATTGCCTTTGAAAGCCTGATTTTAACTCCAATTTGTGAGTACAATGATTGATTTTAATAAAATTCATTTAGCGGTATCACACTAGGTCGGTGCGCCCTCCGTTCTTTTCTCTTTTTCTTAGTTTTATGAATTCCCAAGATTCTGAGGAGGGCTGCAAGACTCTGGAAGTTATCTTCTAATTGAACTATACAAACCCATAGTACTCTTAGAGAAAAAACACCGGAGCGCAGAAGAATTGTTTTTTGTTGGTTATAAACAGTCACATTCAGATAAATGCTGATGGCTTCCGCACTGCGACTTTCATGATTGGTGAAAAGCACAATATGCACATGCTCGGCTAAATGGTGATGCAGAATCCAACGGCATTTACTTGAGTACAGCCAGGTGCAACTATTCGCTTGTATTGTTGGCTGTGCATGGAACATGTGGCTCCACAGCTGCCAGAAATAGCTGGGGATTTTATGTCTCAGCACACAGGAGCTGCTAAGACCTTGTTCACAAGGGAATACTTAAGCGTAATTCAGTGTGAATGGAAGAGTTTGCCCACAAGGGAGGCACAGATGTTCCATGTATCTGCATGCTGGCAGTTCCTATCATATTTATTGGGAGCAGCAGCTGTATGGACATAGCTGTTGCTCTCCGTTTGACATTTGTGTGGGTCCGTGTCTCCAAACTCATACTGTCTGTGTTCAGAGACGCACACCCGCACTTAGAAATTGTCAGACTGGGAGTAGCAGCTGTGTCCATGCAGCCACTGCTCAAATAGACATGATTGGGACTGACTGCATGCGAAAACACTGTACATGGAACACCTGTACATCCTGTGCAGGCAAACATGGCCCCAGCACCGGTGTACATTTAAGTACACTCGTGTGAACAAGGCCTTTGTGTCCATGTGCATGAGGTCATAGAGGTATGACAGTATGTGTGCAGGTTGCTGGAAAAGCATAGACCAAGGATTATAGACTTCTGCCCTCCAAAGTCTCTACGAAGGCTTCCAGGTTCCAGGACCATACCAGGACTTATTCATCTTAAAGGATAATGAACAGCCGGTTTTCTCCATGCCAAAAATACATACATTCTTGAGTCCATCAACCTGTATGGATGAGAAGCCTGGGTGCCACTTAACCCATTTGAAAAGCAAATGTTTTCATTTTCTTAGTCTTTTTACATATACAGTAGATTTAACCACTTAAGGACCAAGCCTCTTTCTGAGATTTGGTGTTTACAAGTTAAAAACATATGTTGAAAGCACAACCCATGGTTGCAGGAAAGTAATTTCACACCATGTACAGCTGTCACCATTAAGTGTCCTGTTTGAGAGATTCGCCTTACCTTTTGTTTTCAATAACAACTCTTAAATGTTGGTCAGGAAAAATAGATAATAATTACAGGGAGCTCTAATCTTTCCCTAGTTAAAAAAAAGAAACAGTTTAAGCTATACTTACACATTTTCAGAAATGTTATTCTTAAATTTGTGTTAAATCATTGCCAAACATTGTTCACTACCCAAGCATCTGAAAGACGATCCATAGAGGCACCACACACCACATTTGATTTGGGAATGTGGTGAAGATGTAGGCATGTTTGTGGGTTGTTTCTGTGGTACAGTGCTGTCAGATTAAGATATGTTATTTGCATAGCTAGCCACTAAAAATGGTGGGTAGGTCAAAAGGGGTGCTGTGCACTTGCCCATTGAAGGAAGACTGTAAACATATTGCTTCTCTATATAAGGAACTTGAGAATGAGGAATGCAACCAGCCATTTTGCTTATTGAGATATCAAGGGAGGCCGGTCACAAAAATTGTAAATGGACTGCTAAAGGCAGATAAAGGGATGTGCCTAGGGGACCTAAACCCTGACAAAGCAGCCATTTAAATTAAGAAAACGTTTTAGAAACCTTGATTCAAAAACAAGAATTATTACCCAGATGTCTCAGACAGATGTCGGAGATGTGGAATGCACAAAGGTACCTTAAAACATAAATTTGTTCGTAAACAAAATATTAATGGAACCAATTGAAAAAGTGTGCTCCTTGCTGTGAAGGAAAGTTATGGGTGGGGGGCATGGACCATTTGGTTGTTATTGGTGTAGAAAGTTAAGAGTTAGGCTTTGTACACATGATCGAATATCTGATGGAATCTAAGCCGATGGATTTTTTGATCAGTTATCTGACAAAGCTGACTTTCATCAGTCTTGCCTACACACCATCGCATAAAAAAATCCACTCGTGTCCAACGTGGTGACGTAAAACACTACGACGTGCTGAGAAAAATTAAGTTCAATGCTTCCGAGCATGCGTCGACTTGATTCTAAATATGTGTTGATTTTTGACTGATGGATTTGCCCACAGACGATCGTTTTTTTTTTAAACCATAAGAAAAATTTAAAACAGGTTCTATTTTTTTTCACCGTTTTCATCAGATGAACCGATAGTGTGTACAGGGCTTTAGAACTATGCATCACCAACAAAAAAGATCAATAGCACACACTGCAAAACTGCCTCTCATTGATCAATGATTGGATGACTGAGAGCTTCCTCAAACTTAATGGATCCAAAACGGAACTCCTCGTCCTGAAGGCAAACCGAAACAAAAACCCATAGTACGACATTCACACCATGCCTAAACCATGGACAAACCATCACTCCCAGCACTAAAGCCAAAAGCCTCAGTCATCTTTGACTCAGACATGACAATGGATGCACAAATAGGATCAGTAGTCAGCGGATCGCACCACCTTCTTCGTTTGTTGCGCGTAGACTCATCCCCTTTAACCCAGAACTAGACACAGCAGCAGCAGTTGGAACAATCACGAATTCCCAACTCGATTACGCAAACTCCCTCTACCTAGGACTTCCCAAATACCAAATGTCATGCCTACAAGTTGTCCAGAACACAGCAGCCAGACTGGTAAATGGAAAAAAAAACATCTCTGAGGACCCTCTATAGGCTAGCCGTAAAGGATCGGGTTACATTAAAGACTAATTTACAAATGTACACAAGGAAAAGCCCTGCAATACCTCTGCGAAAAAATAAAGCACTACACCCCAAATCTCCCCCTCTGGTCAACTAACCAGAACCTCCTCCACATTCCCAAGACCTGCTACAAATCAAAAGGCGAACGAAGATTTGTGTTCCAAGGCCCACCCCCCCCCCCCCCCCCGGCTATGGAACGCTCTAACCACGGACATCCGCTTGGAAGAAAACCATCTGGCCTTCAGGAAGATACTTAAGACCCATCTCTTCTGAAGACACAGGCGGACACTGGCGATTTAGTTTGCATTTGTAGCAGTATACAAGTTAAATAATAATGGGGTTCCGCGAAGTGGCTCTGCAGCTTACGCATTTTTTTGCAAATGTGTGCAAACTAAACCCCTGTTTTAATGCATATGGTTAGACAGGATAATTTGGGTGGTTGCAGACTGGTCGGTAAGTTGAGCTGGGAATTTTCCTTGATTTTGTTTGACATGCGTCAGCCTTCCATGTGCTCCTTGCTGCAAAGGCTAGTTATAGGTGGGGGCAGTGGCCATTTGTTTGTGCTGTTGGAATACTGGTGAAGGGATGCACTTAACACCTTCACTGTCCAGTGTGCTTCTGTACCTTTAAGAAGGGGTGGGCTCTCTCCAGGCTTACCTGCCCTCTGCCTATCCATTATAATGCATGTGCGACATGCGTCACCCTTACCTGTGCTCCTTGCTGCAAAGGCCAGTTATAGGTCGGGGCAGTGGCCATTTGTTTGATATGTATACATTATCCTGAAATAACTATTGGTAAACTGACCCTTAAATCAAAGGCTGATAACATAGTAATAATAGCAAACATAAAGGATAGCAAACAATGGCCCAGATTCACAGAGCGATTACGCCTGCGCAACAGGAGATGCGCGTGTGTAAGTCTAAATGTGCACGTGCGTTTCGTTGCGCGGCATCCCCCGCGTAATTTTGTTAGACTGGCGCATCCTTCCGCGCAAAAGTGCGCTAGACACACCATTGATTTGCTAGTCAAATATGCTAATGAGGGACTTACGGGGATCCACAAAACAACGTTGGGGCAGCGCAGGCGACGCAGTGTGCGCAACAGCAAATTGTCCTGTCTAAAATTAGAGCTTATAAAAGCTGGTCTAAAAAAAGAAAAAAAGTCTACTTGTTAGATAAAGCAACACTGTTAGTGAGGAGTTCAGCAGTCACACGTGTTGCACAACAATCTGTATGCCAACATGCCAGGGGCATCGTCGCGCATAGCTATACTACTGACTTTAGATGAACAAAGAAGGATGAGGGCACTGAGGAGGGCACTAAGGAGGGCACGGGAGATGTTTTATTTTTATTTTTTATTTGCTTATATAAAATTTACAATTTAATCTAATCTAATACAATATTCTTATCTGATACAAGCCCCTCACTCTTCACTTGATATATCATACACGCATAGACATCTTTGGCATGAGTGATTCTGAGGTGTCTCGCATCTTTAGATTCACCCCTCATGTCATACTGGAATGACCACAACCTTGCAGGAGGACATCAGCAGCCCAACACATGGCACCACCCATGACACCCATGACAGCTACATATACAATCAGAGCCCCATCCCCACAGATTTCGAACAGAACATGTATGGGGACAGCTGGCTGGTTGGTGAGTGACATGGGAGTCAGGCATGACTATCCCCTCCCATGATGCACACCTCACAAGTGGCACATGCATGACTAACATCCTCCTGTCTTTTTCCTTCAAGGTGACTCTGCATATGCACTGGTACCCCATCTCATGACCCCATCTCCTGCCAGCTCACATTATGCATCTTTGCACGTTAAACACACACATTAATCATGGCACAATGAGAATGCATGCATGCACACCACTGTGGTCCCTAGCACATACACATTACATCCTCATCAAATTGGATTGGCACCAGTCCACCATGCTGGACTTGTGAGCAGCAACGCCACGCCAAGGCTCCAATTATGTCACTGTACATTCATACACCATTCACACGGACCTGGGGATCACTTCTCCCTGGTCCTGGGGAACCCTTCTCCACCAAAATAGAGGGTGACACCCCTTTTCCGGCAGGAATGTCACCCCCACATTCACACAGCATTCACAACACAAAAAAAAAAATAACCAAAAAAAATGACCTGCAAAAGAAAAAAAAATTCCAGCACAAAAAAAATGAAAAAAAAAAAAAAAATGACAAAAAAAAAAAAATCTATTTAAAAAAAAAAAAAATGGGGAAAAACAAATTAGTGCCCTCTGCGTGAGCCACGCCTGGGGCGCCCCCGGCCACGGCCCGGTTTCTCAGGGGAGACTCATGGGGAGGGGTAAAACCGGGGAAGGAGGAGCAGCCCCTGATCTCTGCCCACCTGGCGGCCTGCCCTCCAAGGCCACGGCTATTCTGTCCAGGGCAGCACCAAGTGTTGCCGTGTTGGCCTGGATAGCCAGGGTAAGGGCCCTCACATCCTGCCCAACGCCTGCTGATGTCGTCTGCAGTTCGTTTAGGCAGGTTGTGAAAGCCCGGGAGTGGGAGTCCAGGTTCCCCAGTGTATCCTTGATGGAGGACAGGCTCTCCTCCATCCGCACCAATGTCTGGCTGACCTGTCCCAGATGGCGGGTCTGGAGGAACTGGTCCCTTCTCAGGGTGGCGGGCAGGAGATCGGCCAACCCCCTGGTGGTCTGGGATGACATCCTGCCTCCAGCTGATGCTTGTGGCCGGGGAGAAGGGGAGGCCCTTGTGAGTGGAGCCATGTTGGGGGAGGAGGGGGGGGCTCCCCCTTAGGGAGGCCTGCCTGCTGCCAGGCAGAGGGGAAGAGTCCTCAAAACCCAAACGTCCAGTGCCTGACATGGACTCCTCCTCCTCATGATTCTCCTCCTCCTCATGATTCTCCTGCTCCTCTTGAACCTCCTCCGCGGACTCCGGCCTTGTTGGGGGGGCCTCATTAGGCTGCTGTCCTGGGGTTGGCCCTGCACCCTCCTGCACATCTGTGGATGACACAAAACATTCACAGGTTGGAGGATCCACACACTTGCCACATATTCCCTTTCACCCCCTCCCCCACACATGCTACACACCTGATATTAAAAAAAAAAAACTTACCTGGCACCACGGGCTCTGGACTTGAGTCAAAGCCGGGCAGGCCCGCAACTTCATGCCGATGAAAGGTCAGGGCCACCGCACGCTCCTCCGCTGTCAGGCTAATACGGCATGGTGGGCCCCCTCCTGTGCCCCTGGCATGGGCATGCATTCTGGCCAGCTTCTTTTTGACCAGACACCGGAGGTCATTGATTTTTTTGTCAATCCCAGACCGGGTCCGTGTCTCCCCCTGCCCCGCTGAATTCACCTGGTCAGAGATCCTATCCAAAATCTCCCTCCTCCTGGCCGGGGTGGTGTTGGCACTCTCTGGGCCGTGGAGGTAACGCCCATACTCGCTAATGGCCCGGGCAAGAATCTGTTTTTCCACAAGTGTAAAATTCAGCTTGCGTTTTCTCTCACTCATCCTTCCAAAAAAAATCAGTCCCAGTCAACAAAATAAACGCACACAAACAAGCACAACCAATCAAAAAAAAAAACACACAGAGAGAAAACTACTCAGCAAGAAACAGTCACCAAAAAACAAAACAAAAATACAGCAGGAAAAGAAAGAAACACAAATATATCAATCAAACAAACAGTCTCTTAAACACTTATCAAAAACCACTTTCAAAAATCTACTAACAAACACTTGATCACACAGAACACTAATCTGACAACTACAAAACACACCGCAACGAACAACAGGACAAAAGCACTTGGTTAAATGGGAAGGGACAAAGGGATGTACTTTTGCAATGCAAGTGCGTTTGTGTGTGTCTATTTATGCTGTCTGCGTAGTTCACAACGTTGCCCTAGTCCATTTCCAATTTCACTGATTGCGCCGCTCCCGAGTTGTGAGCATGCGCACAGCGGAGCTGACATGGTCTCCTTCAAGCGTGCATGCGCGAGCCGGCCGGCCCTTCATTTGCATGGGGTCACGGCTCATTTCAATGTCACACGCCCACGTCCTTCCCAATTTGTATTACTCCTCGTTACGCCTCTGAAAAAACGTTACGTATGCGCAATTTCCTGTGCAAAAGCTACGAGAATAGGGTGATTACGCGGCAAAATTGCGCAAGTCTAACGTAAAGGCGGTGCGCTACGCCGGTCAAATAATGCGCAGATGTACCTGAATCTGGGCCAATGTGTTTAAGCATAGTCACACATAGCTATAAATAAACGTGTTAATTCTAATCGGCAAAGTACTCAGTGATGTTTCTGCTCACTAAGAAAAAAAACAAAAACATTTAGAAGAGATGTTTACACCTGAAGGGAAGCAGAACACATTAGTCGGCCTGAAAGACACTCCTTGATGCCAAGCCATGGCATATAATTAGTGCTTATATTACTTCTCTAAAGTGCTGAATACTATGTAACAGCATGAAAAGTATACAAACACACAACATTTTTGATGAGAAAGGACTCATTTTCCATCTAGGTGCCTATTATAATGTAATTAGAGAGGTCGTGAGCTGTTTTGAAAGACGCTTAATAACAGAGCTGCAAATGGTTGAGCTGGGTAAGTTATTGTCCTCGAGCCTAAATTAAGGTGTCTGTTGGGAGAGCTGTAAATATCATCTGCATTTCACCACTGCTTCTCTTATGCCAGCTAAGTCTGTTAGAAACTGCAGGTTTAAAGCTCCACTATCAGTTTAAATCACCTAAATACATTCCAGATGCATTTAAAAAAAGATATTCCAATGGTCCAAAAAATTTTTTCTTTAGAAAGCACCCACAGCCTGAGCAAAACAGCCTGTCCCCTGCCAGCAGGCCCGTCGGAACAAGACAGGCAAAACAAGCAACTGCTTGGGGCCCCCGAGCTGGCCAGGGGCCCCCAAGCAGGAGCTAGGGTGACCATGTGTCTCGGATTGCCCGGGACAGTCCCTTATTGTGAAGCTCTGTCCCGTGTATGGAATGACCCTGGCCGGGCGATGCAGCCGTTGATCATTCTATGTGCCCATGTCTGTCTCCTCTCTTCCTGCTTCTCCCCTCTCCCACCCCACCAACAATTTCATCCTATCAGCAGATCAAGAGGGCGGGAGAGCTGCACAGTCAGCAGGATTGGAGGAGTCTTTTTACAACAGCTCCTCCCGCCCCCCTGCTCTGCTCTGCTGATAGGAAGGTAATACTGTAGCTGGTCATTGGTTGGAGAACGGGAGCAGGCAATGGGTTATTCTTACAATGCATGGAGGTGTAGGTTCTGTATTGCGGTGCTGTCTCCCTGCCAGACGTGCGGTGTAACTAATGTGACTGTAATCTGTGTCCTCCTGGCACTGCTCGTCTCTCGTGACAGAAATGGGGTCGGAGCGCTGCCTGTGTCTGTGCCTCCGAGTCCCTCCCGTGCTTCCCAGTCCTCGGGTCTCTCCTAGGTGCTCATTCACCTCCAGATGCTCTCCCCCTCCGCCTAGCTCTGATCCAGGTCCTTCCAACCATTTCAGGCTGTGCAATGTCCAGGATCCCCTCTAACACTGTCCTCTGCCCTCTGTTCCTCCATTGAAACCTGTGTGGGATCTCTCTCCTTTCTGTACCTCCCATCTACCCTGCACCCAGCCACCACCCCTCTACTCTACAGAACCCTGACCTCAACCCTTAGTACCCTGCACCCCTCCACAGAACCCTGCACCCCAACCCATAGTACCCTACACCCCTCCACAGAACCCTGGCCCCAACCCATAGTACCCTACACACCTCCACAGAACCCTGACTCCAACCCATTGTACCCTACGCCCCTCCACAGAACCCTGACCCCAACCCATAGTACCCTGCACCCCTCCACAGAACCCTGCACCCCAACCCATAGTACCCTACACCCCTCCACAGAACCCTGCCCCCAAACCATAGTACCCTACACCCCTCCACAGAACCCTGCCCCAACCCATAGTACCCTGCACCCCTCCACAGAACCCTGCCTCAAACCCATAGTACCTTGCACCCCTCCACATAACCCTGCCCCCAACCCATAGTACCCTGCACCCCTCCACAGAACCCTGCACCCTCCACAGAACCCTGCACCCCAACCCATAGTACCCTGCCCCAACCCATAGTACCCTGCACCCCTCCACAGACCCTGCCTCAAACCCATAGTACCTTGCACCCCTCCACAGAACCCTGCCCCCAACCCATAGTACCCTGCACCCCTCCACAGAACCCTACACCCCTCCACAGAACCCTGCACCCCAACCTATAGTACCCTGCCCCAACCCATAGTACCCTGCACCCCTCCACAGAACCCTGCCCCCAACCCATAGTACCCTGCACCCCTCCACAGAACCCTGCCCCAACCCATAATACCCTGCACCCCTCCACAGAACCCTGCCCCCAACCCATAGTACCCTGCACCCCTCCACAGAACCCTGCACCCCAACCCATAGTACCCTACACCCCTCCTCAGAACCCTGCCTTCAACCCATAGTACCCTCCACAGAGCCCTGCCCCAGCCCATAGTACCCTGCACCCCTCCACAGAACCCCGCCCCAACCCATAGTACACTGCACCCCTCCACAGAACCCTGCTCCCCTCCATAGAACCCTGCTCCCCTCCACAGAACCCTGCCCCCCTCCACAGAACCCTGCACCCCAGACCATACTACCCTGCACCCCTCCATAGAACCCTGCTCCCCTCCACAGAACCCTGCACCCCAACCCATAGTACCCTGCACCCCTCTACAGAATCTTGCCCCAACCCATAATACCCTGCACCCCTTTACAGAACCCTGCACCCCTCAATAAACATCCTTACTATTGGCTGGCAAGTGACACTGCATCTAGTGGCAGGCTTTGGGTGGCAAGTGGCACACAGCATCTGGTGGAAGGCTATGGGCGGCAAACTGTATCTGGTGGCAAGTGACAAGCTTAGGATTCCCACTGATTCGGCATTATGGTGAGTTGAACTATTTTATTTTATATTACAATGTAGTAATAGAAATAAATGGATTTGATCATCCTGACACCATATCAAGCATGGTGTCGGGATGATTTAAGTGCTGACATCAGCCATTCACCCGACAAATCACCCACCAATGAATTCCCTGTCAACCCAGACACTACATTCCTCCCCCCTTCCACTAATTCCCCCATGCAAAAAAGGTTGGGGACCGATGTTCTAAAGAGACATCACTTCCTCCTAGCACTCTATGAAATCATATTTTTTTGGGAAGGGGGGGTGTCCCTGAATGGCAGTTTGAAAATGTGTTCACCCTAGCACAGGAGCCCGCACACCCGTCCAGAGCGGGGGGGGGGGGCGGCGCCAAAGTGTCAGGGTATCCTGATCGTTTTATGGGGTTTGGGGGCTTCCATGTCCATTTTGCTTGGGGCCCCCAAATTCCTTCAAACGGCCCTGCCTGCCAGCATGCTAGCATACTGCAGAGAATGACTCTTTATGTAAGGATTTCTGTATAGATTCTCTCTGTAAGAGGTCTCTAAATCATTATTTGAGCCCAGAATCAATCCTAGTACACACAGGCCAAATTTTGGGCGACATTGGCCGATCAATAAAATCCAGCCGGCATTCAACCCGTGTGTTTATAGCAGCCAGTCCAGTCTGGTTTCTGCCAGATGAATATGCTGGAAAACCAGCAGCCAACCGGCTCCTGATCAGCACTGTCAGCCAATGACTGAGAGCACTGACTGGAGTGTTCTGGCGGGGGGCCTGCACAGCAGGGGAGATCACTGTACTAACATCAAATTGTTGGTACAGTGGCTTCGACCTGAGCTGTGAGGTTTTTTTTGTTCAACCCGCTCGGTTGACTGAAAAAAAGCTAGTGGTGTTTACTATCCTTTAGTCAACCCAAAAGACTAAGTATATTTTAATAAGACACTCTGCTTTCACATGCAGTGATTTAGAGACTTGTCATAACATCAGCGACACTCTCTACATCATTAAGGACTGCCCACCACTGGAAAAGATCTGGAGAGGAAAAAACGTCCTGCACGTCATGTGAACCGCCTTGAGACATCTGGAAACGGTAAGTATAAAAAAGAAAAGGCAAACATACTGCTGGGAGGGGCACCAGAGGGTAAACGTTTGGTGGCTGGGAAAAGGGGACCCAAAGTTGGGGTTTTTAAGTCGTCTTATTGCCATCTGTGACGTGCCCCAGGATATTTTTTCATCATTGTGATCAGTGTGTAAGATCTGGTACCAAATCAGGATCTGTTTAGTCAAACGAGTATATTATAGGATAGTACCCACCAGAGCCTTAAGGTTAGCCCCTGACACAGGGCCATTCTCATCCACCTCCTCGAGTACTGTTGGCGGCCATCCTTATCAGGACAAGCCGTGGCACCGGCCCTCACGCCACCTCGTGGAACCGATCGGCGGCGCGAACCTAGGAAAGGCCGCGGCTTCACTCGCAGCCTAGCGCCGCAAGATTGCCCCCAGCTAACCCCAAACAACCCTCAAATAGCAAACAAACCCACCCATACCCCAGCAGGTTTTCCCCATCCACCACCTGGCATACCTGTGACACCTATTGTATTGGCATTGTTCAGACAGGTTTTTTTTCGCCTTCCTCTGGATCAAACAGGGAGGCTGGTTTAAGCAAACCCTCCCAGATACCCCCTGAGCCGCCTCTTCCCCACACAATCGGACCACCCAGCCGCGCAGCCCCCGGCGGGGGCTCTGTTTTCCCCGGCTTGGTGACCCCCCCGATACACCCTGGTACCCTGATACACCCTAGAAAAATTAGGGTACCCCCCTACCACTAGATGGATAGTAACAGGAGCCTACATGGCGCATGCTTCCTAGCAGTAGGACGTGTAAGCTTTAGCTCCAGGCAGGCAGGCAGTTCATCAGGAAGGACCGGGACGTCAGCTTCCACCTTCCCTCCGGCCCCCCTCTCTCCTCCCAACCATATCAGTGTTTGATCCAGGGGCTCTTCGATCGCCCTGAGTGGTATCAGGAAGAAATTTCTCCCCTTGCCTTTGCAGATTGGCCCAGCACAGCTAGGGGTTTTTTCGCCTTCCTCTGGATCGAACAGGGAGGGTAGCTCCCCAATCATTCATTGAGTATCCCCCCCATAAACCCACCCCCGGGCACTTTTTGCAGGTATGAATCGTCTGAGTTACTCTGCTGAGTTCATCCGGGGGCTAAAACCATGTGCCTCAATACTACCAGCCGTGATAAAAAAAGCCCTAATGAACGAACAACTGTTACGAATCAATCGATGATCGACCGTTAAAAATTGCAGGCATGGGCCCCAACCCAAGCACATTCTATGCGCATTGGTCAACACGAGGTCAGCAGTAAAACATCATCATGAAATACACGATTTCATCCTTCAATGCGATTTAGACTGCCTCTTTATTACAGAAAGCTGGCTTACAGCCGACTGTAACATTATTCGGGCAAAATTGGTGCCAGATAATTATTGCATCTTAACAGAAAACAGAGTGGGGCAAAGAGGAGGAGGCCTGGCAGTGATCCATAAGACTCACCCCGCGATCACTAAACCAGTCCTTCAAAACCCACTTCCATTTATGGAAACCCTCACTCTGCAACTGCAAACAAATTCCTAGGAGACCGTCCATATTCTACTCTGCTATAGACCACCGGGTCCAAAATCGCAGCTTCTCCCACTTTGGACAGAGTTCATGTCCACTTTCACCCTAAACAGCAAACAACTTTTGCTGCTCAGGGACTTCAACCTGTGGGCCAACTCCCCACAGGATCCCGTTGCCAACGCCTGCATTGACCACCTGGAAGGATTAGGTCTGCAGCAACTAGTATGTGGGCCCACACATACTTCCGGTCACATGCTCGATCTTATTTTCAGACAAGACCTGGAAATAAACATTCAAAAAAATGAACCGTTGCCATGGACAGACCACCATGCAATTAAACTCACAATCACCATAAATACCCCCTCAACAAAAACTTCAAAACCAGTGACAACACACTGGACTAGATCGCAAAAGAAGCTCTACTCAGAGCTCTTCAAAACCACTTTAGGTAAAAAAATAAAAGAAATCCAATCACACCAAACACCCACGGAAACATTGGATGCCATAAACACGGCTCTGCCACAGTCAGCCGACCTAGCGGGGCCCAAACGTAAAACGTGCATCCGAAAAAACAACGCCAGCTGGTTTAATGACCAGCTGTCATTGCGGAAGCAAGAGCGCAGAAGAGCAGAACCCACCTGGAAAAGAAGCTCTTCAGAGGAAAACCACGCCATCTACAAGGCAATAACAAAGAAATACCACAAAGAAATCTTCGAAGCCAAAAAAAAACACTTTTCCAATGCCATCACCAATGCCCTAAAACGCCCCTGCGAACTCTTCAAGATTGTCACCCAGATCATGAATCCGGTCTGTCTTGAAGCCCCTAACTCAGATACTCAAGAATTTTGCAATGAATTATCAGATTATTTCATTAACAAAATTGAAAGAATCCTAGAAACCATTCAGCAAAACAGTACCCCCCTTTACCCCCCTCAATCATTCGCCCAAAATCCATAAAAATTCACCGCATTCAACAAAGTTCACCCTTAAACCCATCTCCATCGATGCCACCAAAAATATCATAGGTACTCTGCGAAATAGCACAGCGCCTAATATCATCCCCACCAAACTGCTGAAAGAATGTGCCGGTATTCTAGCAACTCCAATCACGCAGCTTATAAACCAGTCCTTCAAGGAAGGTTTAGTGCCCTCCCAGTTGAAACAGGGTATAATTAAACCCATCTTGAAGAAACCTACCCTTGACCCCAAAGACCCAACAAACCGTCGCCCCATAACAGGCCTAAACGTCCTCTCCAAGGTAATGGAGAAAGTAGTGGTACAACAGCTGCAACAGCATCTAGATACCCACAAACTACTCGATCCATTGCAATCGGGTTTCCGTCCTGGGCACGGGACAGAAACAGCATTGCTCAAAATATGGGACGACGTTCTCGAGGCCACAGACGAAGGAGAATCTTCTCTTCTAGTTCTGTTGGACCTAAGCGCAGCTTTCGACACTGTAGACCACAATCTATTACTGACTAGGCTAGCTGAAGTAGAAGGTTCTCCTCTTTTCTGGAAAACCACCTGGCCTTCAGAAGAAAGATCAAAACTCATCTCTTTTGATATCAAAGGAGAAAGGAACAACGAGCGCCCAGAGGCGAATAAGTTCGCATGTGCTGCGCTATATAAGTTTTTCACTCACTCAGTATACTTACTATACTTTAAAATAGGGCTAGTATCACTAGAAGCATAATAGATGGATGAATTCATCTGCAGACCTTTTTTTATGCTTTCTGGTCTTGTCCTCATATCTTGTCAAAGGGTTCATACCTTCCTGCAAACTAGGCTAGACTTTTACACTCCTTGGTACTGTGAGGCCCCGTACACACGAGCAGACAGATTTGTTCAAATCGGTCGGACAGACCGATTTGAACAAATCTGTCTGCTGGGATGTATTGGTTTGATTGTGTACACGTGATCAAACCAAAATCCCCGCCGGCAGACGGCGCGCTGACGTGGTGGTGACGTTGACGCCGAAATGTCACCGCACCAGGAAGTGAATTACTTCTGCGCATGCGTCGAATCCATTCGATGCATGTGCGAGAAGATATGTCTGCTGGTTAGCGTATTAACCAAAAGACATATCGGGCGGACGGATTACCAGCCGACAGATTTTAAAGCATGCTTTTAAAATCTCTCGTCTGGCCGAATCCGTCGGCTCGCCCGTACACAGGATCGAATCTGTCTGCTGGGACGGTCGGGCCGACCGTTTCCAGCAGATAGATTTGATCGTGTGTACGCGGCCTAAAACTTGTTTATTGGTCACAGTAAATATGTATATACGTTACAAGATACTCATACATAGGAATTTTTCAGTTTACTTTTCTTTTATGCCCATAAAGCTGTTATTCCATTGTACAGTGATTCCCATGCAATGGACAGACTTTGGGATTGCCTCCAAGTATAACTACCCGATTAGTATAAATTATACATTTGTATGTGGCCCTGCAGCCTTAAAAATGCCAATATGGTTACCTAGTTTTCTTGTTTTTAATATTGGTAGAAGCATCCTGGCCATATAATACAATCTACACTGCTGGGAACAAGTTGCTCCTGGGAGCTGGGCTTCTTATTCAGCCCAATACAAAAGTTCTTGCTGTAAAACCAAGGAAGCTTAGACTTCTGTAGTGTATTAATGCTTTACTAAACAGGGAAAAGCCTGTACATACAACTTTAGGATGCAAAATACAACACAACTTATAGCTTACAAAAATATGCCTACACATATAAGAATGTACTATATGTACACATTAACCACTTAAGGACCGCCTAACGCCGATATACGTCGGCAGAATGGCACGGCTGGGCACAAGCACATACCTGTACGTCCCCTTTAAGTGCCCAGCCGTGGGTCGTGCGCGTACCCACGACCCGGTCTGAAACTCAGCGGCTGTGGGACCCGATCGCCGCCGGTGTCCCACGATCAGTCACAGGAGCTGAAAAACGGGGAGAAGTGTGTGTAAACACACCTTCCCTGTTCTTCACAGTGGCAGTGTCATTGGTTGTCTGTTCCCTGATATAGGGAAAGACGATAAATGACGTCACATGTCCAGCCCCGCCCCCTACAGTTAGAAACACATATGAGGTCACACTTAACCCCTTCAGCGCCCCCTAGTGGTTAACTCCCAAGCAGCAGTTGTCATTTTCACAGTAATCAACGCATTTTTATAGCACGTTTTTGCTGTGATAATGACAATGGTCCGAAAAACGTGTTAAACGCTTATATACGTAGAAGAATACGTATCGGCATAAACTGAGAAAAAAAAATTATATCTTTTTTGGGGATATTTATTATAGAAAAAAGTAAAAAACTATTGCATTTTTTTCAAAAATGTCGCTCTATTTTTGTTTATAGCGCAAAAAATTAAAAACGGGGCAAGGTCCTTTAGCTGCATAATGATCCGGGTCTCAAGTGGTTAAGTAAACTAAACAGTTACTCAACTTAGGGGTCGAGTCCTTTATGTTTTTTTGCTCAGTCCAACACACAAAGTTCTCGAGCTCCTTACATCCATTCCTTCCTCTTTGTCCTTCCAAACACATCTGTTCCTAAACACATGTTTCTTTCCAAACGCTCCCCAAGCCCCTCCCACCCATTTCCTGCATACACCAACTTCCTGAAAAGAACATCCTGTCTCAGTTATTTACATATCAATGGAGAGGGGGGGGGGGGGGCTTGCTTCAAAAAATATGGTCTCAAATTATATAACCTAACTCTATATTATTGTAATAAAGTCACTATACACAACAACTAGTCTCCTGTCTCTGCACAGCACCTCCCAGTGGTGGCAAGAGACATTGTATTTACAGCAAAGCAGGATACAATCCTGGGGCAAGGTAATATTGCTGTATCTTCATTGAATGGAAACAATAATATAGTAACATTCATAGTGTAAGTTCAGTTATATTTTGACTACCTCTTGACTTGTATTCCTGTATTATCAGGAAGTCACTTTCTCTTCATTAATGCTTTTTAAAGTAACCTATATTGTCATGAAATAAGCAAAATATGAATATTGGTTTTTATATGATTTTTTTTATCTATCAAAAGTGTAAAAGCTTATTATAATATTTAACAACCAAAGATTCCTTGGATTACATGTACCTTTGGCTGAAGAGTTATGCACTACATCATACTGAATAAGAGCGCAGTTTACCCAAGAGAGACTGAAAAAAGCTTAATTTGAATGATAATAACAGGGCTTTTGTTCCTGGTTCAGATTTACTAATCTATTAGCAACTTATCTAAACTTAGTATGCATTAAATTGAAAAAAAAGAAATCTGTGCTTCTGCCTGTCTTGTGATTGCCATACAGCTTTTGTAATTTAAAATTCTGCCATAAAGTATGAGGAATCTTTAGCTTATGAGTTCCAACAGGTTCTGGTTGTAGCCTAGTCGATGATGTGTACATTTATTATATTTCTGTTACAGAGATGAGTTACATTATCTATAGTAACATCACGAGCATGTACTCTGTATTTGACATTTTGAAACGTACAAATTAGTTAGGTTTGAAACAAGATTGATAATGGAAAGTTGTATTCTGGCTCCTTTAATGCAATTTAAAGTCATAATGTGAACATTAGAATTCTCTGTGTTTTTGTAAGATTTTTTCACCAGTTGCAAAAAATGCTACACTGATATATGGCAAACTTAAAATCACGGGCAATAAAAAAAAATTGTGAATAAGCTTTTCAAACATGTGCTTTATTCCAAGCTGACAATCAAAAGTCATAATAATAATAAAAAAAGAAAAAGACAATACATTTGCTAAATTAATTAAAACATTTTTAGCAGAAAGAAAGTAAAGAAACATTGAAACATCTATTTAAAGCTTATCTGTAGTAATTGAAAATGAGCCTTCTGTTATTTTAAATCAATATATAAATTACTTGATTTTTGTACACTGTTTTGCTATAGACAAGACTCTCAATGCAAAATAATTAAAATAAATAGAACTACTCTCTTAAGGTTCACCAATTTGTATTAATATATTCTGTTTAAATATAAAAAAGGCAATTTTTTTGTATTCCCATTTATCGCCTGCCAAGAAATAATTAAGAATAGGAGCAAGAAGATTAATTTTAAATAAAAAAAACTCTTCTCAAATGAAAATGTCAGGTCATAAAATTCCTTTTAAATCATAACAGCATATAAATCTTTGAAATTAACCATGTAATTGCAATGTCTATCAACTTTTACCTTGAGCTTTGAGCTTCTCTTTTTAATCTGCTATTCTTGTTTTAATGAATAGCTATTTTCAAATTAAAAAGTACTGTTCATTACACATGCCCTACTATAATGGGGTTTTTATCATATTTGCTCTATTTGAAAATACTTGCTACTTTGTAATTATTCATACGATGATCCCTGCCTATATTGAGTAGAAAATAAAAAATGAAATGCAAGTCAAAGGTGCTTTTGAGCTGAATGATTTACACAATTCATTAAGGACGGTGATTTTTCAGTTAGCATCAGATTAAATGGTTACTTACTCTCAAATAGCCCTTAGGGAGTTGAATTGCTGGGTAGCAAACAGATTAAAGTTTGCATTGAAAGAAAAATTGAATTCAGAGGTAATCAATAGCATAATAGGGGCAGTGAGTGGAGCCTGCTGCCTGAAATGAAATTACCATATTTTTAATCTTAATTTTCCACTCTGTTTATCTGACAGTGTGGATGTGCAATCCAAACAGATAATGAGAGAGTAGGATATTGACACTGCTGTCCTCTGGAGTGCTTGTTTTCAGTGATTAAATGCTGTGATCTGTGATTACTTTGTGCAGGGATGTCAGGGCTGCTGGCCAGGATGAGGGGAGGGACAGTAACTCAGCAGCTGGGCTCCGGGGTCTCATAGGTCCTAAAGACTGAAATTCATTTTCTCCTGGCTATCTTCGGAGAAAAAAAAACTCAGCCACGATTTATGTATAAACTTCGACTTTGCAGATTATAATAATTAATCCTGTTATTATTGGTAGCCAGCCTTGTAAACATTATGCATGATTAAAATGGGCTTCTTCAATATATGTTTCCCCAAGGCATCCGCTGCCAGGGAGCAGGTTTTGAATAAGCACATCATGAATCCTCTGTATAGCGCTTTAAAGATTTACAGGCAGCACCAATCTGTTAATGAACACCTTGTCTGGTAGTGCTTAATAGTCAGATAAAATATTCCTGAAAGAAAAAAAAAAAAGATAAATAAAAATTTGGCATACCACAAAATGTGCAAATATAAAAAGTTACCAAAAAAGGCTACAATCTGAAATTTTAAATCAGTAGCAGCATATATATTTTATCTTGTAATTCAACAGTATTTACCAAGGGAACAACTCGAAAAAGCCTGCATTTTGTGACTTAACTAGTTTGTTAAACCTGTAGAATTGACATGTGTATGGGGTGAAATTCTATCATAGATTTTATGAAATTTGATTGATTTTCTTACTTGGTTCACAACTGTTGCAGACATATTGTGGCTCCATATTTTGTCTGAAATCTATCTTATTATGATATATGTAATTATTTGCTCTTTTTCATTGTGTTTAAGTGCATTTATTTATATTTATATGTTTATCCATTATAGAGATATCCATACATATAAACTTTGAAAATACACTCCTGAAGAAGCAGTCATACCGCGAAACATGTAGAACATATGATCCCCTCCTACATGGATGGTTACACGTCTGTGTTTATTATTACCTAATAGTTCATTTTTTTAGATATTCAAAACTATGTATTCTTTATAAGAGAAGGGAGTCACCGCTCCAGGTGGGTCTGATGAGCAATTAGGAACGTCTCAGGTAACCAAGGGTGCTGGCAATGCACTAGGCAAATGTGAAGATTCGAAGGGGATAGACAGCCGCACTCCAAAAAAAATTCTAGGTTGTCTATTGGTAAAATAAATGGGAAAATAAAATAAATAATAATAAAATAAATTAGTCATGGCCATGATTAAGCACTGATTAGTGTGAAACGTGTCGGCTGCTCTTTTTCCCGATCCTTTTTGCTGTATTTTTGTGATGCATTCCCATTTATTTTACCAATAAAGACAACTTTAGAAGTTTTTTTTGGATTGCGGCTGTCCATCCCTTTCGAATCTTCACATATGTATTCTGTATCCTTGCTTTAAAGAACTACTTTTAACTCTATGTTTTTTTGTATATTTTTGTACATACCATGTATGTGAGTCTTTATCAGTCTTTATCTGGAGTTATCTGGAGTTCAGCTATGTCAGCACCGCAGCTGATGTTTCCATCAGCTGTCGGGTGCTGCAGCCGCCATTGCCAGTAAGGGAACCCGGCAGTGCAGCACTACAGGTTGACGCTGGATCCTTATGGTGCCTGCGTGAGGCACCACTGTGCTCTCCTACTGGCCCGGTGGAGGTGAAGTAGGAGAGAGGAGGAGGTGGGAGCCGAGCCACTGACGTAATTTGTCACGGCCCGGACACCCGGAAGTGGAGACAGGATACTTGTTGGAGACAGGTTTCTGCTCCCCCGAAAGCTGCCAAATGTGGCATCGGAGGGGGGAGGAGTGGAAGTTCCACTTTTGGGTGGACTCCGCTTTAATTTAATCACTACATTTTATTCTTGTGTTTTATTCTCGTGCACATGTAATGATGCTTGTTACATCTTCGTCTGATGATCACTGCTAATTGACACTGATCATCAGCTTGGATTCAAAATGTTTTCCTCCCAGCTCCTCCTCTGGCAATATTTAGTAAGTTACATCTGGCTGAAAAAAGGCACACGTCCATCCAAGTTAGTCTAAGCCTGGTCATTCCACTTTAAATGTGCATATGTGTAGTTGTGTACACATGTCCTGGCACAGAATGCAGAGCAATTTAGGACACAGATTTACCATGGCCGGTTTTTGAAGGGTTAAATAAACCATGTTCTTATTTGCCAAAAGCAATCGATACACATCTACTACCTAATAGCCTTGTAATATTTTCTTCATGAAATTGTTTCTTACTGCGTTATTGTGCCTCCTTATAATTTCTTCCATGGGCTTCTAAACCATGCCCTCCCTCTTGTTTATTTGAAATGAGCAGTGCACTTTAGCTGCAGTCATGTGCACTGCTCTATGTACACTACAAATCCATAGTTCCTAGTGCATCATGGGAGCAAGAAGGAGAGGGTGGCTATGTTCCTACAGTGCCACCATTATGGAGAACTAATGTAGCCACCCTCTAATAGTAACTCAGATCACAACATCAAAAGCAACCAAATTTAGAAACCTGGAGTAGGCCAAAATCAATAGAAGGGACTGAAGAACGGGGAGAGGTGAGTGTAAACAAACCTTCCCCGTTCTTCTCCGTGGCTTGTCACTGATCATCTGTTCCCTGTTATAGGGAACGACGATCAGTGACGTCACACGTCCAGCCACGCTTCCCTACAGTAAGAATCAACCCCTTAGGGCACACTTAACCCCTTAGCGCCCCCTATTGGTTGACCCCTTCACGGCCATTGTCATTTTCACAGTAATCAGTGCATTTTTATAGCACTTTTCGCTGTGAAAATGACAATGGTCCCAAAAATGTGTCAAACGTGTCCGATACGTCCGCCATAATGTTACTAGTAAAAAAAAAAAAAATTATAATAAAAAATGCCATAAAACTATTCCCTATTTTGTAAATGCTATAGATATAACTTTTGCGCAAACCAATCAATAAATGCTTATTGCGATTTTTTTTTACCAAAAATATGTAGAAGAATACGTATTGGCCTAAACTGAGGAAAAAGGATTTTTTTTTAGATTTTTGCGGGATGCAACAAGTAAAAAAATATTGTTTTTTTTTCAAAATTGTCCCTCTATTTTTGTTTATAGTGCAAAAAATAAATACCGCAGAGGTGATCAAATACCACCAAATAAAAAGTTATATTCGTGGGAAAAAAAAGGACGCCAATTTTGGTTGGGAGTCACGTCGAACAACCGCGCAATTGTCAGTTAAAGCGACGCAATGCCGAATCGCAAAAAGGGGCCAGGTCCTTTACCTGCATAATGGTGCCCGGGTTAATAAGTGGTTAATGTGGAAACATTTTAAATCATGCATTTGGGGCTGGAAGAGGACCTAGGGGGGTCCTAGTAGATGATAGGCTCAGCAATGGCATGCAATACCAAGCTGCTACTAACAAAGCAAACAGAATATTGGCATGCATTAAAAAGGGGATTAACTCAAGAGATAAAGCGATAATTCTCCCATTCTACAAGACACTGGTCCAGCCTCACCTGGAGTATGCTGTCCAGTTCTGGGCACCAGTCCTCAATAGTGTTGCTCACGAATATTCGTATTGCGAATATTCGGCTCGAATATGGCATATTCGAGTATTCGCGATATATTCCGAATTTCGCGGTGAATATTCGCTATTTCGAATATTCGAATTTTTCCAATATTTTTTTTAGAACAGATCACATCCTAGACATCCCCGTCGACGTTTAAAAGCATTGCTGGTATGATTAGAGACCTTGGGCCGAGTAGCTGCAGCGATCCTTTTATATTACCGAATATTCGCATTGCGAATGTGCGTCACTAGGCTTATCGCGCGATCATTGTTTATTGCCGAAAAATTCGCAATGCGATTACGCGAGAGTAGCGATATCGCGCGATTATCTTTTCTTCCGCCTCAGAACGATTATTTCAGTTTCATTATTAAAATAGATCACATCCTAGTGATCTCCTTCGACGTCTAAAAGCATTGCTGTTATTATTAGAGACCTTGGTCCGAGTAGTTGACGCGAATTTTTTATATTGCCGAATATTCGCAATGCGAATATTCGGCAATAGGGATATTGCGCGATTATTTACTCCGCCCTTCTGCATCAGAGCCAATCAGAGTTCTCCTTCCACACTCGTCATAGGTTAGCAACCAATAGGAACCTGCCTGTATGGGCATTATATAAGGTCACTCCCAGCAGCATTTCATTGCAGATCCAGAACTTGGCTAGAGAGTGTGGAGACTGTTTCTGTGTTGCTGGTATTTTGCATCTTGCATCATCATCATCAGCATTGTCCTTTATGGTTGCTATTTGCTACAGTACTTACTGATTCCAGTGGATATTTTCCAGCTCATAATCCTAAACTGCTTTTTGCAAAGCAATACACCCAAGAGCTTTTTTAAAAGCTAATTTTTGTTTTGTGCTCTGTTCAACTTCTGTTAGTGTAGTAAGTTGCAGGCTTAGCTATTGACTGCTTCCTATTGCTTTAATTGCAGATATTCCAGATTTCTGAAAGGCCCTATAGATTTTTTAAAAGCCCCTTTATTTTTCTGCTGTGTTGGTCAAATTCTGTTAGTTCAGTAAGTTGCAGCTTAGCTATTGACTGCTTCTTATTCATTTAATTGCAGATATTCCAGATTTCCTCATTCCTTAAAGGCGCAGGAGCTTTTTTAAAAGCTCTTTTTTTTTCTGCTGTGTTGTTCAACTTCTGTTAGTTTAGTAAGTTGCAGCTTAGCTATTGACTGCTTCTTATTCATTTAATTGCAGATATTCCAGATTTCCTCATTCCTTAAAGGCGCAGGAGCTTTATTAAAAGCTCTTTTTTTTTTCTGCTGTGTTGTTCAACTTCTGTTAGTTTAGTAAGTTGCAGCTTAGCTATTGACTGCTTCTTATTCATTTAATTGCAGATATTCCAGATTTCCTCATTCCTTAAAGGCGCAGGAGCTTTTTTAAAAGCTCTTTTTTTTTTCTGCTGTGTTGTTACACTTCTGTTAGTTTAGTAAGTTGCAGCTTAGCTATTGACTGCTTCTTATTCATTTAATTGCATATATTGCAGATTTCCTCATTCCTTAAAGGCGCAGGTGCTTTTTTAAAAGCTCTTTTTTTTTCTGCTGTGTTGTTACACTTCTGTTAGTGTAGTAAGTTGCAGCTTAGCTATTGACTGCTTCTTATTCATTTAATTGCAGATTTTCCTGCTTCCTGAAAGGCCCAAGAGCTTTTTTAAAAGCTAGGTTTTGTGTTGTTCATTTTAGTTAGATTTCTGTATAGTAAGTGTACATACTGTTGGTGTACATTTATTGCAGCTAGCTTACTTTAGTGTGTGTTTAGTGTCTGTGTTTTCTTGGTTAAAAAAAAAAAAAAAAAAAGTTATTAGTTAGTGTTTCTTTATTTTTTGGTAGTTGTAGTCCTTGTCAGTTAGTGTTTTAAAAAAAAAAAAAAAAAAAAAAAGTAGCCTTAGTTTATAGTCATATACGTTTGTGTAAGCAGTTAGTGTTTGTTGAGTGCATTTATTTTTATTTTTTGTAGTTCTTGTCTTTGGTGTACTAGTTTTATTAAAGTTTAGTAGCTGTCTGTTTAGGTCTTTGTCTGCGTGCCTGTCTTTTAAAAAAACACCAAAAACATTTTACACACATTTCCCTCCCCCAATAAAGTTTACCCCCCCACACACACACATCAGCAATTATGAGCGGCATCCGTGGCCGTGGCAGCAGGGGTAGGGGAGTTACTCCCAGTGCTGGGTCGCTGCCAGCACGGGGTACCTCTCGTGCCCCTACTATTGCTAGAGGATCAGGTGGAAGGGGAGTCCGCCTCATGCGTGATTTTTTTGCATCTGGCAGCCGCCCCATATTGCCATCTCAGGCTCAAGGAGTGGTGGACTACATGGGGCACAGCAGTGCCACTGAGTCGTCGGTCCCGACTCACAGTAGTTCCACTATTACACCGTTGCCTGTAGTACCCCCCCCCAGCCCCCAAGAGTCCAGCATCTTACTGTTCGACAGCGACAGTGAGAGGGATGTCTTGGTGGAGGCCATGCATCGGGCAGAGCTCCCGCTCTGTCCTGATGGTCAGGACCTTTTTGAAGGGATGGACGATGAGTATGGGATACCTGCCGTCAGTATCCCAGAGACATCCCTTCAAAGTGGTGGTGCTGTTTTGGTGCAGGAAACATCAGCACCTAGTCAGACCCAGGCGTGGGTGAGGGAACAGCGGAGCCAGGCTATCGGCTCCATGTCAGCTGGTTCCCTCATACCACAACATCACAGCCCTTGGTCTGACATCTCTGGGGGCGAGGAGGGTGACCCATCATGGTTGCCATCTGTCTCGTCGGCTCACTGCGACAGTGACGACGGGGAAGGTAGGCACCCTGTGGAAACGGTGCGCCAGGTCACCACCAGGGAGACCAGCGTCAGGGTCTCCACTGGAGATGGCAGCAGGAGGTGTCAGCAGCAGCAGCAGCAGCAGCAGCAGCAGCAGCAGGCAGCTCCACCTGTGCGTACCGAGTCCCAGCAGATGCAAGTCAGCGTTACCCCATCTGACGGGAGGGTGACGCTGAAGTCACCTGTCTGGGCCTACTTCACCCTGGTGGCAGACAACCCTCTAGTGGCCATCTGCCGGATCTGTTCAGTCAGGGTGAAGAGAGGGAAGATTTTGGCTCGGGTGGGTACCACAGCCCTGAACCAGCACCTGAGGATAAATCACTGGCGGGTGCATGACCAAATGAAGCGTGGTGGTGGTAGCAGCGCCACCACCACAAGTGAGCAGGGTACAGCAGCCCCTGCCACAGCTTCATCTCTTCCCAGCAGGTCATGCCCCCCCGCTCCCTCTACTAGTGGTACTGGTACCGGCAACCAGACCTCTACTTTGACAGCACCCTCCGCGTCCGTGTCCCGCACTGCCGTCCGGCGCCAGGCGACTATTTCAGACGCCTTTGAACGCCACACTCCCTTCTCCACCGGAGACCGACGTGTGCGTTCCCTCAATGGGCTCCTGGCAAGGGTTATTGCCCAACATCTTCTTCCCTTCAATATCGTTGACAGCAACCCCTTCAGACAGATGTTGGAGCAGGCCCAACCCCAATGGCGTGTCCCCAGCCGCCATTTCTTTGCCAGGACTGGTGTCCCTGCCCTACACCAGCACATTGTGAAGAATGTAACCCTGTCGCTGGATCACGCTGTCAGCGACAGGGTGCATCTGACAATGGATGGCTGGACCAGCAGGCATGGGCAGGGGCGCTACATAAGCTTTACTGCCCATTGGGTTTCCCTCCAAGGCGCCGGGGAGGGATCGGCGGCAACAGATTTTGTGGGTGCCGCCCCGGGGTGTCCAGGGGAGAACTGCTGGTCTCCGTCAAGCCTCTGTCTCCGCAGCTGCTGAGCCTCCCAGCAAGCGCCCCCGTAGCTACTCAGGTGTGGTGCACGTGCGCTGTCAGGCCGTGCTCCAGCTTGTTAGCTTAGGGGACCGGAGACACACTGGACAAGAAGTGCTGACCGCACTTCAGGCTCAGGTCCAGAAGTGGCTGACACCACGAAGGCTCCAGGCAGGTATGGTTGTCTGTGATAACGGCAGCAACCTACTCTCCGCCCTTCAGGCTGGCAGTCTGACTCACGTGCCCTGTCTGGCACATGTCCTCAACCTAGTGGTGCAGAAGTTCATGCGCACCTATCCTGGGTTGAGTGACATTGTGCTAAGGGTGCGTAGGATTGCCAGCCACTTCAGGCGCTCCCCAACCGCTACCGCGTCCCTGTCCAAGTGGCAGCGGGTCAACAGGCTGCCCCCTCACAGGCTGATTGTGGACAGTGTAACGCGGTGGAACTCCACCCTCCAAATGCTGGAGAGGTTTGTGGGAGCAGCGAAGGGCGGTGAGGCAGTACCTGCTGGAGCAACCCACTGCCGGCCCAGCATCAACACTCCCGTACATCACCTGTGCGGAGTGGGGGCAGATACACCAGGTCTGCCAGGTGTTGGGCCCTTTTGAGCAGGCGACCAAGATGGTCAGCAGGGAGCATGTCGGCCTTAATGACGTGCTCCCTATAGTGTTCGTGCTGGAGAGGACACTAGATCGCCTGCTCGAAGCTGGGGAGAGTGCCTTGGTGGAGCAGGAGGAGGCAGCACTGCTCCACCGAGACCAGGGCCAGGACGAGGAGGAGGAGGGAGGATGATGATGATGAGGACGAGGTTGCTGGTGTCGTCCTGGAGTCAGGGCCTGGCCAGGAGGGACAGCAGGTGTTGGGGGCACCGATAGTCCGGGGGTTGGGCAGCTCTGAGCGTGATCAGCAGCGCCTCAGGGAAGAAGAGTCTGACCTCATTGACCTGGGCAGCAGTGAGGAGTCCCAGCGGGCTGCGCTCTTCCCCATGGCTGCCCACATGCTGAGATGCCTCAGGAGGGACCCCCGGGTTAAGACCATCAAGGGCAGGGATGATTATTGGATGGCCACCCTTTTGGATCCCAGGTGCAAGGGGAAAGTGGAGCAGTTCATCCCAGCCAGTCGGAGGCAGCGCCGGATGGAGGAACTGCAGGCAGGCATTGTCAGCCGTTTGGAGCAGGCAACTCCCCGTCCTCCAGTTGTCGCCCCTCATCTCACCCAGCAGGTGTCTGCACCCAGCAGCAGCCGAGCAGGGGACCTAATGGAAGAGATGAGGATGTTCTTCCAATCGGATCAACCCAGTACCAGCAGCAGCAGAAGCAGTCACCACCAGCGTCTGGCCCACATGGTGGCAGATTACATGGCGTCCGCCGGTGCTTCGGAGAGTATGAATACTGACGACCCCATGGAGTACTGGGTTGCCAGATTGGACACCTGCCGCGAGCTCGCTCAGTATGCGCTGGAGCTATTGTCTTGCCCCCCCTCCAGCGTACTATCTGAGCGGACATTCAGCGCGGCAGGTGGGGTGGTCACGGACAAGAGGACCCGTCTGTCCACAGACTCCGTGGACAGACTCACATTCATAAAGATGAATGAGTCCTGGATCGGCGGTGAGTTTCTGGCACCCGCCGTCGGTTCAGGGCACTGAAGGGTCCCTTGTCATGCATTCCCTGATCTATTTACAGTGCTGAAAAAAAATTATTTGAACACCTGAGTAAATCAATGTAAATATTTGGTAGAGTAGGCTGTGTTTGCAATTACAGCGGACAAACCTTTCTTGTAGTTTTTTACCAGCTTTGCACACACTGTAGGAGGGATATTTGACCCACTCCTCCACACAGATCTTCTCTACATGAGTCAGTTTTCTGAGCTATCGCTGTGAAAAACCGAGTTTGAGCTCCCTCCAAAAATTCACTATTGGGTTTAGGTCTGGAGACTGGCTAGGCCACGCCAGAACCTTGATATGCTCCTTACAGAGCCACTCCTTGGTTATGCTGGCTGTGTGCTTTGGGTCATTGTCATGTTGGAAGACCCAGCCTCGACCCATCTTCAAAGCTATAACTGAGGGAAAGAGGTTGTTGCCCAAAATCTCGCAATACATGGCCCCGAACATCCTGTCCTTATTATAATGCAGTAACCCTGTCCCATGTGCACAAAAACACCCCCAAAGCATGATGCTACCACACCCATGCTTCACAGTAGGGATGGCGTTCTTGGCATGTTACTCATCATTCTTCTTCCTCCAAACACGGTTAGTGGAATTATGACCAAAAAGTTATATTATGGTCTCATCTGACCACATGACTTTCTCCCATCAGTCCTCTGCATCATTGAAGACACCTATGTCAAAAGTTATTTGCCACTCTATACTACTATTACCACTGCTGCTGCTGCTGCTGTTCATGGCTGCTCTTTCCCGAGTCATTACACACTATATTGTCTACTGCTACTAATACTGCTGCTGCTCACGACACCTATGTCACTAGTTATTTGACACTACGGACTACTATGGTCACTACTGACGCTGTAAAGTCCTGCCCACGTGTTTAGATGTACTATGTCTGCAGTCTCTGACCATCTCCTGTACTATGTCTGCAGTCTGACCATCTCATGTACTATGTCTGCAGTCTGACCATCTCCTGTTACATGAGATGGTCAGAGACTGCAGACATAGTACAGGAGATGGTCAGAGACTGCAGACATAGTACAGGAGATTGTCATAGACTGCAGACATAGTACAGGAGATTGTCAGAGACTGCAGACATAGTACATGAGATGGTCAGACTGCAGACATAGTACATGAGATTGTCATAGACTGCAGACATAGTACATGAGATGGTCATAGACTGCAGACATAGTACAGGAGATTGTCATAGACTGCAGACATAGTACATGAGATGGTCAGAGACTGCAGACATAGTACATGAGATGGTCAGAGACTGCAGACATAGTACAGGAGATTGTCATATACAGCAGACATAGTACAGGAGATGGTCAGAGACTGCAGACATAGTGCATGAGATGGTCAGACTGCAGACAAAGTACATGAGATGGTCAGACTGCAGACATAGTACCTGAGATGGTCAGAGACTGCAGACATAGTACATGAGATGGTCAGACTGCAGACATAGTACAGGAGATTGACAGAGACTGCAGACATAGTACATGAGATGTTCAGACTGCAGACATAGTACATGAGATGGTCAGACTGAAGACATAGTACATGAGATGGTCAGACTGCAGACATAGTACATGAGATGGTCAGACTGCAGACATAGTACAGGAGATTGTCAGAGACCGCAGACATAGTACAGGAGATGGTCAGACTGCAGACATAGTACATGAGATGGTCAGAGACTGCAGACATAGTACATGAGATGGTCAGACTGCAGACATAGTACAGGAGATTGTCAGAGACTGCAGACATAGTACATGAGATGTTCAGACTGCAGACAAAGTACATGAGATGGTCAGACTGAAGACATAGTACATGAGATGGTCAGACTGCAGACATAGTACAGGAGATTGTCAGAGACTGCAGACATAGTACAGGAGATTGTCAGAGACTGCAGACATAGTACATGAGATGGTCAGAGACTGCAGACATAGTACATGAGATGGTCAGACTGCAGACATAGTACAGGAGATTGACAGAGACTGCAGACATAGTACATGAGATGTTCAGACTGCAGACATAGTACATGAGATGGTCAGACTGAAGACATAGTACATGAGATGGTCAGACTGCAGACATAGTACATGAGATGGTCAGACTGCAGACATAGTACATGAGATGGTCAGAGACTGCAGACATGGTACATGAGATGGTCAGAGACTGCAGACATAGTACAGGAGATGGTCAGAGACTGCAGACATAGTACAGGAGATTGTCATAGACTGCAGACATAGTACAGGAGATGGTCAGAGACTGCAGACATAGTACAGGAGATGGTCAGAGACTGCAGACATAGTACAGGAGATAGTCAGAGACTGCAGACATAGTACATGTCTGCAGTCTGACCATCTCATGTACTATGTCTGCAGTCTCTGACAATCTCCTGTACTATGTCTGCAGTCTCTGACCATCTCATGTACTATGTCTGCAGTCTGACCATCTCATGTAATATGTCTTCATTCTGACCATCTCATGTACTATGTCTTCAGTCTGACCATCCCATGTACTATGTCTGCAGTCTCTGACCATCTCATGTACTATGTCTGCAGTCTCTGACCATCTCATGTACTATGTCTGCAGTCTGACCATCTCATGTACTATGTCTTCAGTCTGACCATCTCATGTACTATGTCTGCAGTCTGACCATCTCATGTACTATGTCTTCAGTCTGACCATCTCATGTACTATGTCTGCAGTCTCTGACCATCTCATGTACTATGTCTGCAGTCTCTGACCATCTCATGTACTATGTCTGCAGTCTGACCATCTCATGTACTATGTCTGCAGTCTCTGACCATCTCATGTACTATGTCTGCAGTCTCTGACCATCTCATGTACTATGTCTGCAGTCTGACCATCTCATGTACTATGTCTGCAGTCTCTGACAATCTCCTGTACTATGTCTGCAGTCTGACCATCTCATGTACTATGTCTTCAGTCTGACCATCTCATGTACTATGTCTTCAGTCTGACCATCTCATGTACTATGTCTGCAGTCTGAACCATCTCATGTACTATGTCTGCAGTCTCTGACAATCTCCTGTACTATGTCTGCAGTCTGACCATCTCATGTACTATGTCTGCAGTCTCTGACCATCTCATGTACTATGTCTGCAGTCTGACCATCTCCTGTACTATGTCTGCAGTCTCTGACAATCTCCTGTACTATGTCTGCAGTCTCTGACAATCTCCTGTACTATGTCTGCAGTCTGACCATCTCATGTACTATGTCTGCAGTCTGACCATCTCATGTACTATGTCTTCAGTCTGAACCATCTCATGTACTATGTCTGCAGTCTCTGTCAATCTCCTGTACTATGTCTGCAGTCTGACCATCTCATGTACTATGTCTGCAGTCTGACCATCTCATGTACTATGTCTTCAGTCTGACCATCTCATGTACTATGTCTGCAGTCTGAACATCTCATGTACTATGTCTGCAGTCTCTGTCAATCTCCTGTACTATGTCTGCAGTCTGACCATCTCATGTACTATGTCTGCAGTCTCTGACCATCTCATGTACTATGTCTGCAGTCTGACCATCTCATGTACTATGTCTGCAGTCTCTGACAATCTCCTGTACTATGTCTGCAGTCTGACCATCTCATGTACTATGTCTTCAGTCTGACCATCTCATGTACTATGTCTGCAGTCTGACCATCTCATGTACTATGTCTGCAGTCTCTGACAATCTCCTGTACTATGTCTGCAGTCTGACCATCTCATGTACTATGTCTGCAGTCTCTGACCATCTCATGTACTATGTCTGCAGTCTGACCATCTCATGTACTATGTCTTCAGTCTGAACATCTCATGTACTATGTCTGCAGTCTCTGTCAATCTCCTGTACTATGTCTGCAGTTTGACCATCTCATGTACTATGTCTGCAGTCTGACCATCTCATGTACTATGTCTTCAGTCTGACCATCTCATGTACTATGTCTGCAGTCTGAACATCTCATGTACTATGTCTGCAGTCTCTGTCAATCTCCTGTACTATGTCTGCAGTCTGACCATCTCATGTACTATGTCTGCAGTCTCTGACCATCTCATGTACTATGTCTGCAGTCTGACCATCTCATGTACTATGTCTGCAGTCTCTGACAATCTCCTGTACTATGTCTGCAGTCTGACCATCTCATGTACTATGTCTTCAGTCTGACCATCTCATGTACTATGTCTGCAGTCTGACCATCTCATGTACTATGTCTGCAGTCTCTGACAATCTCCTGTACTATGTCTGCAGTCTCTGACCATCTCATGTACTATGTCTGCAGTCTGACCATCTCATGTAATATGTCTTCATTCTGACCATCTCATGTACTATGTCTTCAGTCTGACCATCTCATGTACTATGTCTGCAGTCTCTGACCATCTCATGTACTATGTCTGCAGTCTCTGACCATCTCATGTACTATGTCTGCAGTCTCTGACCATCTCATGTACTATGTCTGCAGTCTGACCATCTCATGTACTATGTATGCAGTCTGACCATCTCCTGTACTATGTCTGCAGTCTCTGACAATCTCCTGTACTATGTCTGCAGTCTATGACAATCTCCTGTACTATGTCTGCAGTCTCTGACCATCTCATGTACTATGTCTGCAGTCTCTGACTATTTCTTGTACAATGTCTGCAGTCTCTGATAATCTCCTTTAGTATTTTGGGGGGAGAGCCATGCTCACTTGCGCTGCAATCGTGATGCATCGTGATGCATCGCGGAATCAAATCGAATCGTGGACTTGATAATCGAAATTGCATCGAATCGTGAGACGGGTGAAGATGCGCAGCCCTAGTTTTTAAGGTGCAGTTTTGATGGGCTAGTTTTTGATGGAGCAGTTTTTGATGGGGCAATGGACCGAACTGGATTGACACACGGTTGGATCACATTTTCATCTCTAGGGGCACCGTATGCAGTCAGTTGTATTGGTGGAGGCAAGACCATGCCGCACAATTTACCCTAAAATTGTATCTTTTCTAGTTACATTACATTTTAATACTACTGCTGCTGCCTCCATGCTGAGTAATGCTTCATGACCTCTCTGGCACAGCGTATCCACCAAGAGCCTCCGCTACAAGCTACCAGACAGGATCGTAACAGCAAGTGTAACTAAAAAAATAAACTTTATGTTTAGCCCTGATTTGCGGCCTTTATACTGCAACCATTGGCCTGTATGCAAGCGCAAATCTGCACTCTCTCTCTCTCTCTTTCTTGCTCTCTCTCTCTATATCTATATCTATTGTTGCTTTTGTTATGTTCATTTTTCAACAGTTTACTTTGTGTTCGTCGTGACTGTGTCTGTGTACTTTAGTTTCTCCTATTTTTGTGTTAAATAAAATAATATTATAAAATGATTTTACTTCTTATGAAGTTAGATGTGTTGATGTTGATGTTGATGTGTTAGATGTGAAGTTAGATGTGTTGAAAAACCTAAAAATCTATCTCAAAAACAAAGGAAACATTTCAAACAAATAAAACTTTTTATTAAACACAATATTACAAGTGAAGGTGAGTCTTCAGGCGTTTCAGGGTTTCTTTGTCTTTTGCATCCATTTTGTCCATCTCCTTCTCTATTTGTTCATTTTGATTTGAAAGATACTTAATTTGCCTGTTATTAGCCCTTACTTTTTCACACATTTTCATCCGAGCTGCATTCCTACCGCTCAATTGGATTGTAGCTGTTAGGATATAAGAAAAAAAAAATTGTTTTCAAAGACCGTTAACAAATACATAAAACATTTCTGTTGCTTATTAATCAATCATTATCATGTCTATACACTTGTTATGTGTCTAGCACAGACCGGGAGTGCAGAATTATTAGGCAAATGAGTAATTGGACCACATCATCCTCTTTATGCATGTTGTCTTACTCCAAGCTGTATAGGCTTGAAAGCCTAATACCAATTAGGCATATTAGGTAATGTACAACTCTGTAATGAGAAGGTGTGTGGTCTAATGACATCAACACTCTACAGTATATCAGGTGTGCATAATTATTAGTCAACTTCCTTTCCTTTGGCAAAATGGGTCAAAAGAAGGACTTGACAGTCTCAGAAAAGGCAAAAATAGTGTGATATCTTGCAGAGGCATGCAGCACTCTTAAAATTGAAAAGCTTCTGAAGCGTGATCATCGAACAATCAAGCATTTCATTCTAAATAGTCAACAGGGTCGCAAGAGGCGTGTGGAAATACCAAGGCGCAAAATAACTGCCCATGAACTGAGAAAAGTCAAGCGTGCAGCTGCCAAGATGCCACTTGCCACCAGTTTGGCCATATTTCAGAGCTGCAAGATCACTGGAGTGCACAAAAGCACAAGGTGTGCAATACTCAGAGACATGGCCAAGTTAAGAAAGGCTGAAAGACGACCACTACTCAACAAGACCCACAAGCTGAAACGTCAAGACTGGGCCAAGAAATATCTCAGGACTGATTTTTCTACCGTTGTATGGACTGCTGAAATGAGAGTGAGTTTTGATGGACAAAAAGGAATGGGCCAGTGGCTGGATTGGTGAAGGGCAGAGAGCTCCAGTCCGCCTCAGACGCCAGCAAGGTGGAGGTGGAGTACTGGTTTGGGCTGGTATCATCAAAGATGAGCTTGTGGGGCCTTTTGGGGTTGAGGATGGAGTGAAGCTCAACTCCCAGTCCTACTGCCAGTTTCTGGAAGACCCCTTCTTCAAGCAGTGGTACAGGAAGAAGTCTGCATCCTTCAATAAAAACATGATTTTCATGCAGGACAATGCTCCATCACACGCGTCCAAGTACTCCACAGGGTGCCTGGCAAGAAAGTGTATTAAAGAAAAAAAAATAATGACATGGCCTCCTTGTTCACCTGATCTGAACCCCATTGAGAAGAACCTGTGGTCCATCATCAAATGTGAGATTTACAAGGAGGGAAAAAGTACACCTCTCTGAACATTGTCTGGGAGGCTGCGGTTGTTGCTGCACGCAATGTTGATGGTGAACACATAAAAACACTGACAGAATCCATGGATGGCAGGCTGCATGAGTGTCCTTGCAAAGAAAGGTGGCTATATTGGTCACTGATTTTTTTTTGTTTTTGAATGACAGAAATGTATATTTTTGAATGTTGAGATGTTATATTGGTTTCACTGTTAACAATAAATAATTGAAATGGGTATATATATTTGTTTTTTGTTAGGTTGCCTAATAATTCAGCACAGTAATAGTACTCACCTGCATGCACAGATACCCCCCTAAAATAGCTAACACTAAAAACAAAATAAAAACTACTTTCAAAAATATTCAGCTTTGATATTAATGAGTTTTTGAGGTTCATTGAGAACATGGTTGTTGTTTAATAATAAAATTAATCCTCAAAAATACAACTTGCCTAATAATTCTGCACTACCTGTATACTTCTATCATAAATACCATATTATGGTTCTGCAATCTGACGGGTGCGCTTTATATGTTCTCCATTTTTATATCTACATTTTATTGTTGAAATGTTATTAATCTTTGTGCACATATTTACCTTCCTGAACGATGCTCACCGGACCTTCAATTTGCACCACCTCCACCTCTCCAGCGACCAGCATATCGTCAAACTCGGGATTGTTTTGGGGGGGTACATGCTCCACAACAGGAGCGGTGGCTGGCGAGTGGGAGGTCCCTGGCTGATCCTCCTCATCCCTCTCCTCCTGTGCCTCATCCTCCTCTGGCACATCCTCCTCTAGAACATCCTCCTCTTCTTCCTCCTCATCAGTGTCCTGGCATCTTTTGCGCTTGCTGCGCACAGTTGGTAGCGGAGCTCCTAGAATAACACAATGTTCATATATTAGAAAAATATTTTATAATGACGTATGCAAATTCGGTGTGCTCTGCTGTATTGTATGTGAATACAAATTAATTTATATAGACAGTTAACCAATGGGAAAATGTTATATTAAAGGGTCTTGTGGGCACTACAGGGAACTGAGCGTGAGCTGGCATGCCACCATGGTAAAATGAGCTGTTTTTGTCTCCTTTGTTTTGTTCAGACTATATCATGTTAAAAAAAAAGGGCCTGATGGACCACACGGGATTACTATGAAAACCCCACGCCTAACACAGGAATTTAGTGGGAATCTATATATATAAAACTCAACGTGTCTGTATGTATGTATGTATGTTCCAGCATCATGTCCAAACGGCGAAAGATATTTACATGAAACTTGGCACACAGGTTACTTATATGTCAGCCACCAACATTGTATAGGTGATTTAAGCCTTACCCTCCCCCATTTGCCATGGTGGTGGTTTTTCTTTAAATTCCCATTCAACTCTATGGGAAATACGTGTTACTTCATAACAGCTGTAGATATTTCGATAACACTTAGTCACATGTTACTTACACGTCCACTTAAAGCATAGGATAGTTAATTTATCCATTAACTACCCCCATTTGTGATGGTCGTGGTTTTTGTATAAAGTCCCATGCAAAGCAATGTGAAATGTATGTTCCCACATAACTTCTGTGTTGCTGTCTGCTGTCCCATGTCTTTTTTCAACAGTGCTATGAATACCTTGGCTGGTGGTGATATATGTTACCACAACATGGCGTCTGGGTTAATAACATCTGCCCTTACATTAATTACATATGACCTTAAATAACTGTCAACAAAGGAGCTGTGGTGGGTCAACGCGATTGCCACTGCGCTGACAAGCCATTCACCTCTGCAGCTAGGGGTTCTGATCCCGCTCTCGGCTACATGTCAATTGAGTTTGGTGGTCTCAGCCCGGCCTCCGGTGGGAGTGCTATGCGAGGTAAGCCTGCGCTTAGTACGCCTACCCCCCTCCCACAAAAACCACCACACTTACACGCGCACTAGAAAATTGGGTTAACATGCGCGCACTCTGACCACGCGGTCTCTAAAAAGAGAGGCGAAGGACTAACGGGGCTGTTTGAGCGGGCAAATCCTCTCACTACCTTATAGGGAGTCCCTCTGCCACGTTGGCCTTCAAAGCGGAGCAGGTAGGACGGGCTGTATGTGAGGACCCCCTCTCACACGCCATTGTCAACAGGGGCAGGGAGAAAGGTGGCATATTGCCTCTGGGGGAGGGCTGTCTACTCCCAAATCCTGCAGTCCGTCTCCTCTCTAGAGTACACGCACAAAATACACTATAGATAAAAAAAACATAACTGTCAACAATAACTTACCTGGGTGAAATTTTGCACGGAGACGCCTGACCCGGTCCATATGCCGCCTTTTCAGGTCGGACCACTTTTTGACAATGGCCATGCGATCCGGTGGCCCGCCAGGATGTCCTGCTAGTTGTTCTAGGACAGAGCTCACCACCTCCTTCTTTTCTGCCTGACTCTGCAGGTTATCATACCCCGTTTCCAGGAACCTCTGCAAGATGAAGAACAAAGTATATTATAATACTTTTGTTTAAAACCTTATGGATATATGACGGAAATCTATGGTATTCAACATTGAGAGCATTCTCGCCTTATTAATCAATGACAGGGTTAACATGACAGATTTTATATCTTGCCATTTTTTAGACTTTTAGATGAATTAATTTAGAACAAATAATGGAGTTGATGTTATTAAAAAACTACAACTACCAGCATGCTCTGATATACCATGTAGCTCCCCGTCACCAGCTGTACAACAATTATACTTTAACTAGGAGCATGGATGGACAGTTAATGGCTGTCCGATAATAACGGGGAGTTGTTTTGCAACAGCTGTAGGCTTCCGTTTAGGAAACAGCGACGCATAAGCGAGTAGCGCCCGCATATGAAAATGGTGTTCAAACAACACAAGTGAGGTATCGGCGCGATCGTTAGAGCAAGAGCAATAATTTTAGCCCTAGAGCTACTCTTTAGCTGAAAAAATGCAACCTGTTGAATTATTAAATAATCACCTATCGAGAAATTTTTAAGGGTGAAAGTTTGACGCCATGCCACGAGCGGGCAGAATTTTTGAGCGTGACATGTTGGGTATCATTTTACTCGGCGTAACTTTGTCTTTCGCAAAATCTAAAAAAATTGGGCAAAATTTATTGTTGTGTTATTTTCAAATTCAAAAAAAAATATTTTTTTCCAAAAAAACAGCGCTTGTAAGACCGCTGCGCAAATACGGTGTGGCAAGAAATATTGCAATGATTACCATTTCATTCTCTAGGGTAGGGGTCTCCAAAGTACGGCCGGCGGGCCACATCTGGCCCGCCAGGCCATTTTCTCCGGCACGCAGCTGGAGTCACTGGTCCACCTGTTAGTTGTGGAACCTGCACTGAATATTCGTCCCTAGCAATATGCAGCGCAGGTCCCGCAATCTCTCCCGGCGTCTCACTGTGTTTGTGTAGGCTGCTGGGTCCACGGGCATCCTAGCAGCCAATGATTTGTTTTAGACCCGTTGCCACAACGCCCTGCTCCCCCTCCCGCCTCGCTGTTAACCAGTAACGAGTGTGTATTAAGGCGTGGCGGGAGTCGGGAAGTGCAGCAGGTCTGAACAGCCAGTGTGTGTAATGTCTGACGCGCTAGTAAAGTACACATGCATGGAGGAGGGAGGGGGGCTGATGCGAGATGATTACTGTACACTACTGTGGAGGGTGGCTGAATGGCTCTGATATGGCACAAACTTCAGGGTGCTGATAATTCTCATGGGGACACAAGTGGGAGGTGCTCTAATGGGGATACAAGTGACAAGTAGGGGGTGGTGCTCTTATGGGGACACCAGTGGGGGGGTTCTCTAAAGGGGACACCAGTGGGGGGGTTCTCTAATGGGGACACCAGTGGGGGGGTGCTCTTATGGGGACACCAGTGGAGGGGGGTTTAATGGGGACAGCAGTAGGGGGTGCCCTAATGGGGCACAGATGTGTGGTGAGACTATTGGGCCCACAGATGTATGGGGACACCAATGTGGGGACACAGATGTATGAGGAGACTGGTAGGGAAACAGATGTGTGGGGATAGATGTGTGGGGACAACAGTGTGGGGACAGATAATTGTGGGGACACCAGTGTGGGGAGCCAGATGTGTGGGGATACCAGTGTGTGGACACAGATGTGTGGGGACACAAGTGTTGGGACACTGATTTATGGGGAGACTGGTGGAGTCACAGATGTGTGGGGACATAGATGTATGAGGAGACTGGTGGAGTCACAGATGTGTGGGGACACAAGTGTGGGGACACTGATTTGTGGGGAGACAGGTGTCCCCATACATCTGTGTCCCCACCAGCCTCCCCACAAATCAGTGTCCCCACACTTGTGTCTCCACACATCTGTTGCCCCACCAGTCTCCTCATAGTTCTGTGTCCCCACATTAGTGTCCCCATACATCTGTATCCCCAACAGTCTCCCCACAAATCAGTGTTCCCACACTTGTGTCCCCACACATCGGTGTCCCCAACAGTGTCCTCATAAATCTATGTCCCCAGCAGTCTCCTCATACATCTGTGTCCCCACATCAGTGTCCCCACCAGTCTCCCCACACATCTATGTCCCCACACTTGTGTCCTCACACATCTGGGTCCCCACACTGGTGTCCCCACACATGTGTGACCCCCACCAGTCTCCTCATACATCTGTGTCCCCAGCAGTCTCCTCATACATCTGTTTACCCACATGGGTGTCCCCACACTTCATGTGTGCCCCCACCAGTCTCCCAACACATCTATGTCCCCACACTTGTGTCCTCACACATCTGGGTCCCCACACTGGTGTCCCCACACATCTTTGACCCCCACCAGTCTCCTCATACATCTGTTACCCCACCACTCTCCTCATACATCTGTGTCCCCACATGGGTGTCCCCATACATCTGAGTCCCCACCAATGTGGGGGCACAGATGTATGAGGAGACTGGTGGGGCCACAGATGTGTGGGGACACCAGTGTGGGCACACAGATGTGGGGACACAGATGTGTGGGGACATAGATGTGTGGGGAGACTGGTGGGGACACAAATGTGTGGGGACACCGATGTGGGGACACAGATGTATGAGGAGACTGGTGGGCTAACAGATGTGTGGGGACAACAGTGTGGGGACACATAATTGTGGGGACACCAGTGTGGGGGCACAGATGTATGAGGACACTGGTGTGGACACAGATGTGTAGGGACACCAGTGTGGGGTCACAGATGTGTGGGGAGATTGGTGGGGACACAGATGTATGGGGACACCAATGTGAGGACACAGATGTATGGGAACACCAATGTGATGACACAGATTTGTGGGGAGACTGGTGGGGACACATGTATGGGGACACCAATGTGGGGACACAGATGTATAAGGAGACTGGTGGGGTAACAGATGTGTGGGGACAACAGTGTGGGGACACAGATTTGTGGGGAGACTGGTGGGGTAACAGATGTGTGGGGACAACAGTGTGTGGACAGAGATTTGTGGGGAGACTGGTGGGGACACATGTATGGGGACACCAATGTGGGGAGACAGATGTATGGGGACACCAATGTGATGACACAGATGTATTGGGACACCAATGTGATGACACAGATGTATGGGGACACCAATGTGAGGAGACAGATGTGTGGGGACACCAGTGTGGGGACACAGATGTATGGGGACACCAATGTGATGACACAGATGTATGGGGACACCAATGTGAGGAGACAGATGTGTGGGGACACCAGTGTGGGGACACAGATGTGTGGGGACAAAAGTGTATGAGGAGACTGGTGGGGGGCACAGATGTGTGGGGACATCAATGTGATGACACAGATGTATGGGGACACCAATGTGATGAAACAGATGTATGGGGACACCAATGTGATGACACAGATGTATGGGGACACCAATGTGATGACACAGATGTATGGGGACACCAATGTGATGACACAGATGTGGGGGAGACTGGTGAGGACACGGATGTAAAACCTCAATGCACGCTGGTAGTTAAACCCGCTGAATGATGCTCCATCGTTTTATTAGACGACGGGACCATCATCCAGTTCTGCGGTCAACAGTAAGTAAAATGCTATTCTTCTTCTACTGTGGATTTATTTAGTAAAATTATTTTTCCGGCCAGCGGATATGAGTAAAATATAGAATGTGGCCCTCGAAGTAAAAAGTTTGGAGACCCCTGCTCTAGGGTGTTATTAAAAAATATATATATAATGTTTGGGGGTTTTAAGTAATTTTCTAGCCAAAAAAAAGTTTTAGTCTCGTAAACAACAAATCTGAACAAATTAGCCCGGTGTGCACAACATGTTAAATTCATTATGCAAAATAGCAAGGAAAGTGCCTAAATACACATTTACCAAGCAGGGTGTCTGCAGCTGTACAGACATGCTGGGACTTGTAATTTTGTAACACCAGGAGAGAAATTTTTTGGGAAATACTAATATCTGATCTTATATACTAACTTTTAAACTAGTCTAAAATGCAGGTAAAGATAATTAAAATACTCACACTGATCAACATATTCTCTTCATCTCTTGAAAGGTTGCTTCCAACCATATTTCCAATTGAACTTGTGCAAATAGACCAAGAACAGCTACCTATGGAAAATGAAACTGGCAAGTGTCCAAGTTCCAGGAAGTCGTCGCGCGTGCGTGTTGTTCGCGCGATTGCGCAAGCGCGCTCGAGAAATTCGAAATACTGTTTTTAAATAAAATTACACATATATTCGATTTCAGAGTGTTACTGTCGAAATTCAAGAAAGGTATTTATCATTCGCATTTTGTGACATTTCGATAAAATATCTCGAATATTCGATTTCGGAATGAGCCAATCAGAGCGCTTGTAAAGCATGTTCCGAAATTCTGCCAAAAAAACAGATGTATGGGGACACCAATGTGATGACACGGATGTATGGGGACACCAATGTGATGTGACAAATGTATGGGGACACCAATGTGGGGGCACAGACGTATGGGGACACCAATGTGAGGACACAGATGTATGGGGACACCAATGTGGGGACACAGATGTATGGGAACACCAATGTGATGACACAGATGTATGGGGACACCAATGTGGGGACACAGATGTATGGGGACACCAATGTGATGACACAGATGTATAGGGACACCAATGTGATGAAACAGATGTATGGGGACACCAATGTGAGGAGACATGTATGGGGACACCAATGTGATGACACAGATGTATGGGGACACCAATGTGAGGAGACAGATGTGTGGGGACACCAGTGTGGGGACACAGATGTATGGGGACACCAATGTGAGGAGACAGATGTGTGGGGACACCAGTGTGATGACACAGATGTATGGGGACAAAAGTGTATGAGGAGACTGGTGGGGGGCACAGATGTGTGGGGACACCAGTGTGGGGACACAGATGTGTGGGGACAAAAGTGTATGAGGAGACTGGTGGGGGGCACAGATGTGTGAGGACACTAGTGTGGGGACACAGATGTGTGGGGACAACAGTGTATGGGAAGACTGGTGGGGTGCTCAGATGTGTGGGGACACCAATGTGATGACAAAGATGTATGGGGACACCAATGTGGGGACACAGATGTATGGGGACACCAATGTGGGGACACAGATGTATGGGAACACCAATGTGATGTGACAGATGTATGGGGACACCAATGTGGGGACACAGATGTATGGGGACACCAATGTGATGACACAGATGTATAGGGACACCAATGTGATGAAACAGATGTATGGGGACACCAATGTGAGGAGACATGTATGGGGACACCAATGTGATGACACAGATGTATGGGGACACCAATGTGAGGAGACAGATGTGTGGGGACACCAGTGTGGGGACACAGATGTATGGGGACACCAATGTGAGGAGACAGATGTGTGGGGACACCAGTGTGATGACACAGATGTATGGGGACAAAAGTGTATGAGGAGACTGGTGGGGGGCACAGATGTGTGGGGACACCAGTGTGGGGACACAGATGTGTGGGGACAAAAGTGTATGAGGAGACTGGTGGGGGGCACAGATGTGTGAGGACACTAGTGTGGGGACACAGATGTGTGGGGACAACAGTGTATGGGAAGACTGGTGGGGTGCTCAGATGTGTGGGGACACCAATGTGATGACAAAGATGTATGGGGACACCAATGTGGGGACACAGATGTATGGGGACACCAATGTGGGGACACAGATGTATGGGAACACCAATGTGATGTGACAGATGTATGGGGACACCAATGTGGGGACACAGATGTATGGGAACACCAATGTGATAACACAGATGTATAGGGACACCAATGTGATGACACAGATGTATGGGGACACCAATGTGATGACACAGATGTATGGGGACACCAATGTGATGACACAGATGTATGGGGACACCAATGTGAGGAGACAGATGTATGGGGACACCAATGTGAGGAGACAGATGTATGGGGACACCAATGTGATGACACAGATGTATGGGGACACCAATGTGATGACACAGATGTATGGGGACACCAATGTGAGGAGACAGATGTGTGGGGACACCAGTGTGGGGACACAGATGTATGGGGACACCAATGTGAGGAGACAGATGTGTGGGGACACCAGTGTGATGACACAGATGTATGGGGACAAAAGTGTATGAGGAGACTGGTGGGGGGCACAGATGTGTGGGGACACCAGTGTGGGGACACAGATGTGTGGGGACAACAGTGTATGAGGAGACTGGTGGGGTGCTCAGATGTGTGGGGACACCAATGTGATGACACAGATGTATGGGGACACCAATGTGAGGAGACAGATGTATGGGGACACCAGTGTGATGACACAGATGTATGGGGACACCAATGTGACGAGACAGATGTGTGGGGACACCAGTGTGATGACACAGATGTATGGGGACACCAATGTGATGACACAGATGTGTGGGGACACCAATGTGATGACACAGATGTATGGGGACACCAATGTGATGACACAGATGTATGGGGACACCAATGTGATGAAACAGATGTATGGGGACACCAATGTGATGAAACAGATGTATGGGGACACCAATGTGATGACACAGATGTATGGGGACACCATTGTGGGGACACAGATGTATGGGGACACCAATGTGGGGACACAGATGTGGGGGAGACTGGTGAGGACACGGATGTAAAACCTCAATGCACGCTGGTAGTTAAACCCGCTGAATGATGCTCCATCGTTTTATTAGACGACGGGACCATCATCCAGTTCTGCGGTCAACAGTAAGTAAAATGCTATTCTTCTTCTACTGTGGATTTATTTAGTAAAATTATTTTTCCGGCCCGCGGATATGAGTAAAATATAGAATGTGGCCCTCGAAGTAAAAAGTTTGGAGACCCCTGCTCTAGGGTGTTATTAAAAAATATATATATAATGTTTGGGGGTTTTAAGTAATTTTCTAGCCAAAAAAAAGTTTTAGTCTCGTAAACAACAAATCTGAACAAATTAGCCCGGTGTGCACAACATGTTAAATTCATTATGCAAAATAGCAAGGAAAGTGCCTAAATACACATTTACCAAGCAGGGTGTCTGCAGCTGTACAGGCATGCTGGGACTTGTAGTTTTGTAACACCAGGAGAGAAATTTTTTGGGAAATACTAATATCTGATCTTATATACTAACTTTTAAACTAGTCTAAAATGCAGGTAAAGATAATTAAAATACTCACACTGATCAACATATTCTCTTCATCTCTTGAAAGGTTGCTTCCAACCATATTTCCAATTGAACTTGTGCAAATAGACCAAGAACAGCTACCTATGGAAAATGAAACTGGCAAGTGTCCAAGTTCCAGGAAGTCGTCGCGCGTGCGTGTTGTTCGCGCGATTGCGCAAGCGCGCTCGAGAAATTCGAAATACTGTTTTTAAATAAAATTACACATATATTCGATTTCAGAGTGTTACTGTCGAAATTCAAGAAAGGTATTTATCATTCGCATTTTGTGACATTTCGATAAAATATCTCGAATATTCGATTTCGGAATGAGCCAATCAGAGCGCTTGTAAAGCATGTTCCGAAATTCTGCCAAAAAACAGATGTATGGGGACACCAATGTGGGGACACAGATGTATGGGAACACCAATGTGATGACACAGATGTATGGGGACACCAATGTGGGGACACAGATGTATGGGGACACCAATGTGATGACACAGATGTATAGGGACACCAATGTGATGAAACAGATGTATGGGGACACCAATGTGAGGAGACATGTATGGGGACACCAATGTGATGACACAGATGTATGGGGACACCAATGTGAGGAGACAGATGTGTGGGGACACCAGTGTGGGGACACAGATGTATGGGGACACCAATGTGAGGAGACAGATGTGTGGGGACACCAGTGTGATGACACAGATGTATGGGGACAAAAGTGTATGAGGAGACTGGTGGGGGGCACAGATGTGTGGGGACACCAGTGTGGGGACACAGATGTGTGGGGACAAAAGTGTATGAGGAGACTGGTGGGGGGCACAGATGTGTGAGGACACTAGTGTGGGGACACAGATGTGTGGGGACAACAGTGTATGGGAAGACTGGTGGGGTGCTCAGATGTGTGGGGACACCAATGTGATGACAAAGATGTATGGGGACACCAATGTGGGGACACAGATGTATGGGGACACCAATGTGGGGACACAGATGTATGGGAACACCAATGTGATGTGACAGATGTATGGGGACACCAATGTGGGGACACAGATGTATGGGGACACCAATGTGATGACACAGATGTATAGGGACACCAATGTGATGAAACAGATGTATGGGGACACCAATGTGAGGAGACATGTATGGGGACACCAATGTGATGACACAGATGTATGGGGACACCAATGTGAGGAGACAGATGTGTGGGGACACCAGTGTGGGGACACAGATGTATGGGGACACCAATGTGAGGAGACAGATGTGTGGGGACACCAGTGTGATGACACAGATGTATGGGGACAAAAGTGTATGAGGAGACTGGTGGGGGGCACAGATGTGTGGGGACACCAGTGTGGGGACACAGATGTGTGGGGACAAAAGTGTATGAGGAGACTGGTGGGGGGCACAGATGTGTGAGGACACTAGTGTGGGGACACAGATGTGTGGGGACAACAGTGTATGGGAAGACTGGTGGGGTGCTCAGATGTGTGGGGACACCAATGTGATGACAAAGATGTATGGGGACACCAATGTGGGGACACAGATGTATGGGGACACCAATGTGGGGACACAGATGTATGGGAACACCAATGTGATGTGACAGATGTATGGGGACACCAATGTGGGGACACAGATGTATGGGAACACCAATGTGATAACACAGATGTATAGGGACACCAATGTGATGACACAGATGTATGGGGACACCAATGTGATGACACAGATGTATGGGGACACCAATGTGATGACACAGATGTATGGGGACACCAATGTGAGGAGACAGATGTATGGGGACACCAATGTGAGGAGACAGATGTATGGGGACACCAATGTGATGACACAGATGTATGGGGACACCAATGTGATGACACAGATGTATGGGGACACCAATGTGAGGAGACAGATGTGTGGGGACACCAGTGTGGGGACACAGATGTATGGGGACACCAATGTGAGGAGACAGATGTGTGGGGACACCAGTGTGATGACACAGATGTATGGGGACAAAAGTGTATGAGGAGACTGGTGGGGGGCACAGATGTGTGGGGACACCAGTGTGGGGACACAGATGTGTGGGGACAACAGTGTATGAGGAGACTGGTGGGGTGCTCAGATGTGTGGGGACACCAATGTGATGACACAGATGTATGGGGACACCAATGTGCGGAGACAGATGTATGGGGACACCAGTGTGATGACACAGATGTATGGGGACACCAATGTGACGAGACAGATGTGTGGGGACACCAGTGTGATGACACAGATGTATGGGGACACCAATGTGATGACACAGATGTGTGGGGACACCAATGTGATGACACAGATGTATGGGGACACCAATGTGATGACACAGATGTATGGGGACACCAATGTGATGAAACAGATGTATGGGGACACCAATGTGATGAAACAGATGTATGGGGACACCAATGTGATGACACAGATGTATGGGGACACCATTGTGGGGACACAGATGTATGGGGACACCAATGTGGGGACACAGATGTGGGGGAGACTGGTGAGGACACGGATGTAAAACCTCAATGCACGCTGGTAGTTAAACCCGCTGAATGATGCTCCATCGTTTTATTAGACGACGGGACCATCATCCAGTTCTGCGGTCAACAGTAAGTAAAATGCTATTCTTCTTCTACTGTGGATTTATTTAGTAAAATTATTTTTCCGGCCCGCGGATATGAGTAAAATATAGAATGTGGCCCTCGAAGTAAAAAGTTTGGAGACCCCTGCTCTAGGGTGTTATTAAAAAATATATATATAATGTTTGGGGGTTTTAAGTAATTTTCTAGCCAAAAAAAAGTTTTAGTCTCGTAAACAACAAATCTGAACAAATTAGCCCGGTGTGCACAACATGTTAAATTCATTATGCAAAATAGCAAGGAAAGTGCCTAAATACACATTTACCAAGCAGGGTGTCTGCAGCTGTACAGGCATGCTGGGACTTGTAGTTTTGTAACACCAGGAGAGAAAATTTTTTGGGAAATACTAATATCTGATCTTATATACTAACTTTTAAACTAGTCTAAAATGCAGGTAAAGATAATTAAAATACTCACACTGATCAACATATTCTCTTCATCTCTTGAAAGGTTGCTTCCAACCATATTTCCAATTGAACTTGTGCAAATAGACCAAGAACAGCTACCTATGGAAAATGAAACTGGCAAGTGTCCAAGTTCCAGGAAGTAGTCGCGCGTGCGTGTTGTTCGCGCGATTGCGCAAGCGCGCTCGAGAAATTCGAAATACTGTTTTTAAATAAAATTACACATATATTCGATTTCAGAGTGTTACTGTCGAAATTCAAGAAAGGTATTTATCATTCGCATTTTGTGACATTTCGATAAAATATCAAGAATATTCTGAGCCAATCAGAGTGCTCCTTCCGTATTTGCCGAATATTCTCAATTATTTTGTATTGCAATATATCACGAATATTCTGAGCCAATCAGAGTGCTCCTTACACATTTGCCGAATATTCTCAATTATTTTGTATTGCAACATATCACGAATATGCTGAGCCAATCAGAGTGCTCCCTCCGCATTTGTCGAATATTCGCAATTCGCAATTCGCAATAGCGAAAATTCGCAATGATTTCGGTTTCAAAAAATATCTCGAATATTCGTATTTAGCGAATATATCACGAATATTCGACAATATATTCGAGATATATCGCGAATTCGAATATGGCATATTCTGCTCAACACTAGTCCTCAAGAAGGATGTGCTGGAAATGGAGCGAGTACAAATAAGGGCAACAAAGCTAATAAAGGGACTGGAGGATATTAGTTATGAAGAAAGATTACGAGCACTGAACTTAGAGAGACGTTTGAGAGGGGATATAATTTCCAAATACCATACTGGTGATCCAACAATAGGGATAAAACTTTTTTGTGGAAGGGAGTTTAATAAGACACGTGGTCACTCATTAAGATTAGAAGAAAAGAGGTTTAAACTTAGACTGTGTAGAGGGTTCTTAACTGTAAGAGCGGCAAGGATGTTCACTTCCACAGGCGGTGGTTTCAACGGAGGGCATCAATAGTTTTAAAAAACGATTAGATAAGCATCTGAAAGACCACAACATACAGGGATATACAATGTAATACTGACACATAGGTTGGACTTGATTGACTTTTCAACTCTTTTTTTTTTTTTTAAACCTCACCATTCTGTTTCAGTTCAGCTTACTGTAAAGCATAATGCTGAGTACACACGATCATTTTTCGGGTTCTAAAAAATTATGTTTTTTTTAATGTTATTAAAAACGATTGTGTGTGGGCTTCAGAGCATTTTTTGGGTTCTAAAAAATGGGAAAAAAAAATTCAAACATGCTCTATTTTTTACTGACGTTTTTAACGTTGTGGTTTTTCGGGTTGTAAAAAATGGTCGTGTGTGGGCTTTAACGACGTGAAAAATTTGCGCATGCTCAGAAGCAAATTATGAGACGGGAGCGCTCGTTCTGGTAAAACTACCGTTCATAATGGAGTAAGCACATTCGTCACGCTGTAACAGACAGAAAAGTGCGAATCGTCTTTTACTAACACAAAATCAGCTAAAGCAGCCTCTAGAGTGGCGCCATCCGCATGGAACTTCCCCTTTATGGTGCCGTTGTACATGTTGTACATCACCGCACTTTGCTAGAGCATTGTTTTAAGGCCGTTTTAATGATCAAGTTGAAAAAAACTTTTTTTCTAGAGCCTGAAAAACGTAATTTTTTAGAATCCGAAAAATGCTTGTGTGTACGCGGCATAAGAGCATATTTAGCACACTTCTTCTATAGTGCTTTCCCCAGGATCATGCTTGCAACCCTTGCTTGTGGTAGATATCCACTGTATAGCCTGCCTAGCAACCCCTGGCGGAAATCTTCAGAATTTTTCAGAGTGGTGCCACAGCCTTCATTCACTTTTAAATTGAAAGCCCTGTTATCAACAGTTGCGAACAAGGCCCACAAGGCTAAAAAGCATCTACATTTGCTGTCTAGACACTGCCTTTTATGGAGAACCGATAAATTCTGAAGATTTTAAAGAGAAGCAAGGAGTTGCAGACTATCTCTTTTCATGATTGCGATTGCAGCTGTGTGACAGCTCTGGAAAATTCCCTCATCTTATTGGGTTGTAGCACCTCACCTCTTTTTTATTTTATAAATTGAAAGCCCACCTGCCCAACAGAGACTAAAATGCACATAAGAGATACTGATTTCAATAATTCTAGAGATTTTGACCAGGCTGTGTGGTGCCAAGCCGGTCTTACAGTGCAGATCTCCAAGGAAAGGTACTATAGGAAAGTATCATCTATGCTGAAAATGCATGAATAAGTTCACTATAAGTATTTAATAAATGTTAAATACGTATTAACACTTTAGTATGCTTCCTGAAGCATAACACCTTTTCTTCCTTATTTATTTACAGCTGGGCTATATTAACAACACTGCTGCCCATACATGTGTGACAAAAATCTTCTAGAATAGCTGAAGGAGTTTGAATCCTTGTGGGGCAATAGTTCTGTGAGTTGATTTACAAACATTTTATTTTTGGTTCAGATAGAAAAAGATCATTTAAAACAAATTTAAAGAGTTCTTCAAGATGAAATTTTAAAATGCATTTAAGCTTTTGCTCTTCCTGATTGATTCTCAGTTGGTAAACTTGGAAGAATATGAAAACTTTAAAATGGGCAACATCTGTCATAGTTTGAAAGTTGGTGTAGAGTATAACATCTTCTAAGGAAGAAGAAAAAGTAGAGAAATAGTTGCAATATTAAGTGTGCCTGTACTATGCATACTAAATTGTCAACATTTTCCAAATGAGCAGTAAAAGCACTTTAAAACAAGCACTGATTTACCTCTGTAGCTTTGCACGATGTGGAGAAATCAACCTTCAAATTAAAACAGTCATTTAAATTACAGCTCTGTTTCCTATTTCCTTTCTAATGATAATACAATCTTAGCTGCCACCTTTCCAATGTAAACAAATTTCAGGTACATGTGAGTTCTTTGACAGCCACTGAAACTGACTTTAGAGTCATTGTGGTAATCTTTGGGAATATTTGAGGATGAATTACCTCACAGTACCAGCAACAAGAGAGGTCAATGGCAGCTTGTTTTAAAGCTCTTCTTTTTCAATATGTTTATTAAAAGGTATACATTTCCATATAATAAAAGTACAAACGAGAGAGTACAACAATATATATGGACAGAAGCAGTATTAATACACAATAGTAGTATCTAGAGTCTGATAGTAGACAGATAAAGTGTTACACTAGTAATCGGTAATATTTTTGAAGTAGTATACCGTTTACAATATATTGTCTTTCAAATGTTTTTCCTTTAAAGAACTTTGTGTATGGTACCATTTAATAGATTGTTATTATATTGTTTACTTCTCAATTTACTTATCATCTTCATTCAAAATCAAGGTACCACAATTAATACTTAATTCGTCATATGTGATGTAAGAAAGAAACATATACAGGTTAGTTACTGTAAGAATGGATAAAGAAGAGTATATTAATAGGGGGCACACAATTTCTCTTATCATATCAGTTTCTTCCCAAATTAGGGGTGATAACTGGTCTAGTAGGAGAAGAACCTAGATTCCTTATTCATACTACTGTAAATTTAAAAAGATAAAATATATATGGAATAAATAACAATAAAAAAACAAACAAACAAAAGAAGAGAAGAGGACAAGATAACAAAATAAAAACAAAAAGAGATTATAGAAAAAGAGAGATTACAAAAAATAGAGAAAAGGGAGAAGAGAAAGAGAGAAGAGAGACAGGGGGGTGTGGGGTGTAAAATAATCCGTGCTATATATCATAACTTTTATAAAGAAAACCAGTTTAATCTGGTAGGGATCTAGGGTCTTCAGATAAATATCTGACCCATGGATCCCAGATCAGCTTGAACAAATCTAATTTGTCATTTAGAATAGCTGTCATATGTTCGTTGAGCATGATCCAGGAGAGTTTATTTTTAACTTGTTCGAATGGTAATATGGCCAATTTCCAGGATTTAGCTATAATTATTCTTGCTGAGATAAAAAAAAATTTTATGAGGCATTTTTGAGGTTTAGAAGCAGTTTTTAAATTGCTTCCTAGCAGTGCTTGTTTCGGTGATTTGACTAAACTTATTTGAGTAAGACTATATATGAAATTATAAACTGTAATCCAATAGCGTTTTACTGTGGGGCAATCCCACCACATGTGATACATCGCCCCTTATTTTCCACATCTGCGGAAGCAATGACGTGATATATCAGGAATAAAAGAAGCAAGTCTAGAGGGGACCATGTACCATCTCATAAGTATTTTGTAATTAGCCTCGATTATAGAGGTGTTCATAAGTGAATGTGATGTATTTCGAGCCATTTTATGCCATTCCACAAGTTCAATATTTTCCTGGATATCTTCTTCCCATTTTTCCATATAACCTAGTTTAACGGAAACAGTCAAAATAGAATAGATCTGTGAAATATCAAATTTTCGACATAAATATTCCATTCGAGACATTGTCGCAAGACTAGTCTCGCATAGTATATTAGTTAAAAAATATTTTATTTGATTATAGTTACATTTTTCCGAATCTGGTATTTGATAATGTTCCTTTAGGAATTTATAAGGTAATATTCCATTAGTAGATCTGCAATGCGTAGCAAGCCTTTATTCTTCCACCATTCAAAATTACTAGGGGTAAGTCCTGGGGTGAAACTTTTGTTCCTAAAAATAGGTGCCATCGGAGAATGAATAGATTTAAAGTTGTATGTTCTGGATAATCTATCCCAGATATTGAGGGATAGTGACAAAGTCGGACACAGAATTGGTGGTCTTTCTTTCGGTGGTAACTAAATCATGTGTGAAATTGATCTGCCTTGACAAGCATATTCCTCTATTTCCATCCAAATAGGGTAGGGGTGAGAAGAATGAGATCTAGTTAATTGAGCCAAGACTGCAGCATGATAATATTTTAGTAAATCTGGAACCCCTAAACCTCCGCTAGTTTTAGATGTGAGAAGTGTACGTTTATTTATTCTAGGCCTCTTGTTACCCCAGATATAAGATACAATTTTAGACTGAAAAGCGGTTAGGTCTGAGCGAATCAACGTTACCGGTAGTGTGCTGAAATAGTATAAGATTTTTGGAAGAATATTCATCTTTATGGAGTGTAGTCTGCCAAACCAGGATGGTGGGTGGATTAACCATTTGTCCAGGTCAGCTGTCAATTTCTTAAAAAGGGCAGGGTAGTTCTGGGAGTATAAAGTACTCAAAGACGATGTGATGTTAATCCCCAAATATGGGAGGGAGTCAGATTTCCAAATAAAAGAGTATGTATGTATCAGAGAGGAGATCGTGGTATCATCTAATGAAATGTTCAAGGCCTGAGATTTTTCCTGATTAATGGTAAGACCCGATACAGCGGAAAATGATTTAAGGACAATATTCAAGTTGGGGAAGTAGTGTCGGGGGAAGAGATCAGCATTAGGATGTCATCTGCAAAAATTACACATTTATGGCACCGCATTTAATACCCAGGATGTCTAAGGAAGAATGAATTTTAATTGCTAGAGGTTCAAGGGCTAAGACAAAAAGAAGTGGTGACAGAGGACAACCTTGTCGCGTGCCTCTATGGATAGAGAAGGGGCTGGAAGAGTGCCCCTTTATCATCAATGATGCTGAAGGGCAATCATATAGTATTCGAAGTATAGTTAAAAATTTGGATTTAAAACCTAGTTTATGTAAAATATAGAAGCGTTAATTCCAAGATAGGGAATCAAATGCTTTGTGCATATCTAGAGACAAAAGCATACTCCTCCGTTTTCCTCCCCCATCCCAATCAGAATGTATTTCTGATATAATATCAATCACACTTTTAATTTGATCGGTCGTCTGGCATCCCGGTACAAACGCGCCTGGTCTGGGTGTATATATAGGGCCAGAAAAGAGTTGAATCTGGTTGCCAAGATTTTAGTCATAATTTTTAAGTCTGTGTTAATTAAAGAGATAGGACGGTAATTAGCACAAAGCCCTTGATCTGCTTTAGGGATGACGTGTATATAGGCTTTGTTTTCTTGAGTTGGGAGGAATGAACCTTGTCTAATAGCGTTAAAAAATTTACAGAGATGGGGGGTCAGGACGTCTTTGAATTTACGATAATAGTGTCCGGAGAACCCATCGGGGGCCCGGAGCATTAGAGGGGTTTACATTTTTAATCGTTAGACTTATTTCTTCTTCAGAAAATTCCCTGTCCATGAGTTCTGAGTGTTCTTGATTCAGTGTAGGTAATGCAACATTTTCAAGAAAATTTTCCATCACCTTTTGGTCAAATGTCGCTGGTTTGCTATATAATTTTGCGTAAAAGTGCACAAACTCTTTTAATAAGAGCTTCGGATCTTGGGTCGGATGTCCATTATTTAATTTTAGTTTTGGTAAAGTGGGAGTGTAAGAGCGTGGGACTAGTTTTCTCGCCAATAACGTTGATGGTTTATCTCCCATTGTATAGTATTTTTGTCGAGACCACCGTAAGTTTTTTTTCGCCTGTGTGGTTAGGCTCAAGTTCAGTGACAGTCTAGCTTCATCTATCTTACGTCAAATATCTATCTGGGGAGATTTTTTTTGTTCAGTTAGTAGGTTTTTTAATACTTCCTCCTGGTTTGAAATTGTGCTGGTCTTAATTTTCTTAATTCTGGCTGCTATCTGTATTAATTTGCCACAAATGGTCGATTTGTGGGCTGCCCAATTAACCACTTTGCTTACTGGGCACATAAACCCCCTTCGTGCCCAGGCGAAATTTCAGCTTCCGGCACTGCGTCACTTTTTGCGCGGTCGTGCGACGTGGCTCCCAAACAAAATTGGCGTCCTTTTTTTCCCCACAAATAGAGCTTTCTTTTGGGGGTATTTGTTCGCCCGTGCGGTTTTTATTTTTTGCGTTATAAACAAAAAAAGAGCGACAATTTAAAAATATATATATATTTTTTACTTGTTGCTATAATAAATATCCCATTTTTTTTAAAAAAAAACTATTTTTTTTTCTCAGTTAAGGCCGATACGTATTCTTCTGCGTATTTTTGTAAAAAAAAAAAAAATAATCGCAATAAGCGACTGCTTTGCGCAAAAGTTATAGCGCCTACAAAATAGGGGACAGAATTATGATTTTTTTATATATATTTTTTTTACTAGTAATGGCGGCGATCTGCGATTTTTATTGGGACTGCGACATTACGGCGGACACATCGGACACTTTTGACACATTTTTGGTGCCATTCACAATTATACAGCGACCAGTGCTATAAATATGCACTAATTACTGTATAAATGTGACTGGCATTGAAGGGGTTAACACTAGGGGGTGAGGAAGGGGTTAAATGTATATCCTGGGTGTGTTCTAACTGTGTGGGGGGAGGGGGGTGACTGGGGGAGGTGACCGATGCTGTGTTCTCTCCCTGACAGGACGTGGAGCTGTGTGTTTACACACACAGCTCCACGTCCCTGTTCTCTCACCGCCGATCTCGTGTACCTGACGGACACTGCGGCCGCCGGGTACACGCATCGAATCCTCGGCGATGCGACGGCACTGTTTTTCCCCGCTGCGCGCCACCCAGTGGCACGCGCGGGGAATTACAAAAACATTGACGTCCAAAGACGTGACCCCGGCGCCTCAGGTCCGCGCTGTTGACGTATTTTGTCAATAGCGCGGACCTGTAGTGGTTAATAATCGGTAAAGTGTCGATAGGTGAGTTTTCTTTGAAAAAAGTTTGAATTTCTTTTTCTATTTCCATAAAAACGATAGGATCATTTAGTAAAGATGCATTGAGGCGCCAGAGGGAGGGGCAGGGTTTCATCCATAAATCTGAGAGGGATATTAGTACCGGGTTATGATCCGATCATGGGGTCGTAAGGATCTTGGTTGAGTTCATGTATGGGATCAATGTTGGATTTATAAATAAATTATCAATTCGAGAATATGTGTTATGGAGTAGTGGGTGTAATCTCTGGCAGAATAGTTATTCTCCCACCAGGCATCAACTAAACTATTATCGTGGAGCAGTCGTGACAATTTAATGCTGTTTTGGGGAATATGTTTTAAATGGGGTTTGCATGGAGTTGATTTGTCTAGCATTTGGTCTAGTGGTAAATTGCTGTCCCCACCCAATATTAGTTGACCTTGTACTAGTGAAGTAGTCGCGAAAGCATATCATGGAAAAATTTCAATTGATTAGTCTTAGGAGCATAATACGATAAAAACGAGACCAGCTGGTCATTGATATGACCCACCACCATTACATATCTTCCTATGTCATCCTTAACTATAGAAATAGGAGCAAAGTGTGTATTACATGAGAAACATAAGGCTACAACTCCTTTTTTCTCCGTACCGGATGATAAATAAAATTGTGGATAATGATTACTAAGGTATTTAGGGGCAGAATCTTTTGAAAAACGGGTTTCTTGTAGCATTAGGACTTCAGCTTTCTGTTTATGATAATAGAGGAAAGCTTTATGCCGCGTACACACGATCACTTTTTGCGATGAAAAAAAACAACGTTTTCAATCATGAAAAAAAACGACGTTTTTCAAACTTTATTTTCCAAAACGACGTTGCGTACACACCATCGTTTTTCTACAAAGCTCTAGCAAAGCATGGTGACATACACCACGTTCGAAGGCACTCTTTTCCATTGAAGCTCCGTCTCATAACTTGCTTCTGAGCATGCACGTGTTTAAAAACGTTGTTTTCAACATCGTTTTGCCCACACACCATCACTTTTTATGACACAAAAAACTACGTTTTGAAAAATGACACAAAAAATTTAAGCATGTTGGAATCTTTTTTTGGTCGTTTTTTTTAAGACAAAAAACAACGTTTTGCCCACACACGATCAATTTAAATGACGTTTTAAAAAACGTTTTTTTTCATCGCAAAAAATGATCGTGTGTACACGGCATTAGTCCTTTTCGGGGGAGAGTTAAATCCTTGCACATTATGTGTCAATATAGAATATTTGGACTGGGTGATTCTAGACATCACGCTTTAGTATAACACATCTATTAAAGTATGTGAGGATAGGTACCAGATTCAGAATTATAAGTATAACTTTCAGTATAGAATAGGAACACGGAGATAGGGTCCAAAAATCGAGTAAACAGAGAAACAGGTTAAGAAAACCAAAAATAAAAGAGGAAAAGGATTGAAGTATTTACAGTTCTGCACAGTTTGCAAATTTATAAATAAAAAATCAAACTGGCGGGGCAAAGCCCTTCCTAGGTAGTAGTCCTGGAAAAAAAAGTGAGAGGTTGTCTCCATCCAGAGATAGAGGCAAGGTCACAGAAGTGGCTTGCGGGTTCACCTTTGCTCTAATATCAAACATCAATAAAAAAACAGAAGGTCAGGTATGAAGCTTTTTCATCAAAGTTGTTATATACATCACCTGATGTGCTCAATACTTTCGTGGTAACTTATGGAGGGTCGAGGGTTTCATCTTTCGACAATATAAATCAGCTTTAGGAGTATCCATCGTAAAACCGAAATATAGTTTGCAGCATTTCGACTGTAAAATAAAAAATAAAATAAAAAATTTGCGAACGAGAAAGGAGATAAACAAAATGAATAAAGTCAAAAATGAATAAATAAGAACTATAAAATAGAACAATTGATCTATAAAGTTTGTGAACCCTTAATAGGGTGCGATTTTGCAATCCATAAAGATGGGGATGTGATAACACAGAATCCTTCATTTTCGTTCAAGATGTAGATGTAAGAAGATCTGTTCCATCTCAGGTGGGCGATGTGGTTTTCTTATCTTGGGTGTTGCGACGATGGGTCCAGATGTGGGACAGCGGTCGATTAGGATGGGCGGGCTGTGTAGATGTCGACCAGTCTTTGGATAAAATGCCCAATTTCATTAGAAGATTTTCACCATCATGGTAATTTGTAAAAGAGTGTAATTTGCCTTGGTATGTGAATGATAGTCGGAAGGGAAAAGACCAACAATACTTTATTTGACTATTTAATAGCTGTTGTAGCAGTGGTTTCAGGTTATGTCTCTTCTGCACTGTCAAGGGAGCCAAATCAGCATATAGTTTAACCTGTTTTCCAAAAAGCATGAGATTTTGGCGATTTCTGGAAGCTGACATTAGTTTTTCCTTTGTGCCATAAAAGTGCGGTTTAAAAACAACGTCTCTAGGGAGACGGCACGTTATAGCGACGAGATCTGTTCTCGAGGTCCTCAATTTTCATGTTGGCCTTATCTAACAATCTGTGTAGGTCAGTCACCTCCCTAGTATTTTGGTTGACTCTGGCGAAAATATCTTCCATTTTCATTTCCATGGTTTCCAGTCTAAGTCCAAAGCTCTGAATGTCTTGTTTGATTTCATTAGTAATGATAGTGCAGGCTTTAGATAGTTCCTGCTGTAATAGCGTGGAAAAACTATTTATAAGTGTCAAATCTCCTGCATATTGGTCATATTGATGAGAAGAGGGGTTGTATGAGGCAGTGTAGGTTTGGCTTAATACTGCGTCACTGCATCTGTTACTTCAGCTGACAGGAAAATGGCTGAGCTAACTGACGCACATGGGCGTCCGCTGAACTTTTTTCAGGGGGGGGGGGGCATCATTTTGAGGTCATCCATGCTCGGTCCCTTTTTGACAATGTCATGAAGGGGAGGGGCTTAGTCATTATCACAAAAAACGCAGGCATGCAAAGGTTTGAGAAACCTGATGCAGCTATCAAGCAACTGCAACTTTGAATAACAATAGGAAATAACCCCCAGGATCAGTGCCAGTTTCTACAATAACAATCTCCAGCTTTTCTGTCAGTTTCCGCAATAAAAAAAAAAATCGCCAGCATTGGTGTCAGTAGCAACAACAATAACCCCCCACATCAGTGCAGATTTCTAAAATAAAAACTTCAGCATCTGTACCAATGTACATAATAATGACCCTCGGCACTGGTGTCAGTTTCCGTGCTAAAAACTCCCAGGATTTGGTGTCATTTTATGCAATAATTGCCCCAGCATAGATGGGAGGATATCAGGTTATACACTTCCTAATGGCTCAGTCCCTAGGAACAGTAATGGATAATGGCCAAAAGGCCCTCTAACCAGACCTGGTGAAACCGCAACAGTGATCCCTCTGGCTGGACGTTTACTCACTCCGGGTTGCCTGGGGTAACTCTAGTCAGTAGTGTAGTATGCCTTACACTGGCAGCGGCTTGGTCTTTCTCCAGCTGACAGAAAGGGGGGTGGGGACGATCGGGGGAGATATACAGTACAGCCAGCTCGCGGCTCTCCTCTTCCTGTCACAGCACCGCTGCTACATTTACCAGAGAACTCAGCAGCGGCGCTGTGGCAGGGAGAGGAGAGCCGCGGGCTGGCTGTACTGTATATCTCCCCCGATCATCCCCCTCTGTCAGCTGGAGCTAGAAGAGAGTGAGAGCGGCTCTAATTGGATTCGCCGTGCCAACGCTTTGGTTCCTACCCACTGTTTTTCTCCCCGAGGATAATGGCACTGGTTTCTAGGGGGGGAAAGAGCCCTCCCTTGCCCTATGGAGCGGACACCCATGATTCTGGCTGAACATGTATTTTCAGTGATACATCTGGCTGGGGTAGAAGGTAGGGATTGACATACCTCTTCATGGTCCTCCGATGACAGGGAGGAGAAGGGGTCATGAGGCTCAGTCACTGAAGTCACAGTCAGTGTTTGTTGTGTGCCGCTACGAGTGCTTCTCGTGTTGTGCGCCATCTTGGAGGAGGGAGCCGGTACTGCAAGGGGGGGTCGCATCTTCCCTTGATGATTACTCCTCTTATATTGCCTCGTCCGTTTCTGGGGCGGATGCTGCATAACACTTTCACCAATTCAGTGTGTCATTTTGGACGGATTCCTGTTCCTTCCGTGGGTTTGATAGCTGTATAGAGTCGGCGGTGTGCGGAGCTCGGTTACTGCATCACCGCTCCCGTGCCCACGCGCAAGCGCACTTGTTTTAAAGCTCTTCTACTGTTTCTTAAGAAGATGTAAATACTTGTCTATAGTTTTGGCACAGGTGTAGTTCAAAGGTGATAATCAGTCAAATATGAAAATATGTAACTTTAATTAAGCGGCATACAGCCTCTCTGTACAGTGACTTTACTTTCTGCATGATGATGTCGAAATATTCAAACCCCTTAGGACCATTTACATCTACAATTTTTATATGTGATATAAGTGCAGGGCATTAGAAAAAGCCTGCTAGTTGCATCTTAGATGCGGTTTTCAGCAAAATGCACACCAGAATTCATATTTACAGCATATAAACACGCATACAACACACCACAGCTAAAGCATGTAGATGTGAACTGAGACTACATAAAGTTATCAACTGACCAAAGGTGAAGGTGTAGATATGTAAAAAAAAAGGGGTATGAGAATAGAGCACTGGGGGGGCTTTAGTAAAAGAGTTGTAGGTGGCACTGAAAGAGTGCTTAGATGGGTAGAAGGAGCATCAGGAAAAAAGCAGTGTCTTGGAGCCCAAGGCAGTGAGTGGGTAATAATTGGATCAATAGCAGCATAAAGTTCTAATAGTATGAGTATGGAGTAGGGAGAGAAGTTTAGCAGTTAGTAAGTCCTTAGCGATTTCAAGTATGGCAGTTTCTCTGGAATGTTGTGGGTGAAAGCTAGACTGTAAGGGGTCCATAAGGTTGTAATCAGTAAGGTAGCAGCTCAGAGTTCTGAGTCTGTTCATCAATCTGCCCTATGACCATTTCTGGCTTGGCTTGTTTGCTATCAACCCAATAAAATAACAGAATTCTTAAAACTAGTTGCACCAGCAATACAAGTTATACTGTATGCATTTGCAATTAAAATGTAAATTATTGCCCAGAGTTTCCTGGCAAAAATATTTAATGAGATATCCTATCGTCTAGTATTTCTGAAGCCAAAACTTAATTTATATGTTTGATAAAGTAGTGGTGGGGGAATATTAGGGATATTTCCCTTCACTTCCTGTGCTGTAGACTCAACAGGAAGTGAGAGGATATCTTTCCAATGTCCGGTAAATACCCTCAAAGACTGTTGTCACAGGAACTAGCGTCCCAATTAAAGTTTTCCTCTTTGTTCCTTTTCTGGTGGCAACTCCAAATTTTCAATATTCTCCCTAATGGGGACACAAGACACAATAGGAATCTTACAGTCTTAATAAAACCACACCACTGTATTCAAATCTAAAAAAAACAAGATTTGCCTTTAGTTATACGTTAAATCACAGTTACTATTAAACACCTGCCTTGTATTAGTACGTGAGCCTCTGAAGTTAAGACCCAGTACATAAATCTGCTGTGCATGAGAAAGATGTACTGTTTGATTACACATGTCAGTTACAGTACAAGATTTACCATCAAACACCACCCGATTAGTCATCAAAGCTGTTTATGACAGTGTATGCAAATGTTCCCATCAGCTTTAAAATTCCTTATGTATCAGAAAATTAGTATTCATGTCTAAAATCATCTCCAACTGAGGAAAATAAATGATGGATCAGAGGTGGATTTGTTTAAAGGATCACTTTAAGCTGTGTTTCAGTAATAGGTTAATGCAACACTCAAGGCTATTTTGGATATCCTATGGCTTATTTGCATATAAAGTTCCCCCTGACAGAAGTAATTTAATTTAAAGGGCCTTTCATGCTGTTTATATGATATCACAACATTTATCTAATATAAAATATAAAGGAAAAACTGAAAAAAATTGCCTTGATTCCTAATAAATGATGCATTCTGCTACTACTTTAATAAACATTTAAAGGTCCCCTGAATATCGAATATATTGTCCTGTTTAGCCCTAAATGCTGATAATTAAGGGCAAACACTGGGTTAAACACAAGTTCAAACTAAACATTGCCTGTTTGTTTGAACATTGGATTTGTAGCTTGACGGAAGCCAATTTATGTATTGTACAATTTTTTCATATTACTACTATATATGACAGTTTCCTGTCAAGGGTTGTTAAGGAAGCAGTAGGTGCTGGCACCTGCTGCATCCCTAGCAGCCAGTGATGTCACACAACCCCATTCATTTGGTGGTCAGGATAGCCCAGTGTTGACTTCCTAGGGAACATAGTTGATACAGACACTGCACAATCCATTCAGCAGATACAAAAGTGAAAAATTAGGAAGGCTCCTGTCCCCAAGAATAAACTGAAGCTGCTGGCTTTTCTTAGTCCTTTTAGTTTTTACCATTAAAAAAAATAAAATAAATCAAAAGCAGTGTTGTTTAGAATCTCCATAGACCAGGTCTGGTTGACATTACTGTGTGTTGAGAAACATGTGGGATATTCCAGACACGTGGACAAACGTGCTGCACTTTAGCAGAATTTACAGGGGTGTCAACAATTCTTAAAGGTACCCCCATGCTTTGGCAAGCACAGTGCGTATTTGATGCAGCATGATTTAAAAAAAAAAAAGGGGGACTTCCTTCCCTGTGTTTCTGTGGGAAGGGAAGCCCATTAAAATGTAGCACAGTTCCTGCGAAAACTGAGAGAGAATGTAGACATTAAGGGTATTAGAATAGGCGATAAAATCTATAAACTGGCGGCCTTTGCGGACAATATTCTATTGTACCTGTCAAACCCTATAATCACTATCCTAAACTTATTGAAAGATTTTTCTTTATTTAGGCGCATCTCAAATTTCAAAATTAACTTCTCTAAATCAAAGGCGCTTAATATTTCTTTGCCAAATCCATTGGTTGACCAATGTAAACTTAATTTCCCGTTTATATGGGAGGATGATTCAATATCTTACCTAGGCATTGCCTTAACATCTAATCTAGATACTCTATATGTTAAAAATTTCATACCTCTACTAAATACGATTAAAATGGATATGGTCAGATGGGAGAAAGGTCTATTCTCATGGTTTGGCAGAGCGAATATTGTCAAAATTAACATCTTACCTAGACTTTTATATTTATTCCAAACAATACCTATTAGGATCCCTTCCACTTTCTTCAAAACCTTTAAAAAAGTATGCTTGAAGTTCCTTTGGAACGCTAGGCAACCCAGAATCAAGTGGGACAAACTTACGACCCAAAAGCTCCTGGGCGGTATTGGACTACCAGACATCAAAAAATATTATTGGGCCTCTCATATGATCAGGATTGTGAATTGGCACCTTCATGGACCCTATAAGGATTGGGTTGATCTGGAAGACCGTTTGTCCTCCACTCCTATTCCTCTGAAATGTCTCCCATGGATTAACACTTCTAAACTCCCACCGAAAACTAGCTCTCATCCCATTACAGGTACTTCCCTCAAAATTTTTAGGCACTTGTGCAAAACTTACAACTTATCCACCATATATGGACCCCTCACCCCTATTCACCATAATCCCGAATTTTTTCAAAGATATCACTCTACTGTATCCTCCAACTCTCTTTCATTTACACAATGTAGAGCTGAATCTTTCTTTGAGAGGGGTACCCTATTGACCTTCGAAACCTTCTCCTCCCTTTTCGCGAATTCTGCCATCACGCACCAAGACTTTGACAGGATTGCTTTGTTTCTGAACAAGTTTGGTTCCACAAATATCTGGCATAGGCAAAGGACACGATTCGAATCTATTTGCTTAAGTAATGGTCCCCAAAATCATTTAATATCTATCATATATGACATCTTGAATAAGGATGTAGACCCACAAATGGACGACACGAATATGAAATGGGAGAAGGATCTGAAAATCTCAATCCCAAATGACCAGTGGGTTTCAATTTTTTTCCACCTACACAAAGGTTCGATGAATGTCCTGACTCAGGAGAATAGCTATAAGTTATATTCGAGATGGTATAAGACTCCTTTGGTCATTAACCACTTCAGGCCCGCGCTAACGTCAGATGACGGCAACAGCGCGGGCCTGAATATCCAACATGCCGTCATTTGACGGCATGTCATTCAGGCGTTCCCAGCGCGCGCTGTAGAGCGCGCTGCGGGGAAGCCCTGTGTTGTCCGTGTCCCTTGGACACGGCCAATCACAGATCGCGGCGAACGGCCAATCAGAGTGGCCGTTTGCGATGCGATCTGTGGGCGAATGAGAGATGATCTCTCATAGATCATCTCTCATTGCCGTTTTACACAGAGACAGCGTCCTGTCTCTGGAGAGGAGGAGCCCGATCTGTGTTCCTTCCTACATAGGGATACAGATCGGTCACCCCCCCCAGTCACCCCCCCTTCCCCCACAGTTAGAACACACCTAGGATACACAATTAACCCCTTCCTCACCCCCTAGTGTTAACCACTTCAATGCCAGTCACATTTATACTGTAATTAGTGCATATTTATAGCACTGATCGCAGTATAAATGTGAATGGCGCCAAAAATTTGTCAAAAGTGTCCGATGTGTCCGCCATAACGTCGCAGTACCAATAAAAATCGCAGATCGCCGCCATTTCTAGTAAAAAAAAAAAATAATAAAAAATAATAATTCTCTCCCCTATTTTGTAAGCGCTATAACTTTTGCGCAAACCAGTCGCTTATTGCGATTTTTTTTTTTTTACCAAAAATATGTAGAAGAATACGTATCGCCCTAAACTGAGAAAAAAAATGTTTTTTTTTTTTTTAATTGGGATATTTATTATAGCAACAAGTAAAAAATATTGTATTTTTCTTCAAAATTTTCGGTCTTTTTTGTTTATAGCGCAAAAAATAAAAAATGCACAGGCGATCAAATACCACCAAAAGAAAGCTCTACTTGTGGGGAAAAAAGGACGTACATTTTGTCTGGGAGCAACGTCGCACGACCGCGCAATTGTCAGTTAAAGCGACGCAGTGCCAGAAGCTGAAATTTTACCTGGGCAGGAGGGGGGTGTAAGTGCCCAGTATGCAAGTGGTTAACAAATACAATCCGAACTATTCCCCAATGTGTCAGGCCGTGTACACACGACCGAGATTCTCGCTGGAAACTGCTGGAAGCTGCATCCAGCGAGGACCTCGGCCGTGTGTACACTCTCAGCGAGCTTCCCGTCGGGAAGCCCGTCGAGCAGAAATAGAGAGCACGCTCTCTATTTGCTCGACGGCCCGCCTGGAAGAATGGCTGGTTGCCATTCCCGACGGGCGGGTCGCCGATTTCGACGGCCGGCAGGGAACCTCGATGGGCGGAACGATGTGTTCTGCCCGTCGAGTTTCCCTGCCGTGTGTACACGGCCTTAGAGATGTAAAACTAACCCCGGTTCGCTTCTCCACATATGGTGGGAATGTCCTCTCATCTCACCATTCTGGACTGATATTCACAAGCTCATTTCTTCAATTACTTCTTATACCCCAGATTTTACAGCCGGACAGTACTTGCTACACCTATCTTCTTTATCTAACTCGGTCTATAAAAATTCTATTATCGTTCATCTAATTAATGCGGCCAAATTATGCGTCCCCAACAAGTGGTCCCAAGCATCTCCTCCTAGAGTCTTAGACTGGTTACGTAAAGTTGACCATATTGCTAAGATGGAAGAGTTGATTTCACAATCTAGAGACACTTCAAGAAAATATAGCGAGAAGTGGGCTTGTTGGACTCAGTTCACGAAATCTAATGATTATAAGATGTTGATGCATACTTAACCATGCTCTACATGCTGGAATGTGATTGCGGGCTTCAATATGTGGGCCGCACATCTCGTGCTCTTTCTGTCCGTGTAGGAGAGCATGTAAGTAACATTAAGCTGGGTAAACGATCCCATAGTGTCTCCAAACACTTTCGTCAACATCATGATAGGAATCCCAAATGTTTGAAATTTTGGGGCCTTGAGAGGGTTGATAAACACTGGAGGGGTGGGAACTACATTCGCCAAATCAGCCAAAGAGAGTCCTTCTGGATATATGAGACTAAGGTGCTCACTCCAGAAGGCCTCAATGTAGAATTTGATTTAAATTGTTTTATATCTAACAAATGATGTTTTTTAGTTTATTTTAGGTTGTATAATAATTTTAATTTTGAAAATAAGAATGGTAAATGGACCGTTTATTACCATACGGGTGTCATGTTTTATATGTGCCCCATTTGTTTTTATGATCAGTAGGTTTTCTTATTCTTATTTTATTTTTTCTTAATGTAGGAATTGTAATAAAATTAGATATGTTTAATTTAATCTGTATGCATATCAGAGAGGTTCCAATCGTATTGAGCGCTGTGATATATTTTGTATGTACTTATGCCTTTATCCACTAGATGGCGACATTCCATTGTTATTGTCTTTGTCGCCCTAACCGTCCTGTTGCGGAACAATAAAGTTATTGCAACGTGTACTGACGCGGAGACGTGCCGTACCGCGTCACCACGTTTGCAGGACGGCATCTGATTATTCCTTTAGCCGCAAGTACCTCACATGACGGCGAACGTAATGATGTGCGTCACCACGTTTCATGTGAGGGTCCCTTCCGGGTTAAGCGGCATATTTAAACAGCGCGCGACTATTTTGATTTCTGCCCTGCTGAAGAAGTAATTTTTACGCAACGCGTCCGGGGACAGGAATCACCTTCATAGTCGCTCGTTCACGGTCTGAACCTCATCCTGATGTGATCTTTTATCCGGTCCTATGGTTTTCCTTGATGCCCCTATTTTTCTCACCAAATGTGAGTAAGCTGTATGCTATATACTGCAATAAATCCTTGGTTTTACGGAAGCTCTTAGATGTTTGTTTTCTCTCATTTTCCGTTTTGATACATATCATGACTGATGCGTGAGGACCCAATATACATCTCTCCCCTGGGCTATCTGGTGGATTCTATGCGCAGTTTGACCATCTGGTGAAACAGTGGTCTAATCCGGAGGTAATAGTAGAATACCCATATGGTGGTGGGATCACTTTATACCTTCTCAACACTTTGCACCTGGTGGATTCTGATTAATCAGATCAATTGGAATATTGGATTAATCGCACATAATAATATATGGACATTTGTCAAGATATTTTTTTTTTATATTTTTTTTATATATTTTCATATAATTATATATTTATGCACATAAGATCTATTATTGGTGTTTTTTCACTTTTCACGTTGTTCCTGTATACACAGGTCCTTTTGATTAATGGTGCATGAGAATGCACCTTTAACACATTGTATTGTATTTATTGTTTGCGCTGCACTATTTTTACGTTGCATACTTAACCAAGTTTGTATTTGGGAAGACATTCTTTACCATTCTTTCATCTTCTTCTTCTTTCCCCCCCCTTTTTTTTTTGGGTGTGTCTTTGTATATTCTAAACACTTGTTATATCGCAACCACATGTATTTATCCCCTCTCTTGCCCGTCCCCCTAAGTACTTCTTGTTTGATTACTACTTATTCACTGATTTATTGTGCTCTTGTATTTATGCTCTTATATAGAATCACCTGTTATTTGCTTATACCTGTTGTATGATGTTGTGCTTTGTTATTGCTTTATGTATACTTATATATCTTAAATACCAATAAAACATATTCAAAAAATAAAAATAAATGTAGCACAGTTGTGAATCAAGGGCTTGTGAACACATAAGGTTGGGGGATGGTAAAACCACAAACTGCTCCCACCCTAGATCATACTCATGTTGTGGCCATGGCTGGAAATATACCCCTAACCGATACACAGTTACTGCTCCCTGCATGCAATGCGGTATGGTGATGCTGCATTTAGGGGCATAAAACAGGCAGTGAGAAGGCAACATATCACCTATTTAGGAGTGAAAAAACTTGCTGCTGATGTGAATGAGCCAGAGGCGATTCAGTTCGCATGTGCCGCGCTATATAAGTTTTCATTCATTCATTCATTCATTCATAAAAAGGCATACATATACACACATGTATACACATACTGTACACATTTATAAATAAAACTGCAGTACTGTACCTGCACTTGCATTGGGCACTTCACTGCAGGTACTGCCCTGTAGGAGGTCAGGACTCAGGAAGACGCCTCTCCCTTTCACTGCTCTTCAGTTACTGTCTGACTTAGCTCCCGCTTTGCTGATGTACAGTTCAGCAGAGAATGGGATCTTGATCTGATCTGACAGCCTTTCTCAACCAGGATACCACAGCACCCCTGACTACCTCATATGGAACCACATGGTTGAGAAAATTGTTAATGTATATTAATTTAGAAAAAAACTTTAACCTTAAAGGTGATGGCTCTCTATGTGACAGTGGCACTTCCAAATCACATTAAAAAATTAACACTTACGCATATGGCAATTTTTTTTTTTAACTGACTACAGCCCAAATAACATCACCCATGCTCTTGGGCCTATTTTTTGGACTGGGGTTATAATTGGGTACAGTAGGCTTGTGTCTATAGATGCAAAAGAAAATAGGTGTTTTTTTTCCTGTATCTTCAATGGAGACCCACATTTGTACTCATCTAGTTTGTTACCTTCCTTAAAAGATAAATTATTATGGTGGGTGGTTAATTTCATTTACATTTTTTTCTTTTCTTTTTACAAATTTGAATTTAATACATGATAATACATAATTCACAGAGCACAATGGGGTTTCTAAAGATAGGATAGAGCATCAGTTATCTCTTTTGTGGCAGGTTGTCTCTCATTGAAACATTGGGCCAGATTCACGTATTCCAGAGCATCTTTGCTCTGGAGTAACGCTTCTGATTTGCGTTGCGCTGCCGAATTTTTAGGAGCAAGTGCTGTCATTCACGAAGCACTTGCTCCTAAAGTTGCGGCAGCGCATCGCAAATGAGCCGGCGGAATTCAAATGTCGCGGGTACGGGGCGTGTAGTATGCTAACTACGCGCGATCCCGCCGCCGACGTACTGCGCATGCGTCGAGTGTCAAAACATCCCCGTGCGCATGCTCCAAAATCTGTGAATGAACGTCAATGACGTCACATTCCCATTCATGACCGTTTTACGCAAGCGACGTTTTTTTTTTTTTTCCCGACGCGATGACGACGCCTATACCTAACATAGGATACTCCAACCCCATGTAGGTATATCTATGCGCCGCGTTCCCGTCCGGAAACGTCGTAACGTCACTGCGTCGCGCCGGATTTCGATCGTGAATTGCCGATTTCCGCTCATTAACATATTTTTTGAGCGTAAATCGGCGGGAACGCCCCCGCGCCATTTTTAAGTTGAAGTAACGATGCGATGGCGAAACTCAGTTACGCTCATCGCATCGGAACTTCAACCCGGCGTTTCTTGTTTTCTGGTTACAGAAAACAGAAACGCCGGCTCAAAGCCACTGTTACGCTGGCGGATCACTCGATCCGCCAGCGTAACCTTTCATGAATCTGGCCCATTGTGTGGAGTGGTTTAGTGGAGGAGGAGAAAGGAGGAATTGCGACTCTTACTCACTCGCTAAATTTGAACTTCAGCTATTGAGCTTTGAAAACATGTCTTTTACATCAAAAAATGCTATGGAAACATTGGAATATTACCATAATTAATATTTCACCTGCTGTCCGAATAGATGAATACATAATATCCATATGCAATATGTTTTTTTATTTTTTTTTTAACAAAAAATCAATGTCACATTTAACATTTTTTTAATGTATTATTCTGGCTATACAGAAATACATTTTAAAAATGTACAAAGTTACTATGCATTGATTTTATTATTTATACAGCATTTTCTTCCAGATCATCAGTTACTGAGCCTATTTTTTTCCCACACAAGAACAGATGCCATCTAACCTAGGTCTTTTATCGTTCCTAATTTTACAAAGTAATAAGCACATTTCTACTTGTGTTAGGCTAGTTGTTGAGCAGGCTGCAGTTGTTATCCCTTCTAACCATATTATCTGACATCAGCCACTGTATGTGAGATCAGATGAAAAATACAGTAAAACCTTGGTTTGAGAGTAACTTGGTTTGAGAGCGTTTTGCAAGACAAGCAATATGTTTTAATAAATTTTGCCTTGATATACAAGCAATGTCTTGATATAAGAGTAGCGTCATGTCACAACTGAGTATAAAAAAGAAGAGAGGAGCCTCTAAGAGTCGGTTCACACTGGGGCGACACGACTTCCAGCACGACTTTCAGAAGCAACTTCAACACGACTTGAGCATGAACCACAGGGCGATCTGGGGCGATTTACAACACGACTTGAAGTCCTTTTCAGGTCAGGAGACATTCCAGTGGCCAATAAAACTCTGGGAGAGGGAAGCTCTGGGAGAGGGAAGGGGAAGGAGGGGTTTGCCTGAGAAATGTATGTTATCTTGCTGAGGAAGTAGCTTCTATTAAAACAGTGATCAGACTTGGAAGCGACTTCCATTGAAATCAATGGGTACAAATCGCCTAGAAGTCTGATTGAAGTCGTACAGGAACCTCTTCTGAAGTCGGAGCGACATGAGTAGTGTGTATTAACACCGCTCCCATTTACTTACATTGCTTTTCTGGACAGCACGACTTGGGACGACTTGAGACGACTTCAAGTCGGATCCCAAGTCGCCCCAGCGTGAACCGACTCTAAGTGTAGCAATATGGTTACATTTATTGAAGGTACAACATTTAGCAACTTATTGCTACATTTAGAGGTGCCTCTCTGCTCTTTTATACCCTATAAAAAAATGCTTTGATATACAAGTGCTTTGGATTACAAGCATGTTTCTGTAATGAATTATGCTCGCAAACCAAGGTTTTACTGTATGTATTTTAGAGTTCAGAGTTTGCCAGTTAAAGCACTTGTATTTCCCCGGCTATTGTTTAGAGGGCCCGTAATTATTTCTGGAGTTCTCCTTTACCAGTGAAATGCCTTATCATATGAGGTAGCAACATCAAAATTAACAATGGGATTAAAAAAAAAAAAAAAAAGCTTTGGATGATTTTCATTTTCTTAAAACTAAGGATATCCACTGCTATAATTACAAAAGGATAAATACTGTGTCCAGAGAATTGATCAGGCTGCACTTGGAAATATTTTCCTATGTGTGCGTCTATTCAAACCAGTTTATAACAATAAGCATAGCTCACTTGTGGCCGTGAACCTTTATGCTAGTAAATTGAAGAGCTTTGTCAGTATTTAGTACCAGAATGTGAAACTGGGAATGGCACCATATTTTTCTTAAAGCAGACCTTCTCCCACTGTACTTTAGCTGACAACAGCACAGCCTTAGTTTTTCAAACAATAATGTTCAACAGTTACTTCTATATTTCATTGTCATCCAGTCTCCATGGTCTTTTCTCCCAACTTCCTTATTCTCTGTGGCCCACCGATAATGCCAGTGCCTCAACTTACACATACTATTACACTCATTTATAATAAAAAAAGCCTTTTCTCTTAAAATCTCTATTTTTTCATTTGCCATGTGCTATGGTGCATGCATGAGCTGAGCCGCTGATGTTATGCGCCTTGAACGGATCGCACCAGGTTTCTCACTTTAGAAACAAGAGTTATGGGCAAAGGACAATAGATTTTGGGACTTTGTAGATGTTCACTTTGCTCTTAACAAACAAAAAATATAATAGTCTTAGTTTTTTTTATTTCATAAAATATAAAAACACATATTGCTGTGTGCATAGTACATTACAACAATAAACGTGTTAAATCCTCTGAGAGGGTCTACACATTTCACGTATCATCCACTTCATCAGGTCCAACAGAGTTTAATACATTGAAAGGGTCAAATCACTAGAAGTTAAAAACAAATATACAAAGAAGAAACAAGGAAACATATGTGCTAACAAACAGTAAATACATACAATATAGGTACAGGTCATGTTGCCATGTTTTGCAAAGCATAATTAAATAAAGCTAATTACATTCTTACTGAAAAACAAACAAACACCCAAAATAATTATATAGTAGCCTCCATGAAATTCATCCTTGAGGGTAATGATACCCTTACTTACCCAGATGGATGTGGTATATAGCATGCTAGATACTGTAAAGAGAGAGATCAGTGAAGGTGAAAATAGCCTGCCGGCCAATAGGAGGAAGATATCTGCAAAATGAACTATAATAACCAAAATAAAACCAAGAATCACTGTGCAATTATGGGCCCATAGTTACTTTATCCTAAAAGGAATGCGGGTGAGATTAAAGTTTCCAATGCTCTTTGAGCTGTTAATAAGGAAATAGCTTACTTACCCTTAACCTAGATTGATACAGATATGACATTGGTTCAGATCAAAGGTAGATCCCAGAACAGTTAAAGTGCATAGTCTAGAGTTGATCAAATTAAATAAACAAAAAGATGATTTGTATGAGGATATCAGTGAACCACCATTGAAAATATAGTTCAAATAGCCAAGTAACACATTCACAAAGAGCCTAAACTCATCCTTGAACAAGAGAGAAAGTTGTAATGTGTGAGTTCTACCTCTTAATGGGGCCGCAATACCTCAGGCTCTAGCAAATAACAGCCAATCAACGTCCTGTGGAATCAATGACATACACCTGGGAGTAAGCCAAACAGAACCTAAAGAGGTTCATTGGCAGACAATAGTAATATATATTTACCTTGTATTAGAATCAAAGAAATTATATCTCAACCCTCCAGAGCAGCAGCTACATCTCTGAATGAGGGAGAGGTTCTATTTGTACCTTTTTGTAAGTCATTCTAAGGGCCGCTGGGTGTGGCACAGGTGGGGATAATTCAAGGGTCCCATGACCATCCATGTCATTCCCAGAGGACCTCTCCTCCCCCCTCTATACCAAGCCCCTTGTAAGTGATTGGTACACAGTCTATCATGCTGGGAATGGGTGCCAGAGGGCAAGAAAAGATGCCGCTGCACGTGTGTATACTTTTGATGGACACGGGTGTACCAAGAGGACGTCTAACACTTTAGAAACAAGATCTCCCTGGAGATACTGGTGACATTGCCTTCCTAGGATGAACCCGTGAGGCAGGGGCTACTGTATGTCACCAGTGTCTCAGGGAAACCAGGAAGTGGGATCAAGATAAGCTCAATTATGTTTAGTTTTTAAATTTAGCATTGTATTTTAAATTTAGCATACAGAGCTGCATGAATTTTTTTTTTTTTTTAGGGCGGAAAGTTCCAACAGTTTCCGTGTTGGGATTTGCAGATGTGTTTAACTGGAGATATAAATGTTATATTCTTACAATGCCCAGATACTTTCGATACAAGGCTTTACTCAACTGACATGGTACAGAAAATTGTCAAAGGAAAAGGGTGTCAGGGGTCAAGTGCCTATAGGTTCCAACTATGTTATTCTGGGCACAGAAAGAAAATCATACCATAACCTACAATAATTGTTCAGATACTATCATTTTTTGATGTTCTGAAAAAATGAAAGCATAGCCAGCATAATGGGGACCAACAGAATGATTTCAATACATAAGTCATAGATTATGATTCAGTCTCTCTCTCTTTCTCATTATATGTTTTATATTATGTTTTATAATTGCCTACTGCGGGATTAGCAGATACATGTAAGGTATAACAAACCATCCACTTCTCAAAACCCTTAAACCTAATTGAGATATCCAATGGCTGACTTCAAATTATACTACTTATCTCTCCTTTTTTACTTTGATTTGCCAATTATCACGGTGTAACAAGACTCTAAAAGAACATGAATGAAATGGTTTTGAGAAATCAGAGTGCTGTTGCTAATACGCAGAACAATTAACAGAATTAGCAAAAGATCCTATAATCTCCTCCATTCCAGAGGGCTTTCATATTTCCCTTCACTGGAACCAAATTTAATATCAGCGGTAAAGCTTCCTCTTGTGAATACGATTTTTTTTTTAATGGCCCATAAATATACATAAAAAGCCAAACATAAAATATTCATAAATGGCTTCTGCTTATAATTTGCCAAATTGCACAATATTTGTATGTCATTTAAATATGTTAAGATAAATATGCATTCTTATGCGGAGTTCATAATTATGCAAAATATAGATTTTCAGTAGTGTAAGGTTTAAAAATAACTTTTTGTGAAGTAATAAATCTACAAAAATGGTAAGAAAATTGTATTGTACTACCTAAATTACAAAAAACAAATATGTTGCTCTGCAGCATAAACAGAATAAAAGATAGTTGTTCTTCATACTTCCTGCAATGTTCCTTTCCAAACTAACTCCATGGCAGCACACCTGGGTAAGGCTCATCCAACCATAGCTGTACATTTCTGCTCCCCCCGAGCCCTGCGTTATATAACTAGCCAGTTTGGACTGGGTGGGAAACTGTGCTAATCAGGAAAGGAAAATTGTGTTATGTATGAAGAAAGATTTCTCTGTTTTTCCTGACAGCTCCATGGCAACCCTGGGAAATAACTGCCCACAACAGGGAGAGGTGCATACCAGAAATGTTAATTATGGCCGAAAGAAATAATTATTCATCCAAAATCAACAGTTGTTAAGGCTGCCGGTTCTATGCAGTAATGTGACAGAAAGGTATTACTGGTTGACCACGTAGCTGCTACCCATGATGTTGAGTCGCTTTTGGTGGAATGGGTGTCACCCCCTTATGGGTTGCCAATTCTCTATGATTGTACACTAGGTAAACAGTTTTACCTTCCAGGAAGCTATAGTTCTTCTCAAGGCTCTGGTACCTTTATTCGAACCGGAAGCACAAATAAGTGGTCTGAAGATCTAATGCAGTCTCATTGATATAATACTGTAGGATTTTACCCATGTCTTGGATGTTAACCATCTTCCTTCATGAAGATATGTAGAACAATCTCCTGTTTTTAGTGTCATTTTGAGGCCAGGTTTATCACAAAGCCAAACATCAGATACAGAATCACTCTGTCTCTGAAAAAGTACCTGGCGGATTTACTTAGGAAAGGGCTGCACTAGAGAGAAATCAAATTTCACATATAGATTTTGTTCCTCATTCAAGGATGAATCTGTGGACTGGGAGACCCCCGATTGCCTTTTTATTTTCACGACCAGCAGGCACTTGGCAGGAGTTTGAGGCTTGGGCCACTAGCTATGGCTGCTGTACAGGAGGCTGACTTTGGAATTGGAAAGACCTTAAAGGAACACTCTTTTCATCAAGAAAACCATCTCTATGATGTCAATGTCCCCGATTGAAAATACCGCCGAGAGGAGAGGTGACATCACTTCCTCTAGAGGAAGTGCAGAGCAGGGAGGGAGCGGATTCGCTGGGAGCGATCACGAGGGGGTGGACAAAAACGAACAGCCGCCCCCTCATCCCGGATCCCGGATCGCTCCCACGGAATTACCGACCGCCGCATGTACCAGGGGGGGTCCCGATCGGAACACCCGACCCACGTCTCGGCAGGGACATACAAGTAAGTCCATCTGCCTGTACGTGCCATTCTGCTGACGTATATGTACATGCGTCAGTCATGAAGTGGTTAAAGGTGTCATTTTTGTTTAAGGAGGAAAAAAAAATAAGGCATCTCAACAACCCCAAGTGATGTCTGCCCAAATTCAATACTCAAACACTATTCCCAGATACAATATCTATAAAAGTTCATGTTTATAGGGCTAACACATTCCTTAAGGCCTCTTACACACTATCAGTTTTCCTTCAGGTTTTTCTCTTCAGGTTTACCAAAACCATGTAGTGCAAGGGCCTGCCTGATTGCATACAAATTGAGACTCTTGAGGTTAGACCTCATATTAGATGGATTTGGTAAACCTGAAGAGAAAAACCTGAAGAAAAACTGATAGTGTGTAAGAGGCCTATGACTGAATTTACTTTCATTGTCCTCGCTTGTCTACAACTTGGTAACTACATTTCAGGAATTAGCATTGTTAATTTTTTATTATAGAGTTAAAACCATAGTTATGCCCCGTACACGATCGGTCAATCCGATGAGATCGGTCTGATGGACCGTTTTCATCAGACCAAACCAATCGTGTGGGGGGCCCCATCGGTTATTTATCCATCGGTTAAAAAATTTGAAACTTGTTTTAAAATTAACCGATGGATACCTAACCAATAGAAAAAAAAAACGATCGTTTGTAGGCACGTCCATCGGTTAAAAATCCATGCATGCTCAGAATCAAGTCGACGCATGCTTGGAAGCATTGAACTTCATTTTTTTCAGCACGACGTCGTGTTTTACGTCACTGCGTTTTGACATGATCGGTTTTTTAACCGATGGTGTGTAGGCAGGACTGACCATCAGTCAGCTTCATTGGTTAACTGATGGAAAAATACATCAGACCGTTCTCATCGGATTGACCAATCGTGTGTACAGGGCATTAGGAATAGACTTGTTCAACACTGTTATCATATGTCTATGCCTTGTTCACTATCCATCAATGTTCATGTATCTTGTTAATTTGTGAATGTAATAAAACTTTATGAAACAAAAAAAAGGAAGACAAAATGATTAGGCTATGCTCCAAACCATATAGAGCCGTGCAGTGCCTGGGAATTCAATAGTACCTCAGCACTGAAATAAAGGCAATGTCATGGTTTAGACTGCAGTTTCCTGCTTGTGAAGTTATTACCTCCTTGCTGCAGTGGTTCTACTGACCTGTGGTTCTACTTACTTGTGCTGCTGGCTTCTGTGTTCAACCATGGGCATTGCTTGCGCTATTGTGGAATTATATCCCTTTCTCTTCTATCACATCTTGGTCAACCTCCCAGTCTGCTTCTCTATATACATAATTGACATGCTCACTGTAGCTCATGTTGCCTGAGCAACTTCCTAGTTTCTCCATGCTCCTGCTTTCCTGAAAATGACTTGCATTGCGTGTCTGGCTTTCCATGTACCCTGGTTTTGTCTACCTTTTTTGCTTTCCTGCTACATGCTCTGATATTGGCTTGCTTTTTATACCCTCTTCTGCCTCCTGTCATCTGTACACTGCACAACCTGTTTCCAGTCTGCTGTAAGTCCATCCCCATCATCAGGGGATGGGTGAAAAAGCAGGATGAGGCTTGTACTGTGAGCCCTGAGGAACCCTGAGTTGGCCTTCTACAAGGGCTCGCTACCATAGGAACATGACAGGCGAGAAATAGCAGCAGCCACTAGGAGTAGGAGAAATGCAAACACCAGCTCCCATTAAGGTAGCACCAAACTAAGCAGCTTGTGCTTTATATCCCGTAGCAGACAAAGGTTCTACTCCATTAAGGTGATAAATGCCGGCCGGAGTGGAAAATGCGTAGTAAAGCAGCCTGCTTCATAACAGACTGAGGGAGTGGGGCCAATGGAAAAGAGAGAGAGAACCAAACTGCCCACCATGCCACAACACAGCCACTGCCAGACATAACTATGTACTGCTCCCCTTACTGAGTGCAATGTATGCCTCACAAACTGCCCCAGAGACCATTAGTGATAGTCCCCGTGAGGTAGGAACAGAGCGATGATCAGTAGTAGGTGGAGAAAGCCAACACATTTTCCCTTTTTATGTTAAATTTTAAACCTCTTTAATAAATACAATAATAATAAAACCAACTAGTACAAACATTATGCATATAAGTGAAAGTGGCAATATTTTATACCTGTATGCTTATACAGGATGGATGAGTTATTAGTAATTGCTGAATTTTGCACCTCACTACGTGCCTTACCAAAAAAGAATATGAATGCATTAATTCAAAAATTTGCTTCAAAGCACTACCAATTCTTGTAGCTATTATTTTTTTTTATTTTTTTTTTCAAATTCTCTTTTATGCAGAAAAACTGCTTTCTGATTTTTATGTGTTTTGTTATTTAGATTTTGTATTCTATACCTATTAAGTTTGATTGGCTTATAAGTAGTTGTGAATAAAAGCATTGTACTGCGTAAAGGCTCCTGGACTGATGGATATACACGTTTACATTTCATCAGTGGAAATCCCTCAGCTTAGGAAGCTGGAATGATTCCTTGTTTTACCCTTTCTTTATTTTCTGACTGTAAAGGCCTATGGGGTAAATGGCAGTTCTACAATCCTGAAGTTATATGGTTACTGTCAGCCAGCTCAAATGATGCTTCCTGTTCATTAGGCCTCCTTTCATCTAGCAACAATGCACAGGCTTTGCAGCAGTTCTTAGTCAACGCCCATCTCCTCAATAGCTTGTGAATAGTATTAAATAGTGTTTATGCTACCCATTGTTGCCCTTTGTGTGGTATGTCTAATTCACAGAGAAAAGTCTGCTTTTGTAGCCTTAAACTGGCTACGTCATGGCACACTATGTGCGTTCTCATGGGATCCATTCTTGCTGAGTGATGATAACACCAAGGGCTTTAAATCTCTTCCAGCAAATATAGTGCTTCTATTTTCATTTATATTATTTGGAGTTAGAAAAAAAAAAATGGAAAGCTCAAATAGTTTTAAATAATAATAAAAGAATAAAAGTTGATGTTTTAAATTACCATCGCCTGACTGACATAACCATTTTTTAGGTCAGTAGGGAATATGTACTTAAGTGCTAAAGGGACAACCTGTTGGACAATTTACATTTTTGCAAGTCCATCCTAATGAAACAGATCACAAGTTGTTTGCTACTCATTAGCTAGAAAACCTTTCTCTGTGTAGCTTTTAAAGGCCTCATGCACACCGGACATTATGAAAACATCAGTATATTTGCTGTGTCAAAATTTATATTTTTTCTGCGTTTTTTTCAATTTTAGACATTAGCGTTTTGCTGCATTTTTTTAGCGTTAGTGTTTTTTTAGCATTTTTAGCAAGAAAACACAAGCCATGGGATCAAAAAATGCCAGTTAGCCATGTTTTGCAGCGTTTTTACAGCTCAAAAAACCCTTTCAAAACTCACTAGTACAGTGTTTTTTTTCAAGCCAGAAAACTCTCCACCAAAAAAATGCTGATAATAGTGCATGGACACATAGGATAACATGCTAGGGAGTTTACTGACTGTAAAAACAAAAACAAAAAAAACAGCAGAAGCCCAAAAAAGCAGCTGTAAAAACATCAAGTGTGCATGAGGACTAAAACTGGCATCATCTTACTACTACAGGTTTGACTTCAAGGCTAACCCTGCCAGCTTACACCCACTATCTAATGAAAGCACTCTTACTGGGCGTTTTGACACGTAATGCCCTTTTCACACTGGTGTGCTTTTTTTTGCGCTTTTGCAGGGTGACAAAAGCGCATAAAACTATTTTTCCAATTTATCCTATGTAATTGTTTACACTGCATTTGAGCTATGCTTTGAAAAGTCCTGCATGCTGCACCTTTGGTGCAGTTTTTCAAAAGTGGGAATGCATCAAAAGCACATCAGTGTGAAAGGGCCCTTACTACACATGTGAAGGTTGTTGGGGCGGTTACAGAAGTTAGGCCCCTAAAAAAGTTTTATATAGGTACGAAGTTGATTGTTTTCTGGCTAATAAAATGTGAACTGTGTCACTACTACCTAGGCTGGACTCTTACTTTGAAAGATAAAGTCCAGGCAGATATACTAAAACACACAAGCCAATGCAGCTGTCTGTAGAACTAAAGACAAACCTTTTTTTTTAATAGTGGAGAGGGATTAGAACACACTAAGGCTGCATTCACACCTGAGCGTCGGTCGTTCGGTCGTTTTTTTGGGCGTTTTTTGCCGGCGTTTTATCGTGCGTATTCAAGCTTATTTGCGCGTTTGCATACAGCGTCGTCCGACGTTTTTGTACCTCGACGTTTTTTATTTTATTTTCATCACTTGTTGCTATGTTGGTAGATTTTTTTTTTATCTTCTGCCTGGGTGAAAAGTTCTATTGATTAGAGCGACAAAACGCCCGTAGCAAACGCTCGTTGTCGCGTAAGTCACTTGAATCGAGCGTTTCCATTACTTTCTATGGGAAATGGAAACGCTCAAACCGCCCGATACGCGCAACAAAAAAAGGTCCGGGACTTGTTTGAGCTTCACGCGACCAGCGTTTTGGCGTTCGGCGTTAAGATGTGAACAGTCACCATAGACAATAATGTTATTTCATCCCTCCAGCGTATTGCAGCGTCGCGCTTCAGACGTTAAAACGCCTAGGTGTGAATGCAGCCTTAAGTTTCTTAATTGCTGTCTGTGCCCCCCATTAGGGATATTCACCCTCTCTATGTGTGTTGTGCTGTGGAGGGTAAGTTGAAAACTCCTATGGAATGAGAGACTGCCTTCAGCACTGAAGGACACACTGGTTGTTACTGTTGAAATTGAAAGCAGACCTGTCAGTAATTATGTAAGACATGAATACATTTCTAAATTATCTTTTGTTATTAACAATCAATAATTAAAGTGGAGTTCCACCCTGTTTTCTTTTCCTAAAATCCCCCCCTAAAAAAAAAAAAAAAGTTTTTTTTTATACTCACCAGAAAGGGCTGTTGCTATGCGGAAATAGCTCCTCTGCCTCTTCCTCCACCGCGGTCATCTTCTTCCTCGTCCTCCATTGCGGTGTCTTCTGGTGAATGGGGTGCGCTGCCTTCTGGGATCTTTGTGTATCCCAGGAGGCAGCCGCCTATTCACAAAGCACCGTGCGAGTCGTGCATGCGCAGTAGGAAATCGGCAGTAAAGCCTGTTTCCCTTAGTCAGGATGAAGGCGCCAGGACCCCCACGGGGGACCATCATTGCGGGCGTCTAGGACAGGTAAGTGTCCTTATTAAAAGTCAGCAGCTACAGTGTTAGTAGCTGCTGACTTAAAAAAAAAAAAAAAACGCTTTAACTCCCAGTCACGTGACTGTGCTCAGCCTTGAGTACAGTATGGGAGAATAATATCATGAGTATATTGCAAGCAGAGGGAAAACAGCCCACAGTTTGATTTACCCCAGTTTACACATTCACACTGTACATTGTAACAAGATTAAAAGCTACTGAGGTGAGGTTGAACTGTGTGAGACTTTTGTGCACATAGCAATGAATATAAAGACTACTATGCAAGTGGTGTTTGGCCTCAATACCTGGGACTAAGCAGAAGAAAAGACGCCGAGGGCCCTCAGTCAAACAATAGGAGAATATGTGAGATGTAGACTACCAAAGTGTGCTTTATGGAAATAGCCATTGTTAAAATGATGTGTGTTGACAGGTATGCCTTTTTTAGCAAGGTAAAATATGATCTGTTTTAGGGAAATTTATCTTCCGCAACCTCTTAACATGTTACAAGACACTGTCAGGGAATGACAATATTTTAAAAAGATTATTAGATAATGAGTTCATTTAACAACTACAGACAAATATTTCTACCATAATTAACAAACAAGCACAATATAATTTATACCAATTTAACCCAACAATAGCTAAAATAATAAAAGTACACTTGTGATGACTAAACTGCTAAACTGCCGCTGTAAATAATTAGTTATTATTTTCATGTGCATGCACATAGAATGCCTTGAAAAGGTAAATGTTGTCATGTTACAACCAAAAACGTAAATGTAATTTATTGGGATTTATGCGATAGACCAACACAAAGTGGCACATAATTGTGAAGTGGAAGGAAAATGATAAATGCATTTCAATTTTTTTTTTTTTACGAATACATACCTGAAAAGCATGGTGTGCACTTGTATTCAGTCCCCTACACTGATATCCCTGACTAAAATCTAGTGGAACCAATTGCCTTCAGAAGTCACCTAATTAGTAAATAGAGTACACCTGTGCGTAATTCAATCTCAGTATAAAGACAGCTGTTCTGTGAAGCCCTCAGAGGTTTGTTAGAGAACCTTAGTGAAGAAACAGCACCATGAAGGCCAAGGAACACACCAGATAGGTCAGGGATATAGTTGTGGAGATGTTTAAAGCAGGGTTAGGTTATAAAAAAATATCCCAAGCTTTGAACATCTCATCGAGTACTGTTCAATCCATCATCTGAAAATAGAAAGAGTATGGCGCAACTGCAAACATACCAAGTCATGGCCGTCCACCTAAACAGACAGGCCAAGCAAAGAGAACGTTAATCAGAGAAGCAGCCAAGAGGCCCATGGTAACTCTGCAGGAGCTGCAGAGATCCACAGCTCAACTATTAGTTGTGCACTCCACAAATCTGGCCTTTATGGAAGAGTGGCAAGAAGAAAGCCATTGTTGAAAGAAAGCCATAAGAAATTCCATTTGCAGCTTGTAAGAAGCCATGTGGGGGACACAGCAAACATGTCGAAGAAGGTGCTCTGGGCAGATGAGACCAAAATTTTGCTTTTTGGCCTAAAAGCAAAATGCTATGTGTGGTGGAAAACTAACACTGCACATCACCCTAAACACACCATCCACACCGTGAAACATGGTGGTCGGTGGCAGCATCATGTTGTGGGGATGCTTTTCTTCAGCAGGGACAGGGAAGCTGGTCAGAGTTGATGGGAAAATGGAAGGAGACAAATACAGGACAATTTTCAGAAGAAAACCTGTTAGAATCTGAAAAAGACTAGAGACTGGAGCAGGGGTTCACCTTCCAGCAGGACAACAACCCTAAACATTCAGCCAGAGCTACGATGAAATGGTTTTGATCAAAGCATATTCTGAGAATGGTCAATGTTCTATCTTGCAAACTTGAAAATTGCTGTTCAAGGCGCCCTCCATCCAATCTGACAGGCTTGCACTATCTTGCAAGGAAGAATGGGCAAACATTTCACTCACTAGAAGTGCAAAGCTGGTAGAGACAAGCCCAAAAAGACTTGCAACTGTTATTGCAGCGAAAGGTGGGTTCTACAAAGTATTGACTCAGGAGGGCTGAATACAAATGCACGCCACACCTTGTGCTGGACTGACACATAAAATCCCAATAAAACACATTTCCATTTTTGGTGATAGCATGACAAAATGTGGCAAATTTCAAAGGGATATGAATACTTTTTAAGGCACTGTATTTCTGTTATACATCTCACGGTCCCTTTAAGCCCTTAATTTTGGTATGCCTAAGGCCTTTGGACATTGAGGCTGCTCCTTACAGGAAAAAGCAATAAGGATTTGCTGGCACTGGAAGGTCAGTTGGTGACTTTCTAGGAAAATATATACATTTTCATATTAAAGCATTATAGGGATTCAGGTATGGAGCATTGTACTGTACAGAGGTATGTGCAGAGGTATGTGCAAAGATCTGAAGATACAAATGGACATATAGTTCTAGCCTGGCCCTGGCCTGACAAAGCAAGAAACTTCTTGTGAAACGTGTCAACCTTACCATCTCTTGCCTGTCTGTGCCTGGAGGTTATTATCCATTTTTGATACTAATAAAGTCAAATTTGCATGGTATGGGTGTGCAGCCATTCGTTCTTTTTCTCTCTGCTTGATTTCTGCTAGCAGTGGCAGGGCATGCCCCCAATCATTTGCATCATGCTTTGTGGATTATGGTTTGTGTGATTCACCTGTGAGCAGTGGTATCATTCTGTCGGCCTGGCCCTGTTCAGAGTCTACCAGCAGGCCAAGAACATTTTTTTTACCTTTTCCCCTTGTTATGAATTAGCAGGCAGAGAGAAAAAGCAGTTCTAGACCATAATTGTCGCAACAGAGCAAATGCAGACTGTGATTGGCTAAGGGGGGGTTAAGGGGATTCTTATTAGTCAGATTTCCAAGAACGATGGCCCACCCACCACCTGACAGAGATAGAGCTCCAGGACCCACTTGGAGAGCAACATTGTCTGCTATGATGCATGAAGGTCTCCTCAAGGCCCCACACCTATGCTCTGCTTGGGTGGTGAGCTACCATTCTTCCCTGCTTTCAGTCTCCATAGGTCTCACCATCAGAGTATAAGTTGATATAATATTCCCATAATGTACTAATCTGATTCAGAAGCAAGCAGAGGTATTGAGTCTAAAACCAGCCAGCAAACTGCCTCTGCACCATGTCCGTGCCAAGCAAGTTCTTTGAAATGGTTGGATAAAGTTGGTGGAAGGTTTTTTGAAGGTTCCAGTAGTCCTGCCAGATTATAGGTATCAGAAGCTGTGCTGCATCTCAGGACAGATGTCCATACCAGCAGGAGAAGAGAATTTTGAGACTTGGATAGCCCAAGCCCTAGAAGAGTGGGTTATTCCAGAAGTTTAGAAGAAGCAGAGAATCACTGTAAAAAGAAGAGAGAGATTTTGGGATGGACTTGAGATCTGCAGTGACCCTGAAGAAAATGCTACAGACAGTTTTAGTGAGAGTCTCAGTCAGTGTCTCAGTCAGTGTCTGCTCCTTCCAGCTTTTTATTGGGGGAGGGGGGGCATAGAAGAGTAGATACCTGTGGAGTGCTTCCATCAAGATAATACTTCATTATCGTCAGATTACTAAAGCAGATGCCAGGTCCAGCTTTTGAGAGAGCAAAGTTGAAGTGATAGATCCAGCCTACTGTAGAGTTAGCATGTGCCTTAAAGCCTAATTTCAGCCAAAGTAAAAAACTGAAGAATCAGCACAAGGGACATCATTTTCAGTCAGTATAATTTGTCCCTTGAGCTGATGCACATTCAGGGCTTAATAGAACTAAGGGGCTGTCACAGGCACTCAAGAGAGCCTGACTATGCCTGCCCTTTTATACCAGCTGTTCCATTCATAGAGCTTCTCTATTTATAAAACGTTGTACTACAGCATCTATGATTAAAATACAATCTATGAATGGAACTGTGTTTTTTTTATTCTCTCTCTTGTGATGCATGATCAGAGAGAAAGGGAATACAGTACTAAGCCATGGTTGGCAGTTGCTAAAAACTAGGGGGAGGCTACCCCTGGAAACAGGGGCAAAAGAATAACTGTGACTGGCTCAGTGGGCAAGGAGGATTCGTATTGGCCAGATGGCTGGTAGCTAAGCCCTGCTTACTGGCCAACAGAGAAAGAGTTTCAGAATCTGCATGAATTGTCATTACTGGAGCAGGGCAAGAGGTTGAAACCAAAACCACGCCAAAGCTCAACTGCTGTATTCAAAGTTCAAGGGCTGGAGTCTGGTGCTCTGGCTGGGATGTTCAGTACCCAATACCAAGAATTCATAGCAAATGAAGCTGGCCACTTAGTGTACTCTTTTTTGGCTACATATAAAATGACACAGGTTACAGACTTCTAACCCATTTCAGCTAATACAGCCTTCCTAAGCATAATAAGACTTTATCACACATCTATAAGCTTGGGTTTTTACCTTGGATTCATCCTTGGCTTTGTTGATACTTTTTTCAGCCTTCCAATACTGCTTACAGCGATAGCCAGCTATAGATGGGGGGCAGTGGCGAGTTTGTTTTTTGTATCACTGTCGTGTTTTGTATTGGTCCAGCAATGCACTAACACCTTTGCAGCCATTGAGCTATATGCTGGGTGCTTAGTGTGTTCCTCTACCTTTAAGAAGGGGTGGGCTCCCCTTCAGTCCACCTGCCCTCACCTATCTATCAGAATGCATGTGCCTACACTGTGGGGACACTTGTATTTTAGTGTTAGGACCACAGATACCAGGGTGTCATGGCGAGGCTCTGTGGCTTACGCATGCATTTGCAAATGTGTGCGGAATAAACCCCTGATTTATTGCATACTGTTAGACAGATTTAAATGGTTGTCTGCTAGCTGGTCAGTAATTAGGCTTGTTTTTTTTTCCTTGGATTTATCCTTGGCTTTGTTTATCACATCTATACTCTCTTTTTCCTGCTGTACAATTAGCACCAGAGATGGAATTCAATTCATTAAAAACAATTAAGGATGAATGGTTCCACGTGGAGGAGAACAAATGGAAAAATATCCTGCTCAAGCAAGCAAGCAAGCAAATAGCATATATATACAAGATGCTCAACATATATACTTATTTTACATAAACAAATAGTCATTTTAAAAATAAATGTCCAATCTATTCATTTTACAATACATGGTGCTCTTGTATTTAATGTGTGTGTTCACCACACATCTCAATGTAGTAAAGTATGATGAGTGTTTCCACCTCTGGGTGATTCCTTAACCACTTCACGCCCGCGCTACCGTCGAATGACGGCAACAGCGCAGGTCTGAATATCCAACATGCCGTTATTTGACGGCATCTCCTTTAGGCTTTCCCAGCGCGCGCTGTAGAGCACGCTGCGGGGAAGCCCTGTGTTGTCCGTGTCCCTTGGACATGGCCAATCACAGATCGCGGCGAACGGCCGATCTGTGGGCGAATGAGAGATGATCTCTCATAGATCATCTCTCATTGCCGTTTTACACAGAGACAGCGTCCTGTCTCTGGAGAGGAGGAGCCCGATCTGTGTTCCTTGTACATAGGGACACAGATCGGTCACCCCCCAGTCACCCCCCCTCCCCCCACAGTTAGAACACACCTAGGATACACATTTAACCCCTTCCTCACCCCCTAGTGTTAACCCCTTCAATGCCAGTCACATTTATACTGTAATTAGTGCATATTTATAGCACTGATCACAGTATAAATGTGAATGGCGCCAAAAATGTGTCAAAAGTGTCCGATGTGTCCGCCATAACGTTGCAGTACCAATAAAAATCGCAGATCGCCGCCATTTCTAGTAAAAAATAAAATAATAAAAAATAATAATTTTCTCCCCTATTTTGTAAGCGCTATAACTTTTGCGCAAACCAGTCGCTTATTGCGATTTTTTTTTTTTTTACCAAAAATATGTAGAAGAATACGTATCGCCCTAAACTGAGAAAAAAATAATTGTTTTTTTTTTTTTTAATTGGGATATTTATTAAAGCAATAAGTAAAAAATATTGTATTTTTCTTCAAAATTGTCGCTCTTTTTTGTTTATAGCGCAAAAAATAAAAACCGCACAGGCGATCAAATACCACCAAAAGAAAGCTCTACTTGTGGGGAAAAAAGGACGTAAATTTTGTTTGGGAGCCACGTAGCACGACCGCGCAATTGTCAGTTAAAGCGACGCAGTGCCGGAAGCTGAAATTTTACCTGGGCAGGAGGGGGGTGTATGTGCCCAGTATGCAAGTGGTTAACCTGTTTTAAAATGACTATTTAATTATGTAAATTAATTATATATGGTAAACATCTTGTATGTACATACTTTCTGCTTGCTTGCTTGAGCAGGATATTTTCCCATTTGTTCTCTTCCATGTGGAACCATTCATCCTTAATTGTTTTTAATGAATTGAATCCCACTTCTGGCGCTAATTGTAGAACAGACAAAAGAGAGCATAGATGTGATGGTATAAAATCTCTTACTATGTTATGAGAAAGGCTGTAGTGGCCAAAACGTGTTAGGGGTTTGTAACCTGTGTCATTTTATATGTAGCCAACAATGATTCTTCTTGAAGAGCACACATAGTGACGAAACAATCCAGCGACCCCTCCACGTATATTGGTACATTGAAAACAAAAGACCAAAGGGCTAGTCATGGACTTTTTAGGCACAGTAGTACGGTAGGGATACAGTCAAAAAATATTTTTTATCTTATAAAAGATTTATTACAAAATGTTTACATAAAAAAGACCAGTTCCATAAACATATTGGTATGTTGGTACATAATTTACACTCCATGTCAAAAGCTCGTCTTCCTCCCTTTGCTCTTTCCTATTAGTGTATAACTGTCAAAGTAAGTAACATGCAAAATATAGAATATTGCTGCAATCCTTGATATCTTTAGTGAAGCATTAAAATCACAGCACAGGTATGACAGGAACGTAAAAGGTAACGCGTTTCACTTTTGCCTTTTACGTCTATTTCCCAAAGACAACCTCTGTATATGATGCTGAGCACGTGCACTCAACTTCTTTGGTCGACCAAGGAGAGGCCTGTCCTGAGTGGAAGCTGTTCTGTTAAATTGCTGTACAGTATTGACCATCATGCTGCAGCTCAGTTTCAGAGTCCTGGCAATCTTCTTAAAACTTAGGCTATCTTAATTTAGAGCAATAATTCATTTTTTCAGACCATGAGAGAGTTCTTTGCCAGGAGGTGCCATGTTGAACTTCCAGTGACCAATATGAGAGAGTCAGGCCGCGTACACACGACCGGTTTCCTCGGCAGAATTCAGCAAGAAACTCTATGGGAGACGTATTCTGCCGAGAAAACCGGTCGTGTGTACACTTTTTGCCGAGAAAACTGTCAAGGAACTCGTCGAGCCAAAAAGAGAGCATGTTCTCTATTTCCTTGACGAGCAATGGAAAAATTTGGCTTGACGAGTTTTTTGACAGCCGAACAAGGAACTCGACGGGGAAAACGAAGTGTTTCGCCCGTCGAGTTTCTCGGTCGTGTGTACGCGGCCTGAGAGCGATAACACCAACTTTAACACACCTGCTCCCCATTTACACATGTGAGCTTGTAACACTAACAAGTTACATGACACCGGGGAGGGAAAATGGCTAATTGAGCCCAATTGGGAAATTTTTCACTTAGGGATGTACTAACTTTTGTTGCCAGCAGTTTAGACATTAATAGCTGTGTGTTGAGTTATTTTGAGGGGACAGCAAATTTACACTGTTATACAAGCTACTTTACATTGCAGCAAAGTGTAATTTCTTAAGTATTGTCACATGAAAAGATATAATAAAATATTTACAAAAATATGAGGGGTGTACTCACTTTTTGTGAGATACTGTATATATAACAATCATACACTAATATAAATGTAATACTATGATATAATGACAATGTCTACTAGCTTGATAAAGTGAGAAAAAAGGTTCGCAATATATAATCAAACAAATGTAAACGGACATGAAAGATGCCTGAAGAAAGAAATATGATGACATTGTCATGGCGGTACTGGGTAAGAAATAGGTATAAGTGTTATATTTATTACACAGTGCTTTGCATGTATGCATTGAACATGGAAATATATATATATATATATATATATAATATATATATATATATATATATATATATATATATATATATATATATATATATATAATGCTAGGTCCATATCAAGCAGATATTAGGTTAAAATGAAAATAAATGATCATGTGATATAACTGATTTTCTCATACGTTGATGAATCAGGTGGAAAGTGTCAAGTGATCTCACGTGATTTAGGAATTATGTACCTGTAGAGATGCTCCACCTTTTGAGATTGAATGCGTTAAGCGTATCCTTGTCATGTTGTTTTTGCATCTATACCTATTGGGGAGGATAAAGGACAGGTTAGAGAAATACTAACCTGCTATATTCTCAGGCTTTCATATGGATAATTGTCCTAAGCACAACTAAAGATTGACGACTTTTGTGTATTTTTAAACAATAGATTTACCTAGTGCTATCTGACCATAGCATGTCAAAGCACAGCTTCTTTGTTTGTACTATTCACATGTCAGCTTACTGTCAATGTGGAAGAAATGGTAAACACAGATGTGACCATCTTAAGAAAAGGGCTAGTCAGTCGTTTGATCTTTTTTTAACTTAGCATTCTCAGTATAAGATGTTAACACATGTATGCATGACAGCAGAATGTGTATCATTACATGACTCACACTACTTTCTGTTCTTGTCATCATCCACAATCCTGGGTTTGCAAGTACCACCCTGTCTAGCAACACACCTGTTTAAACAAACAAACAGCCAAACACACAAGGATTTATTTACAGCGGTCTATTAGCTATAAGCCGACCCATTTCCAATCGGGTGACAATATTGTGTCTATGGGATTATATCAGGGCTATGTGATGAGGCTTGAGAGAAACAATGGATTTCCAATTAAAAACAAGCTGACCCTACACTCTCTTTATATCTTTATACTGCCCCCCCCCCCAAATAAGGAAACACTGCAATCTTGGCTAACCTAGCTAGCCTTAAAGTGGACCTGTAGGTAAAACTTTTTTCAAGCAACAAACACTAAATGTGGACCTTCCAAATCCCCCCTAATTCTTAGCCTTCTAAACATATATAGCTAAAAAATCTAAACAATAACAAAAAAGTGATTGTTCAAAAAAGGTGGGAGTCATCAGTGAGGACAGCTGTACAAGAAATTGATGTAAAGAGCGGAATATAAACCTGATTGTGCTTAACGACTAGGGATGAGCCGAACACACCTGGGTTCGGTTCGCACCAGAACCTGCGAACAGACCAAAAGTTTGTATGAACTTTAGGACCCTGTTAAAGTCTATGGGACTCGAACGTTTGAAGTCTAAAGTACTCATTTTTAAGGCTAATATGCAAGTTATTGTCCTAAAAAGTGTTTGGGGACCTGGATCCTGCCCCAGGGAACATGTATCAATGGCAATTTTTTCAGGAGCAGTGATTTTAATAATGCTTAAAGTGAAACAATAAAATTGAAATATTCCTTTAAATTTCGTACCTAGGGAGGTGTATAGTATGCCTGTAAAGAAGCACTTGTTTTCTGTGCTTGGAACTGTCCTTGCACAAAATGTAATTTCTGAAGGAAAAAAGTCATTTAAAATCACTCACTTTGGGGTCTGGTATGGATTTTAAGGGAAACCCTGTGTCAAATAAAAAAAAAATATGTGGGGTTCCACCCAAATATCCTTTCCAGACCCTTCAGGTCTGGTATGGATTTTAAGCGGAACTCCACCCCAAATAAAAATAAAAAATGCCGTGGAACCCCACACATTTTTTTTTTTATGAATGACTTTTCTCTGTATTGCTGGGAGCCGACAATTCATTATAGCGAGTGATTTTAAATTACTTTTTTTCCTTCAGAAATGACACTTTGTGCAGGGACAGTTCTAAGCATGGGAAACAAGTGCTACTTTACAGGCATACTATACACCCCCCCTAGGTACGAAATTTAAAGGAATAATATATATTACTGCTGCCAAAAAAACTGCAGTTTTTAAAACTTTTTTTTCATTGATACATGTCCCCTGGGGCAGGACCCAGGTCCCCAAACACTTTTTAGGACAATAACTTGCATATTAGCCTTTAAAATTAGCACTTTAGATTTCAAACGTTCGAGTCCCATAGACTTTAACGGGGTTCTAAAGTTCACACGAACTTGCCGCGAACACCCCAAATAGTTTGCTGTTCTACTCGAACTCGAAGCTCATCCCTATTAACGACCTCCAAATGGATAAATACTTCAACTCACTGGGCTAAATAGAATATCCTTTTAATAATAGTATCAAACATGTAAACTCAACAACTTAAAAATAGTACCATAACACACTACTCATACATACCTAAAAACATACATCTTGGGTGAGTGAGGGTAATTAGTGTTTTTTGGGGTGGCTGAGTTTTTTTTGGAGGTGGTTGAGTGTTTATGGAGGTGATTAAGCACAATCAGGTTTTTATTCAACTCACTTTTTTTAATTTGGATAGAGGGAGGGTTATAACCCCTGTCGGATTATTTTGGCCATCTGTGTCCCATTGCAGAGATAGCCCTTCACTTCCTGTCCCATAGCCAAACAGGAAATGAGAGGAAATTGTTGCAAATTATGGGAATTCCTTGGGGACCTTAGTGTCCCAATTGGAAGATTTCCCCTCTATTACTGTTCTGGGGACAACCCAACATTTTGGATTTTCTTTTGCTTTCAATGACAATGGCAAACAGGACAAATAGAGAGGATTAATCTCCTTAACAGTGGCACAGACAGCAATAGAAACTGACAAGTGTTCTGATCCCTCTGCATCCTATCCAAAGCTAACAACAAAAAGTTTTGCCTTTGGTTATACTTTTGGCTGGCCATACACTGGTAGGCTTTCAAACATCATACAAAAATTCTCAGTACATCTGATAACTTTATGACTATCAATCTAAAGTACTTTTAAAAATTTAGTTTAATTTTAACATTTCATTTTGATGTAAATGGACTTTCCTGATTGGAAAGCACGTACACCGTTAGAAATGTGTTTGTTCAAGAAACTTTCCCATCCTGCTTCTTTGAATTTTCACATTACTAGAGTTGAAAATGAACGTTTGATTTAAGAATTAGAAAATTAAACCAATGTTCCTAAAACTTAACATTTTGAATGAAATTGTTCATGTGTGTGCCCAGCTGCCCATAGGCTAGAGTGGACAGTTGTTGATTCAGACACAATGGGGTTGATTTACTAAAAGTGTAGAGTGCAAAACCTGGTGCAGCTGTACATGTTAGCCAATCAGCTTCTGACTTCAGCTTGTTCAGTTAAAGAACTATGGTCAAAAAACAAAAAATATGTATGTGATATAAAGCTGTAAATATGTCACTAGTTGTTTTTCAAATAACAGTAAGGATTTTCATATACTGGTATTTACCTTTTCCCCCTGCAGCTGAAAGGTCTCATGTCTCATTTCCTGTAATCAGGAAAGGACTGTGCTTCCTCTTCTCTGAATTCCTCCGTTGTCCCCTTTTGTGTGGTGCCACTCTGGATAGACTACAATGTGCCGTACTGGCATCATTGGGGGGTTGCTTTTTCATCTCAGGCAGTGCAGAATGGCTCCTCCTACTTCCCTTAACGTTCGCCCGTGATGTCCTGCCCACTCCCACCCATACGTGTCCACTTCTTTCTATCTTTACTGAGCCTGTTCTAGTCTGTTAGGCTTCTAGATGTAACAGGAGACAAAAGCCACGAGAAAAGGACACTGCGTGTGAGCAGATTTAGCAGGAGGTAATACATTATCAAATAATAATAAATATATTAGATAAAAAGCACTGTAAACACTTTTTATACAATTAAAAAACCCTCTGTGATTTCCTAAATGGTAGGAAAATCATAATCTCATTTGTTATATTTACAGTGCCTTGAAAAAGTATTCATACCCCTTGAAATGTTACAACCAAAAACGCCAATGTATTTGATTGGGATTGAATGTGATAGATCAACACAAAGTGCCATATAATTGTGAAGTGGAAGGAAAATGATAAATGGTTTTCATTTTGTTTACAAATAAATATCTGAAAAGTGTGGTGTGCATTTGTATTCAGCCCGTCTGAGTCAATACTTTGCAGAACCACCTTTCGCTGCAATTACAGCTGCAAGACTTTTTGGGAATGTCTCTACCAGCTTTTCACATCTAGAGAGTGACATATTTGCCCATTCTTCTTTGCAAAATAGCTCAAGTTCTGTCAGATTGGATTGAGAGCGTCTGTGAACAGATATTTTCAAGTCTTGCCACAGATTCTCAATTGGATTTACAGTAGGCCTAGACTTTGACTGGGCCAGTCTAATGCCGCGTACACACGATCACTTTTTGTGATGAAAAAAAATGACGTTTTCAAAAACGTCATTTAAAATGATCGAGTGTGGGCAAAATGTCGTTTTATGTCTTCAAAAAAAGACCAAAAAAAAATTCGAACATGCTTGAATTTTTTGTGTCGTTTTTCAAAATTTCATTTTTTGTGTCATAAAAAGTGATCGTGTGTGTACAAAACGACGTTGAAAATGACGTTTTTAACTACTTCACGACCGCCCACCGTCATATTACTGCGGGACGGTGGCGCGGTCTCGCGGGAGCACGTAGCTCTACGTCCTATACTTTTCGGCCACTAGGGGGCGCGCGCGCGGCCGGCGCGTGCGCCCCCCGCACGCCCCCGAGTCCCGCGCGCGTGCCCGGCGGGTACAATAGCCGCCGGGCATCCGCGGTTGCTCGTTACAGAGCGGGGAACGGGAGGTATGTGTGTAAACACATACCTTTCGTTCCTGTCAGCGGGGGAAACGCTGATTTTCTGTTCATACAATGTATGAACAGAAGATCAGTGATTTCCCCTAGTGAGTCCACCCCCCCATACAGTTAGAACACAAATAGGAACACACTTAACCCCTTCCCTGCCCCCTAGTGTTAACCCCTTCACTGCCAATGGCATTTTTATAGTAATCCAATGCATTTTTATAGCATTGATCGCTATAAAAATGCCAATGGTCCCAAAAATGTGTCAAAAGTGTCCGATGTGTCCGCCATAATATCGCAGTACCGAAAAAAAACGCTGATCGCCTCCATTACTAGTAAAAAAAAAATATTAATAAAAATGCCATAAAACTACCCCCTTTTTTTTACGCTATAAATTTTGCGCTAACCAATCAATAAACGCTAATTGAGATTTTTTTTAATGAAAAATATGTAGAAGAATACGTATCGGCCTAAACTGAGAAAAAAAAAAAATTTATATCTTTTTTGGGGATATTTATTATAGCAAAATGTAAAAAATATTGAATTTTTTTCAAAATAGTTGCTTTATTTTTGTTTATAGCGCAAAAAATAAAAACCGCAGAGATGAGCAAATACCACCAAAAGAAAGCTCTATTTGTGGGGAAAAAAGGACGCCAATTTTGTTTGGGAGCCACGTCGCACGACCGCGCAATTGTCAGTTAAAGCGACGCAGTGCCGAATCACAAAAAGTGCTCTGGTCTTTGGACAGCAATATGGTCCGGGGCTAAAGTGGTTAAACCCGCCAATGCTCAGAAGCGGTTATGAGATGGAGCTTCAATGGAACAGAGTGCCGTCGAACGTGGTGTACGTCACCACGCTTTGCTAGAGCATTTTAGAAAAATAATGGTGTGTATGCAACGTCGTTTTGGAAAATTAAGTTTGAAAAACGTCGTTTTGTTTCGTCACATAAAACGTCGTTTTTTTTCATCACAAAAAGTGATCGTGTGTACGCGGCATAACACTTGAATATGCTTTGATTTAAACCATTCCATTGTAGTTCTGGCTGTATGTTTAGGGTCTTTGTCCTGCTGGAAGGTGAACCTCCGCCCCAGTCTCAAGTCTTTTGCAGACTCTAAGGCAGGGATCCTCAAACTACGGCCCTCCAGATGTTGTAGAACTACACATCCCATGAGGCATTGTAACACACTGACATTCACAGACATGACTAGGCATTATGGGAATTGTAGTTCCTGAACAACTGGAGGGCCGTAGTTTGAAGACCCATGCTCTAAGGCCTCGTACACACGATGAGATATGTCCGCTCAAACTTGTCCGACGGACAGTTTAGAGCGGACATGTCTCATCGGATTTCGGTCTGATGGCGTGTACACACCATCGGATCAAAATCCCCGCCGGCAGACAGCGTGGTGACACGGCGGTGACGTTGACGCCGCCACGTCACCGCACCAGGAAGTAAACACTTCCGCGCGAATGCGTCGGATCCATTCACAGGATACGACGCATGTGCGGGAAGATATGTCCGCTGGTTTGCCGTACTAACCAGCGGACATATCCGACGGACAGGTTTTAGTGCGGACAAATTTCAAAGCATGCTTTGAAATTTGTCCGATGGACAAACCTGTCCGCTAGCCCGTACACACGATCGGATTTGTCTGCTGAAACGGTCCATCGGACCGTTTTCAGCGGACAAATTTGATCGTGTGTACGTGGCCTAACAGGTTTTCTTCTAAGATGGCTCTGTATTTGGCTCCATCCATCTTCTCATCAACTCTGACCAGCTTTCCTGTCCCTGCTGAAGAAAAGCATCCCCACTAGAGATGAGCCGAACACCCCCCATTCGGTTCGCACCAGAACCTGCAAACAGACCAAAAGTTTGTGTGAACTTTAGAACGTCGTTAAAATATATGGGACTCGAACGTTTGAAATCTAAAGTGCTAATTTTAAAGGCTAATATGCAAGTTATTGTCCTAAAAAGTGTTTGGGGACCCAGGTCCTGTCCCGGGGGACATGTATCAATGCAAAAAAAAGTTTTTTCAAGAGCAGTGATTTTAATAATGCTTAAAAGTGAAACAATAGAAGTGAAGTATTCCTTTATATTTCGTACCTGGGGGGGGGGGGTGTATAGTATGCCTGTGAAGTAGTGCTTGTTTCCCGTGCTTATAACTGTCCCTGCATAAAATGTAATTTCTGAAGGAAAAAAAGTAATTTGCGGCTCTAATGAATTGTCGGTTCCCGGCAATACAGAGAAAAGTAATTGAAAAAAAAAAATGCGTGGGGGTCCCCCCAAATTCAATTACCAGGCCCTTCAGGTCTGGTATGGATATTAAGGGGAACCCTGCGTAATTTTTTTTTTTTACACCTTGTGTCAGAGGGGGGCGGGTCACGTGACAGGTGGCCCTGCCCTCAGCTACATAAGAGCTGTCACTGGCTCCTGCCGCTTCATTACTGGGGTGTCTCCGGTGGAGACAGGATGCGCTGCGCTGCGGACATCTCATCCTTGGATCCTGGACCTGGATGAAGAGGAGATCATCTCATCGCTGGACCCCCGAGAGGAGATCACCCATCGCAGGATACCGACAGCGTTGGAGCGGAGACCAATGGATTACCACTGCTGGAATTTTTTTTACCCCATTACCAATTCACATAGGGGGTGGGATCTGGGGGTCCCCTTTGTTAAAGGGATCTTTCAGATTCCGAAAAGCCCCCCGTCCACAGACCCCCACAGCCACCGGGCAAGGGTTGTGGAGATGAGGCCCTTGTCCCCATCAACATGGGGACATGGTGCTTTGAGGGGTCACAGACCCCCAAAGCATCCTCCCCATGTTAAGGACATGTGACCTGGTACGATTCGGGGGCCTGCCAGGTTTCTTGCTGGGATAAATGGTCTGGTATGGATTTTTGAGGGAACTCCATGCCATTTTTTTTTTATTTGGTGTGGAGTTCCCCTTAAAATACATACCAGACCCTTCAGATATTTTGGGGAACCCCCATCTCATTTTTTAAATTTGGGGTGGAGTTCCCCTTGATATCCATACCAAACCTGAAGGGCCTGGGATTTGAATTTGGGGGGACCCACACATTTTATTTTTATTTTTTTTATCAATGACTTTTAATGCCTTTTCTCTGTATTGCCGGGAGCCGACAATTCATTATAGCCACGAGTGGTTTTAAATGACTTTTTTTCCTTCAGAAATGACAGTTTGTGCAGGGACAGTTTTAAGCACGGGAATCAATCGCTACTTTACACACCCCCTAGGTACGAAATTTAAAGGAATATTTTACTTTATTGCTTCACTTGCAGTTTTTAAAACTTTTTTGCATTATACATGTCCCCTGGGGTCGGGCCCAGGCCCCAAACACTTTTATGACAATAACTTGCATACAAGCTTTAAAGTTAGCACTTTAGATTTCTCCCATAGACTTTTACAGGTGTTACGCGGCTTTTCGTATTTGCCGCTAACACCCCAATTTGTTCGCTGTTCGGCGAACGGGCGAACAGGCAATGTTCGAGTCGAACATGATTTGACTCAAACTCAAAACTCATCCCTAATCCCCACAACATGATGCTACAACCATGTTTCACGGTGGGGATGGTGTCCTCAGGGTGATGTGCAGTGTTAGTTTTTCCGACCACATCGTTTTGCTTTTAGGGCCAAAAAAGTACAATTTTGGTCTCATCTGTCCAGAGCACCTTCTTTCACATGTTTTGCCGTGTCCCTCACATGGATCTCACAAACAACAACAATGTACCTTCTTAATGGCTTTCATTAAACATTGGCTTTCTTCTTGCCACTTTTCCATAAAGTCAAGA